>JAJOZX010004770.1:322500-385000 GCA_023014485.1 Bathynomus jamesi | reverse complement strand
TAATGGTACAAAATGGAGAAGCAACAAAAGCAAAACTTTGAGAAATAAAATACATATACAGTAGCAGAATAATTGGTGCTCATACGCTGATCAGTGATTAGTTCTTTCGCGTCCTCACTAATGCTGATTTGTTCGGAGCTGGGTGTTGCTTTCTGTGGTCAGTGACAACTTGAACGAGGAACTGGAGCTGTTCTTCTTTCACTGTCAACTTTCCGTTCAGCTCCTTCACCAGAGCCACGGCCCGTTCTGCTCTGTCGTTCACCACTGCAAGTTTGGAGACCACATCCCGAGCTTGCACGTATTCAGAGTTTGACGTCCATGAACTGGGATGGTGGAGCAGAAAGCAATCTGGCAACTGAAGTTTTGAGAAGAATCCTCGGGTGTTCTTTGTGATCAGTTGCTCCAGTCCTTTGCTGTCACTGAGGAACATAGTATCAAGAACCAAAGGTCGTTTTGGCGGCATGTGAGGGGCTTCTTGATCTAACGCTGCAACCATGCTGCACTTCACTTCCATCGATATCCTCTCATCAAAGAACGCCAGACCCACTGCCTCCTCCGAATGGTACCACAGGTGCGCAGACAGCTTCTTGGTGGTACCATCAGAGATCTTCTTGTGCGGGTATCGAAGGAGCGTCCTCATCAATTCCCAATCATTCAGCGGAGCTTCGATGGACAGATGAGCTGTTGCCCACGCTTTCATGTAAACTAGAACAGAAAAGAGGCAGATATCTCGAATTCCGCGTTCCTCAGTGTTCGTCAGTTTAAACTGTCTTCGGAAGAGCCAGATCTTGATGGCATAGAGCCCCTTAGCCATCCATCTCGCCCGGTGCATAGCACCAGGGGCGCGGAAGTTTAGTCCCTTGTATGGAACTCCTCCAAGAAAGATGACGGAAAGATCGAGGAATTCCTGATAGTCATCACGAACTTGAAGTGCTTGTGATTTTGCAAACTCAATGAGCTCCGTTCTATGCTTAAAAATAGCTGCTTTGGTGAACGCATCTGTGTCCGCAGTTTGGAACTGTTGCTGGTCAATGCGGGTCCAATAATCATGGAAGCGCTTGAAAAGCAGAATTTCTGGACCGGTAGATACTGAATCTAGCGATGCTGCGAATGCCGCCTGTAGCACCAACTCCAGTACATGGTGTCTGCACGCGCAGTGTAACAGGTCACGTCCAACTTTTTCTTCCAGAAGAACACAAGTTCCTCCACGGTGGCCTGTGTTTGTCGCGGTTGTGTCGAAACACATAGATTTGACATGATCGGTCACTCCCCATTCATTCAGGCAATCTATGATGGCATTTGTTTGTGCCAGCGCGGTTCCTGACAGAAGTTTTGGCACCCCGAGGAGCTGCTCTGTCCCGGAGCCAGATACAAGAATAGGTAAGCGGTCAACATATTCTCGTGACGTCAGATCTTGCATGAGTTTTCCGTCCCAGTGAACAGTCAACGGACTATTGCCTTGGAACTCGCTCTTCAGTTGCCGAGCCTTAAGGGTACGGAATTTTTCACGCTGACGATGAATGGATCCACGATTGATGTTGTAGTCGCTAGCATCATGCCCTAAGCTGGAAGCTGCCTCAAACAGCAGATATGTGGCCTTTCTTGACGAGAGTTGCGTGCGATCAAGCGCTGCCGCCAATTCCGATGTCATGATGTTCTTCGTTGCTCTTTGTTTAGACGCTAACGAACCACCACATGCTCCTTTTTCTTCGCTATCATCTGAGCTGGAGGATGAGGACTCCAAAACCGCTTCGTTGGATACTGCCTCCATTTCAGCTGCTGATCGCTTTCTTCGTTTCTCCTCTTCCTCCCGACGTCGAGTACAATCTTTGACTTGGCGCTGATGGGTCATGTCCAAACCTGCCATTGAACCTGGACGTCCTTTCTGGCGCTGCTGCTGAAGGAACTCCCAATCCTCTGGGTACTTGACCAATTTCTCACAATCAGCGTGGGCGATGTCAAAGAGACGATCGAGGCGTTCAATGAATTCTTTTTCTTTCGTCTTGTGTGAATCGCTCGTCCTTGAGGCGTGTTTTTTGAGTCCTTTCCACTCCTCGAAGACTTTATCCAGTTTGCTGACGCAGTGTGTCTCGAGTCTGGTTGGAATGTGAGCTTTCTCCCAGAAGGACATCACTGCTCGAAGTGACTTCCTCAACGCGTCACGTATTGTCATTTTCTTTTCATGGTGAAGGTAAAGGAAGTAACCGAATGCTTGCCTGTAGGAAGGAAGCTTGCATCCTTTCACCTCATCAACCGCTGCCCCTAATAGGTATATACACTTCCGGGTTTCCATCACCAGAAATCACGTAGCTGAAATGAGAAACGGTGAATCGTTAAGTATTGTTCACTTTATTTCTCAGATATTCAGACACACACAGATACACACACACACATATATAGAGATATATAGATATCTAATGAACGATTATGGAGACGCCGCGCAAGCATTAAACTTTGGAAGGCGGGGGCGACCTTTTATAGTTATTCAAATAAAAAGATTTTTCAGTCACCATGTTTTTTTTACCAATGGAATAGATTCGCGGGGTGTCAGCATGAAAATTTCAAACTTTGCATTTAAGTGACACCCCTATATATATATATAGTATATATATATATATATATATATATATATATATATATATATATATATATATATAATATATATATATATATATATGTATATATATATATATATAATATATATATATATATATATATGTATATATATATATATGTATATATATATATATATATATATGTATATATATATATATATATATATATAGTATATATATATATATATAGTTATATATATATATATTATATATATATAGTATATATATATATATATATAATAATTTGTTGGTAAGCCCAGATTTCAATTTGGCTGAATGTCATGTCATGTACATAAGTCAAGAGATTTGGGATATTCACTCTCGACTTTCTGTAAGTTATCGTGACCCAAATTCTATTTTCGAAAACAGTATATAAATCGGAACGTCGAAGATTTGCATGGGCCTAATTACGCTTTTCTGTAAAAGGATTTTCTCCAAATGAGATTGCTTTATTTAATGGAAGTCATATATATATATATATATATAATATATATATATATATATATATATATATATATATATAATGACGGTTGCCAGGATGTGGCAAAATGTGACGAAACACAAATTGTCTAAAATATGTCAAAGTGTGCCAAATGGTTATATGATGTGACAAAGGGGGAAATGCTGTATGACAAAATGTGACATTTTGAAAAAGAAATTATAAATTATTGAAATATGGATAGCTATCGCATAAATATTTCTTAGTTCTCAGTTTTGAATTTATTTATTAAGAATTATTAAATTATGAAGACTGTTTCTTTTTCTCATTTTCTCCTCTATATTTTTCAGATATTTAATGATTTGAAATGAGTAGACATCAGCGTTTTAAAGAATCTATGCTCCATGGCAGAGATTCCAATAATGATGAAATATGTCTTTGGTGCGTCAAATCTCCCCCTAATAAAAATGCTGGGCCTTGTCTTATTTGTTCGAAAGATATAAATGTTAAGGACCGTGGCCGTGATTCATTATTGCGCCACTCAAAAAATAAGTCCAGATGTCACTGTTTTCATATACTATTATAGCTATATCACATTTCTGTATTTCCTAAGTAGTATATGTTAAAAGGGCTATTTTAATTAAAATAATAGTCTGTGAAGTACATTCAATTCTCTCAGTAAATTTCAGTTTGGGTTGCATTGGTATGTGACAAATTACTAATTTATTCGATAAACAAACTCAATCTCACTTGGTATTTTATATGCTATACAAACTCAATTCTGTCTTGAACATATCACGTATTACTTTAGCAAATCATTATTTACTGCTTGCAGTGTGTGCATTTTACAATAACATCCTCTTCTCGATGAATTTGGCAAACCGTTTTCTTACAGATAACAAGCATGAGTCTAGTTTTCCGATCTCGTTTTCTGAACTTTTTAAAAATATTTTTCTTTTAGAAATTAGCAAAGAAAATTCATTTATCGGCCCGTGTCGTCTTGGAAAGACAGTAACAAATACCCGATAGGAAAATTATATACACAAAATGAACGCAGAAATATACATAAAAAAATGGGCGTGGAGTAATTTTACTACCCCTGTTGGTAGTAGAGGAGTTAAATGACTGCTTAACGTGGACAGTTTAACGTGGATTTCGAACCACGTCCCACCAGCAGCCCAGAGTCTTAACCACTAGGCTACCTAGGGTATCCATTTATCTACCAACCAATTTTTATTGTTTGGAAGGATGAACAGCTGGGTTTTGCTGCGTGCCGCCTGCTGTCACCGGATCTCGATCCCGAGACCGATGGGTTCATAGTCAGCGACGCTAGTCATTGCACCACCGAAACCCGCTGATAAATTCTGATTTTTTAAAATATTTATTTTATTCCAAATAAACCTTTAAAAAAAAAAGGTTTCATGTTTTAAGAATTTTTTCCATTTTTGCTTTGGAATTTTTGTTTTTGTGATAATTTGTTATTTAATCTTGATTGTTTTTTTTTTTTTTTTTGTCCAAAATAGTTTTTTTCGTTCTTGATTTCCTAATTTTCCATATATCCATGTTGGCAATATATATATATATATATAATATATATATATATATATATATATATATATATATTAGTGTGACACTTATTTTCGAAAGTTTGAATTTTTATCGGGACGGGCGCGTTTCTGGTTCCATTTTGTCAAAAAATATCGTGTGTAAAATATTTTTGAAATAAAACAATATTTAGAACTGCCTCAATACGGTCAAAGTTTGTATATTTTCTCGAAAAGTAGAAATTTTAGATCATGATGTTCTATGCCTCTAGCAAATAAATATCACTTCTAGTTTGTTCAAGCTACTAATCTTGACCTAAAACATATAACTGGACTTCATACTTTCAACTCTAGGTCCCCCTCAACTCGAGTATTAGCCCCTCAAGGGGGGGGGGTATCATGGGCGCCCATCTCCTCTCATTGTTGCCTACTTTGCAGAGGTCACGGTGGACTTGCGGGCGGTTGGGAAGTCACAGCGGTGCTTCTCGACCACTTGTAAGAGGAACTGCCTTTGGTCTTCACTCTTGGTAAGGGCCAGGTTGAAAGACTGCATCAACGCCACCCCGCGCTCCGCGAAGTCATTGACAACTTGAAGGGCCTGGACTCGGCGGGATGCGGCGATGAAGGCTGGGTCCGTCCGCCACTGCTCCGGATCCTTGAGCAGGAAGGCGGTGCTGATGTCCAGAACCTTGAAGAACTCCTTTGATGTAGTCGTTGTGAACTTGGCCAATGTATTGTTGGCGATTGAGGCGGTGGACAGGTCCACATTGATACGCCGCGGGGGATCCTCCGATCCTTCCTCTTCTTCCATCGCTTTAATCATCTCCCGCTTTGTCGCCAAGTCGATACCCTCGTCGAAGATGGCCAGGGTGACGAGGCACTCGCTCAAGTACCATAGGTGCCTGGCGAAGACTGTCGCCGTCGCCTTGGCCACCGCTGAGTCCGGATAATAGACGAGGGCCTTGAGCAGCGCGAGGTCCGCGGCTGGGGCCGTTGCCGGGAGCGGCGCTTTGTACCAGGCCGTCACGTAGATGGGACACGGCGAAGATGGTGAATCGCCGGATTCCAGCCGCTTCGCCTGACGACATCTGAAACTGTTCCCGGAACAGGAACAGTTTGATGGCATAGATGACTTTTGCCATCCAGCGCGCGCGATGGAAGGCGCCGGGACGAGCGAAACCGGGCACCCCGCTTGTTCGGACCGCCCAGCACAATTACAGAGAGCTCCAGAAGTTCCCTGTAGTCATCACGTGGATGTTGACCGTCGAGGAGGCGGCTGAATTCGATCAGCAGGTCGTCGCGGGCGTCCTTCAGGTGCTGCGGCATGGTTCCATCCTCGAAGGGCTTCGCTTTGGTTTGATCGATGAAGTCCCACTGGGCGGCGAATCGTTTGAACAGGAGGATGTCAGGACCAGTAGAGGGACCGAGGCACGCCGTGAATGCCTTCTCGCACACCAGTTCGTGGATGTGGTGGCGGCAAGCCAAATGAAGCACTGTCTTCTCGAGTTTCTGCTCAATGATATAGCAAGCTCCTCCTGAGAGTCCTGTGTTTGAGGCGGTGGTGTCAAAAGAGAGGGCACAGATCCGTCCCTTGATGTCCCAATCCTCGAGGGCAGAGAGGACGGCTTCCGCCATGGCGCGGCCGGTGCCGTCGGGGAGGCTGGGCACAGCCAGAAGCTTGTCGACGTTCTCCCCAGACACCAGAACTGGAAGGCGATCTTCAGCAGGGCCTCCGTCAGCCGCTGGTACGATTTTCCCGTCCCAGTGAACGGTCAGCGGCACAGTAGGATGGAAGGCTGCCTTCATTTCCGCTGCTGCATAGCACGGAACTTTGCTCGGTCGCGGCGGGAGGATTCGCGGTTCAAGACCAGCTCCTCAGGGTCGTGGCCCAAGCTCCTCGCAGCCGCCGACAGCAAAAAAACACCTTCTCGGTCGGTAAGTTTCGTCCGATCCATCGCTGCGGAGAGATCAGGGGTGATCATCTTTTTCGACGCGCGGAATCGCTTGGGTGGTAAAGGGGTCGTAGATGCTTCTGCATTCGACGTGGACGGGCCCGGGAGAGAGAGCTCTTCCTCTTCTTCTCGGCGACGACGCCGTGTCGGTGACCGAGTCGGGCTGCTTGCACCTGAGCTGGAGCTCGATGCCAGTTCGACGAGTTCTTCTCGGCTCTCTCTGTTCGCCCTTTCATCATCTTGCCGGCGGCTCCTTTCCGCTTCCTGTCTCCTCGCACGCTCCTCCTCAGTGTGCAGCGTCATGTCACGTGTGGAGGAGATGCGGCCGCGCCCCACCTCGGCCCTTTGTCCCGTCAGGAACTCCCTGTCCTCTTCGATTGTGATCATCGACATCGCCTGTTCGTGTGCGATGTCGAAGAGGCGGTCAAGGATGAGAGGAACTCGGCCTCGTTCCTGATTTGGGTCACAGTGCGCCGTTTCGAGTTCTTGTTCAGAGCCCGCCACTTCTCGTACATTCGAGAACCTTGTCCCTTGCGCGTTGGTCTTTCTGCGTAGGAATACGGGACCGCTCCCAGAATTCCTTGACTGCGGTCACTGTCTCAGCGGCTGCTTCCTTGATCGGCTTCTTGACGTCAAGGTGAAGGTGGAAAAAGTACTGAAGCGCCTGCTTTCCCGTAGGCAGCATGCTTCCTGTGATGCTGTGTGGTCCACGTTCCCCAGGAGATAGACTGCTGTTTTAGATCTTGTTGCCGAAGCCATCACGTCGTTTCAGAACTCACTGAAAAAAGAATGAAACCTGTTAGTGTTGGCAAAACTCGTCCCAACCCATTTTCTACTTAGAATAACATGTTCTTTCGCCTGTATCAATATTTGGATAAACTCGTGTTACACCCTGTATAATACCTCATTTTAGTCTTCTGTACACCAGTGCGGAAGACTAAACCAACGACTCTGACCGTCCGTCTGTCTGTCTGTTATCATTTTTCAACTCAGAAACTACAGCAGCTATCGAAACGAAAACTGACATGATAACAGAACGCCATGAGTACTTTTCGACAAAAAGTATAAACTTTGACCTCGTTGAGGCAGTTCTAATTATTATTTTATTTCAAAAATATTTTACACACAATGTTTTTAGACGGAATGACACCAGAAATGCGCCCGTCCTGATAGAAATTCCCCAAAAATGAAAAATACCCCAAATAAGTGGCACCCTAATATATATATATGTTGCCGCTGACCTGGAAAACTGAAAATACAGGGAAATCGAAAGTAGGGGGAGAAAGGCAGGGAAAATACATGGAGTTCTGATAAAGCAAAATTTTCCTACACTTCCCAATGATGCCACATTTTGTACAACCATTGAATAACTGCAGCCTATTAATCTCAGTTACGTTGTATTGTATTTTTGCGTATGACCGAGACGGGACAATACTAGGTAAGAGGGATGGGTAAAATATTCGTACCATTCTTCACATATCTCAGTTTGCAATGCAATAAATTACTTGCCCCCCAATATGTTATTCTTTATATTCATGAAAAAACAATTAGGTTGTCCATATTTTGTAGGCTTTTGTCGAGTCGGGTCCTGTAGGAATTTAACACACACACACACACACACACACACACACACACACACACCGTGGCGCTCCTAAGTATCCGTACAGTAAAATATTTCACTTAAATTCGTTCTTATGTTTTGTATCTTTTGTACCATGCATAGGATAGTTACGAGAAGTTTACCGTTCGTTTGGAAAAGTTAACATAAAAAAAATTGTTCAACTCCATCATATAAAACTGAAGAATTTGAGAAAAATATAAAAAGGTTAAAATGCAATCATCATCGTACATTTATTTACAAAAGTTTAATGCTTTTTGTGTCCACCTGAGGCTTGAAGAACTTAAATTTTTTATCAGTAGTTTCCTGTTCCTTGAGTAGAGACTTGGCAATTCTGATTTCTGAAATTTTCTCCGTGAATTTTCATGGAAGACGGATAACTGTACGAGCCATTAGTAAGCAATGGGATCGGCGTTGTAAAGAGCTGTCTGCGGATCTTAAGAGATCTGTTATTGCTGCACGAGTCTGGAAAGAGTTAAAGGAAGATAGGAGAAAAATTTCGAATTACATTTACGACGGTTGCTGCAGTTATAAAGAAATGGAAAGGCTTTGGAATAGTCAAAACTCTACGAAGACGTGAACAACCTTGCAGGATTTCGGGACATACAACCAGACGGATTGAAAGAATAGCTGCAGCGAATCCAAGAGTGACTGCGGGTAATATTTACAAAACATTAAGACTATTTAAGGTGGATGTCCATCTCTCTATTCTACGTAGGAGAATGGACTTGGAGGATTTGCACGAAGAAAAGCGCACAAAGAAGCTCGTTTAAAGTACGCCAAAGCTTATCAAAATGATGGATTTGCATTCTGGAAGTTCTCTGGACAGACGAGACCAAAATTGAATTATTCAGGGACAACGAGCACTCGTATATTTGGCGAAAATCAAATACTGCATTCAAGGAAAAAATAAACCCTTCCTACGGTTGAACATGGTATAGTGTTGGTAGTTCGCTTCTTTGGGGATGTTTTAGTGCTTCTGTTCCAGGAAAGCTTGTTGTCATCAATGGACTCTTGACTTCGAAGAAATATCAGCAAATTTTAGGAGAAAATGTATTACTTTCATTTCGGGAATTGCAAATGGGTCGCAATTGGGTACTGCAAAAAGATAGCAATCGAAAGCATACAAGTAAGAGCACCACGAAATGGCTTCAACAAAATTTTTTAAAGCTTCTCGAGTGGCCCAGTCAAAGCTCAGATCTAAATTTAGTCGAGAATTTATTGTTTGATTTGAAAAAAGCTGGTCGCGAGAGAAACCCTTCGAATGTGAGTGAATTTCAACAATTTTCTTAAGAAGAATGAGCTAAAATTTCTACTGCGAGATGTCGAAACCTAGGAGAAAAATATCTGAAACGAATCATTGAAGTCATTGAAGCAAAAGGTGGACACACACTATTAAATAATTTTGAAAGTAAATATGCAAAAACTTCTGCATTTTAACTTTTTTCCTAAAGTTCTTTGATTTTTTATGTATGTTGGAGTAAACTAATTTTTTTATTTAATTTTTTCCAAATGAACGGTAAACTTTTCCTAACTATCCTATGCATGGTACAAAAGATAAGGACGAATACAACTGAAATATTTTCATTGTACGAATACTTATGAGCGCTAATATATATAGTATATACGTATATGGGATGAGTTCGCAATTAAACACGTGAAATGAATGAATGATGAAAATCCCACAAGGCAAAAAAAATATTCCAAGTCTCTTCGTGTATCAGAAGTACACCTCGTCAGGGAAATCGATGAATCGGTACAGAACAATCGATGAATCGGTACAGAACTTAAATTCTGTACCGATTCATCGAGTTTGTACCTGGTATCCATGCATTAAAACCAAGCTCACCTCTCGTCTATTGTTAATTTCGCAACCATCCCCTACCTAAAAAAAAAAAATAATATAGTGAACACTGAAAATTCCTATGATGCGCCACCCGTATATATATATATTATATATATATATATATTATATATATATATATATATATATATATATATATATATAATTATATATATATATATATATATATGGACTATAGTCTGCCAATAAACTTTTTAATTTTCATATATATATATATATATATAAATAAATAATCATCGATGCACTCATAGTTTGAGTGGAAGTATGAAGAATTAAACGTCTTTTACGTAGATCACCATTCTCCCTATACGCCCATTTCAGGGTACCAGTAGCTGACAGTAGTATTGCCAAGCAAATTAGGGGGTCAAAGTTCTGACGAGGGTTTTGTACGTAGTTCACCACCACTGAAAGCAACAATGCTCCGTATTAGTCTAATACAAAGAATATCCATATCTGTATTCAATTTATTACAATTTTCGTTAGTTCGTATTTCGGAGACCCCACTTATTATCAGTCCTGGTGTTTCATTCTTCAGGAGTAATGCACCGCAACTTTGTTTTCCTCCCCAAGGCAGCATAAATTTACCTGTATCAATCACAGTCACACTCGTACTATCTTAGGCTTGCTTTACACAAACGACTAAAAACCACAAGTATCCACGATTGCAAACTGTCCATGTACAGGCCTCTATTTTGTTCAGAATGTTACACACACACACACACACACACACACACACACACACACACACACACACACACACACACACACCACGGGAAAAATTGAATTTGTAAACTGAAACGGAATAGAATTTATGGAAGACTAAGTCGTGCTGTGGAATAAAATTCGGAAGAACTTTTAGTAACTTACCTTTTACTTGTTTTGTAGTTAAGATTTCAATATTTGTGCAGTGTATACTTCTTTCTAATCCAGTTTCGTCTTTCCGTCCTTGTTCCTCCGAATATCATGAGTTTTTTCAACCACTGTTTTTGCTATTACCGTATCATAAACATTATTATTATCATCATCCTTACTATTATTACCACCATTATTATTATTATTAATGTTAATGCACTTATTTTATTATTACTTCTAGACAGAATAAATACCCTTGTTGTTCTCACTCAAGTTCGCTTTCAACTGTGATTTTTATTTTCTTTCGACTGTTTTTATTTTGCCAATTGTCTTTTTCCGAAACCTTATCATCCCATTACCTCTACACCAACTATGCTACGTGATTTCTCACGCTTTCACCTCCATATCTCATTATAAAACTGTTTAATGTGCCCATAACTGTATTTTATACACGTAGTCTTATATCATTGTTCTCTCGCCTCTCTCTCTTTAACCCCCCCCCCCCCCCCCCCACCACCACCACCACCATTTCATATTTCTCAATTATGTTGCTGTGTGAAATTATTTTCTTTTCTAATATACCGACTAAGGACTTCTATATCCTAAAGTCTAAACGTTTGTATTGTCGTAAAATATCAGTTTATTTTGTTTATACTCGTATCGTTCTTTTATTTATTTTTATAACACAAACACACACACACACACACACACGCACACACACTTATATATCGGAATTATTAGTAACCACTAGTTTTATGTCGTTGAATTTGTTTAATATATTTGGTATTTCCCATTGTTAGCTTTTTTAATTTGTGAGCGTGTTTAGTTTTATCGAATGTTGTTTCGCATTGAATATTCATTATGTATTTTATTCTCTTTAAAATCATATTGACAACTTCTCCTTGCCTATCTGACTACTTGCGAGTAAAAAACTTGGCATGTTAAATTATTTGTAATTAAGCTATCGTTAAAAAGGAATGTTATTACATTAAACTGGTGATTGCCAGTTTTATTACGAACCCTGCTGTAACTAGTTTTTCATTGTAATTCCTATACGAAGTGTAGAAAATTTTTATTTCTGTTGTCATTTCCTTTTCCTAATTTTAATTCTGGTGGGAATGTAAATTTGTCTCGCAAATTCTTCGAAGTTACGTATACTGTATTTGTCATACATATATCGTCTACATATCGCCCATTGCGGTTAAATATTTAAATATTTGGCTATCGCTGCGACGTCTCAACCGCCCCTCCATAAACACGAACTACTCTTACGACAGATATAAATCATATATATATATATATACTGTGTATATATATATATACACACACACATTCAACTGCAAAGAACACGCAGTATAAATAACGTAAAGAACGACGCTGTATAGGAGATATTCCGCGCAAGACGAGAGAACGAAACAAATGAAAAAAGAGGTAACCACCCGGGAATCGAACCCGGGATCTCCGATTGCCGGTCAGATGCGATACCATTACACCATGGGCCTCTCTCTTTCCAAATGCCGTAATTCTTCTACATACTCGCAGAAACCAATGCCCCAAGGGGCACCTCCCGCATGCCGTAACATTATATACATTCAACTGCAAAGAACACGCAGTATAAATAACGTAAAGAACGACGCTTGTATAGGAGATATTCCGCGCAAGACGAGAGAGAGAGAGAACGAAACAAATGAAAAAATGAGGTAACCACCCGGGAATCGGAAGATCCCGGGTTCGATTCCCGGGTGGTTACCTCATTTTTTCATTTGTTTCGTTCTCTCTCTCTCGTCTTGCGCGGAATATCTCCTATACAAGCGTCGTTTTTCTTTAGTTATATATATATATATAATATATATATATATGAGCAAACAACCACAGGGAAAAAGGAAAAATAAGATCACCTGTTATTCTGTGATTTTACTCTATATATATGAAAAATTATTTCACGAAAGTGACACGTGAAAAATATTTATGATGAATAAAACACGAAGGGAAAAGAAACACAAAGGGGTGCTCAAGCGCTTTCGTCTAATGACATCCTCAGGAACACTGAGTGTTGAGTGTTCCTGAGGATGTCATTAGACGAAGCGCTTGAGCACCCCTTTGTGTTTCTTTTCCCTTCGTGGTTTTTATTCATATATATATATAATTATATTATATATATATATATATTATATATATATTATTTATATATATACTGGTAAAAAAAAAAACGCAATTTTTGAGATTTATTAATAAACATGAGGACTCAGTACATAGTAAATGATTCTTTAACATAACAAACAGTCAATAACGCGTATGGCCACCCCTAGCCACAATGCAGGCTTGGAGTCTGGCCTCATCGACCTCAACAGTCTCTGCAGAAAGCAACAGGGATGGCTCTCCACTCTTCAATAATTGCATTGGTCAGTTCCCTGATGTTCTGCGGCTGATGCTGACGTCTGCGAACTCGCCGTTCAAGTTCATCCCATGCGTGCTCTATCGGTGACATGTCTGGGCTGAAGGCTGGCATGGTAAGGTCTGCACCTGTTGTCCCTGCAGGTACGCCTGCACTATCCTGGCTGCATGAGGTCTGCATTGTCCTGTTGCAGGAGCACCAATTCTGGATGTTGCCTCATGAATGGAAGAACATGTGGGTGAAGAATCTCATCCCTGTAGCGCTGGGCAGTCAGAGCGCCATCAACAACCACCAGCTCAGTTCTTGAAGCAAAGGCAATTCCTGCCCAAACCATGACACTTGGTCCTCCCCATCTGTCATGCTCCACTACTGCAGCATCTGAGTATCGCTCTCCTGGTCGTCTGTATACCCTGACACGGCCATCAGAATTGGACAGTGAAGCGAGACTCAGAAAAGAGGACTTGGTTCCACATTCTTTGTGTCCAGTCACGGTGCTGATAGGTCCATTGCAGGCGTCGTTGCCTTCTTGCATCAGTGAGAAAAGGACCTCTGTAAGGCCTGCGGGATCGGAGTCCTGCATTACGGAGTCGGTTTTCTGACGGTCTGGTCACTAATTCTGTTGTTGTGGATACCAGGTGTGTGTCTGGCTGTCTGACGAGCATTCCGCTGCCGATGACGCAGGTGCTGCAGTACAATGTGGCGATCCTGGCGTTGGGTTCACACGAGGTCGCCCACGTCTTGGCAGGTCCTGAACACTTCCGTGGCATTGTACCGTCTAACAAGCCTAGAGATTGTGCTGGGATGCACATGCATTCGTTGTGCAACTTGGACAGCAGACATGCCTGCATCCAACATGCCCAAGGCACGACCTCTGTTGACCTCTGAGAGTCGTGGCATGCCTCAATCGCGGGAAAAAGTTTGGTTTTCTCAACGGGCAGTGTGTATTCTGTGAAGTCAAAGAAAAAATGCATGCCTTCATAAAGAATACATTCAATTTAATCTCTCTTTATTGTTTGTAACAAAATGGCGTCTTAGCCGGGATTAGTCAGGTTTAAAACATGCACTAAGTGGCTTTAAAAGATTTGAACAAACATTTAACCATAAATCTTGAAACTGTGATAATACCACTAACAACTTAAATTTTACACCATATGCAAGCTAATTGCGTTTCTTTTTTTGACCAGTATATATATATAATATATTAATATATATTATATTATATATAATATATATATATATATATATATATAGCTATGGTGGGCGGAAAGTAGCTCCTATTTTGGATTGGTAAAAAAATATGTATATTATCCATTTATTTCAGAGAAATAATTGGAAAGGTAGGCATACATGTAGGTTTTCTCTAAAATTCAATGGGGCTCCAACTCTTTCCACCAGCTTCTGGAGCCGCCCAGGAATGGCGTCCACTGACTTAGCAGGAACTCCGGCGGGATGAGGACATGACTTCCCGAATTCGGTCCTCCAGTTCTTCCAATGTCCTCGGTTTGGTGCGGTAGACTTCTTCCTTTACCCACCCCCAAGAAAGAAGTCGCACGGTTACCGCTGAAAAACGGCAGAATCGGTTCAGTGTAACGGTGTGGTGTGGTATGACCTCAGATCAGGTTGTGGGCCCATTCCTTCTGCGCAACACCATGAATGCTGAGCGGTACCTTGCTATGTTGCGAAACGAGGTCTGGCCGGTTGTCAGCACATGGGAGAACATCGACGATCTGATATTTATGCAAGATGGCGCCCCTCCGCACTTCGCTCTTGTTGTCCGTGAGTGGCTGGATGCCCACTTCCCTGGGCTTGGATGGTCGTCGTGGTCCACATCAATGGCCAGCCAGGAGCCCCAACTTGACACCGTGCGACTTCTTTCTTTGGGGGTGGGTAAAGGAAGAAGTCTACGCACCAAACCGAGGACATTGGAAGAACTGGAGGACCGAATTCGGGAAGTCATGTCCTCCATCCCGCCGGAGTTCCTGCTAAAGTCAGTGGACGCCATTCCTGGGCGGCTCCAGAAGCTGGTGGAAAGAGTTGGAGCCCACATTGAATTTTAGAGAAAACCTACCATGTATGCCTACCTTTTCATATTATTTCTTCTGAAATAAATGGATAATATACGTATTTTTTTACCAATCCAAAATAGGGAGCTACTTTCCGCCTACCCTGTATATATATATATATATATATATATATTGCTGTTTGTCCCAAAAATTTTGCAATTCCCTTCTCTTGTTTGAAGTTGTTATTATTTATTGTAATGTAAGGTGGTGTTCAAAAGATATTCTATGGATCTTATAAATTTGTCGATACTGTACATGTTATAACGGCGGTGTCCAACGGGTGACCAAATTCTTTCATAAAGGGCTATATTTCAATTAATGACCCACACCGAGGGCAAGTGTGCAAAATTTAGGTAAAATTTTATTTTAAAATTAAATTTTATTGAAATCAAATATGACATAAGATAATGAATTTTTAGTATCTGCCAGCCGGGCCTGATACAAATCTTTGGCGGGCCGTTTGTTGGCCAAGCCCGTGTTATAGTATGCGTCTTCGTGTATATCACTCCAGTATGCCCTTTTCCCAGTTCTATTGATTACCATGTATTTATATTGCCACTTCCTACTAACTTTTTCAATGAGGTCTCTAATGTATTGCATACTACTTCAAGTGGTTGATTTGTGTATGGAGTTGAGAAATGAAAAGCATAAATGCAGTCTGTTTCTTCGTTTTTTTCTCTATATATTGGATAAAATTTTTGATAATCCAGTAACAGTTAATCCCGGTTCTCTTTTCTATTACTTCACAGTAGTTTATGAAACAATTTTTAATTAATTCTAATCTTAATGTTACGTCTCGCGAGAGCGGTTTTAGAGTGGACTGTTTTGAACTTGCTACGAATCGAAATTTGATAGGATCTTTGTGTAGTTTTGGGGCATTTATTCTGTTCAGTTAATTGTATAGGAAATTAAATTTTCAGGTCATTATTGTGAGTATTAATTGTATTATTCTGGTTCTCGTTGCATATTTTACAAGTTTCATCGCCTTTGTGTGTGTATATATATATACACACACAGTATATATATATATATATATATATTATATATATATATATATATATATATATATATATATATATATATATATATATATATATATATATTATATATATATATATACAGGGTGTCCGAGAATTATCTGTACAATTTTTGGCTGTTATTAAAAGTCAACCATGAAGTGTAGAAATTCCAGTGTTGTCTCATTTTACAGAGAATCTCATTAAGTTTTTTCTGATACCACGTTTTGACAAGTTTTTTAGAAATGTACGCGGGTGACAGACATTAATGATTTAAAAGCAAGAATCACAGCTGCTATTGAGCGAATTGATGTGGATATGCTGCAGCGTACATGGCAACATTTGGAGTATCGATTGGATGTTTGCGAATCACTAATGGTGCACATATCGAATGTTTGTAATAACGTTACTTTAATAAAAGAAACTTTTGAAAATACAGATTCTAAATAATTTTGTTTAAGAATTTTACGTGTGTTATCAAGAATTTTATTAAAAGATGAAATTGTACAGATAATGTTCGGACACACTGGAATTTCTAAAAAACTTGTCAAAACTTGGTATCAGAAAAAACTTAATGAGATTCTCTGTAAAATGAGACAACACTGGAATTTCTACACTTCATGGTTGACTTTTAATAACAGCCAAAAATTGTACAGATAATTCTCGGACACCCTGTATATATATATATATATATAATATATATATATTATATATATATATATATATATATATATATATATATATAGTATCTTTATCATAACCTAATTAATTCCTGATTATTTTAATTTTTTTTTTTTTTTTTTATGTATAATAGCATAATTATTTCTTAACTGCTTTGTCGATCGGACAAACAACAAAACGTATTCTCCAACTTTATGATTTTCTTTGTTGAGGTTTTATAATTTTTTTAAAAATATTAATGTTTTGTTTCTTTGGGAGTCGCGTTTTGTTTATTTTTCTTTTGATCGCATTTTTATAAGCTTGATATGTATGTTTTTGTTTCCTTTCGTTGCTATAATATAACATAATTATTTATCTCGCTTACAACGTCATAGTTTCGTTTATCCCGTGAAATATTTAGCTACTCTACAGTAATTGGTCGTGTATTGGTCAGGCTTTCTATTCGACGTTTACGATTGCGTATTTCCACTCCTGTCGGCTTTTCGTACGAAAAGACAAATCGAGGAATTTTTGAATATTGCCGTTTTCTGGAAGTAATTTCGTATTTTTTATTATTTTGAATTTCTGTTAAATTTAAATTTTTTGTGTTGCGTTTTATTTTTAAAGTTAATTTCTTAATTTTCGTTTTTATTTTTGTCGCGTTTAAATATAGATGAGACGTACGCAAACATTGATTTTATGAACAACATAGATATATTAAGGTATTGATTTTGGAAGTTACCTAATTGCGTTAAAAGGTCGGCTCCTGTCTTTTTTGTGTGTGCTTGCGATTTTTTTCGTCGCTGCTGTGGCTCACCAAAACAATTTTTTTTATGCGGGAAGGAGGGACAAGGGCAAATGCTCGCAAAAGCGACCCCCCCCCCCTCCCCCAAAAACGGAAGAAGAAGAGAGCCAAAATCAAAGTCCGGGGTTTTCTGGATGCCTAGAGACACTGCATTTGAAAGATGGGAGGTCATAGACAGGAGGAAGGATGGATTGAGGAAGATTGTTCCAGAGTTTACCGGTTGAGTAGATGAAAGAGATTGAAAATACCGATTAACCCTTGCGTTAGATAGTTGGACAGAAAAGGAATGAGAAAATGTAGAAAGTCTTGTGCTGCGTGCTCTCCTTGAAGTTTTTGTTAAATAAACGATTAAATGGTGTTTTTAATGGGATTTCTTATCTCCTTTAACTGATCATTGAGTCCAAATGGAAAAACAGTAATTAGCTTATTAATTCATTTTTGTTCCTCTTCTTTTAATTCTGTCATATTACTGTAATAATTTGGGTTATTAGAAAGAAAATGGTTATATATTACCATGTTATTGCGTGAATTTCTTCTTACTCTTTATACGTGTTAGTTGTATCTCACATTTACTCGTGTTGTCATCCCTACGTATTGTATTTTACCGATATGACACTATCGGGTGTATTACATATCGGTCTCCACGATTGAACACTCCATTTTCCCCGTTCTTCAATTTTAAGTTTTTTTTACCCGTTGTTGTAGAAGTAAATTCGTCACTGAATACATTACCTAGTTTACATCTTTTGCGGTTCCTCTTCTTGCTGTTCTATTCAAGGTTATTATATCCATCAGTTGAGGTTGAGGGTGTTCCCCGTCTGACCTTTAGTTTGGGAACACGACACATTCTTCCTTTCCTACTTTCCACTGTTGTTTGAGTGGCCGTAGGGTTCAAAGTAAGATTATGGATAGTTCCTCCATTATTTTCCAAGTGTAAATAATGGTCTAACTCTTGTCTTCTTTTTTTCCGGCAAATGTAAACTTAATTGGCGTAACCTTTCTGAGTTGAGTAATTTAGTTCTTTGCATCCATTGATCTTGGCTGCGAAGCTTCTCTGAGTCCCTTCTAGTTGACTTATGTCTTTATCTTTATTCCAACTTTGGTATGAACAAGGTTTTCAATAGAGGAATCATCATATTCCTGTCCTTTCATTTAAAGGTTCTCTCTATTTGTCTAGTTATTCTTTTTACTTTGTTTACTACTATCTCATTTTGTGTTTTAAATTTCGCGTTGGGAGTCATTATAAATCTTAAATTTCTTGCCTTAGAGTTTCTCTGAATTTCCTGTCCATTCCGGGTATAGTATTCCATGAAGTTTAGGTCCTCCCTTCTTCCGTACCTAAAAAGTTGAAATTGTAGATTCTCTTCATATCTGTTTGTAGAGATTATATATATATATATATATATGTATATATGTATATATATATATATATATATATATATATATATATATATATATATATATATATAAAATATGGGATGAATTTCACAATTAAACGTGTGAAATGAATGAATGATGTAAACCCACAAGGAAAAGGAAAAATGATTCCAAGGCCTTTCGTGTATTCAGAAGTACACCTCGTCAGGTGTGAATACACGATACGAAACGATACGATACAATATCACGAATACAGGTGGGTTTACACCATTCATTCATTTCACGTGTTTAATTGTGAAATTCATCATATATATATATATATTATATATATATATATATATATAAAATATGGGATGAATTTCACAATTAAACGTGTGAAATGAATGAATGATGTAAACCCACAAGGAAAAGGAAAAATGATTCCAAGGCCTTTCGTGTATTCAGAAGTACACCTCGTCAGGTGTGAATACACGATACGAAACGATACGATACAATATCACGAATACAGGTGGGTTTACACCATTCATTCATTTCACGTGTTTAATTGTGAAATTCATCATATATATATATATATATATATATATATATATATATATATATATATATATATATATATATATATAATCATGTTATCAGATGCTATCATTTGTATGTATCATTTGGCATGATTATGAAGAGTAATGGAGCTAATACTGTTCCTTGTGGTACTGGGCTTAAGGACCTCTGACTCTGATAAGGATATTCTTTGAACTGTAACGACTAGCTGCTGCTCACTAAGGAAATTATATACCCATTTTCCTCCTTTTCCTGTTATTCCCATATATTTCACTTTATTATATATAATATATATAATATATATATATATATATATATATATATATATATATATATATATAATGGTTAGCGTCGCTGACCACGAATCCATCGGCCCCGGGTTTGAGACCCGACGGCAGCCGGCGCGCAGCAAAACCCAGCTGTTCATCCTTCCACACAATAAAGGTGGTGGTTGGTAGATAAATGGGTACCCTAGGTGGCCTAGTGGTTAAGACGCTGGGCTGCTGTGGGGCGTGGTTCGGATTCCACGTTAAACTGTAGGTCTAAGGTGGAGTGAAAAGCTTGACCTTCGTCAGAATGAACAATTCGGGCGGAAGCTAACCAAAGGTATATGATATGATTCCACGGTCATCCTTGTCGAACGCCTTGATAAAGTCTGTGGATATCACATCATAGTTTTCATTGTTTTTTAGTACATTAACAATGTTATAATGTTCCATTAGTTGTGATAGGCACAATCTTTCTGACCGGAATCCATGTTGGTTATAATTTTTTTTTGTTTCCAAAATGTCATAGATTTTTTCTCTAACTATTCTTTCAAATATTTTGGTGAGATTAAAATGTCAGCGACACTGGTGTATAGTTTTTAGCCTCGGATCGATCTCCTCCTTTATATACTGTAACTGTGTTAGCTGTTCCACGTGTCACAGATCTTATAGGTAAAGTAATTCCCACACAAACTACTGCTAAACCGTTTCAAATCCAACTTCCAACCATTGTTGTGAGTTGAGTTATCATTTAAATTAAACATGCTTCTAAAATCGACATCGTCGAACCCCGTGTAAGAGCTTGAAAACGTCGATGAGTTAACCGCGCAGTTTCCGAGTTTCCAGCGAAAACAAATTCAGGACACAGAAGCGTTGATTGTAGCCCATATGCCTAACGGAAGGGATTAACTTTGTGGCCCTCGCCTGGACTCGCTCCAGCCTGTCAATATCCTTCCTGAGGGTAGGCGACCAGAACTGCACAGCATACTCCAGGTGCGGCCAAACCAGGGAATTGTACAGAGCGAGCACAATCTCCTTGTTTCGAAATTGCCTCCTGATATAACCCAACAGCTTCTGGGCTTTCTTTTACACACACACACACACACACACACACACACACACACACACACACACCGTATGCGGCTCGGTGGAGTAGTGGTTAGCGTAGCTGACTACGAATCCATCGGCCAATGGAGACCCGGTGACGGCAGGCGGGCTCGCAGCAAAACTCAGCTGTTCACCTTCCACACAGTAAAGAAAGTGGTTGGTAGATAAATGGGTGACGCTGGGCTGCTTCGGATTCCACGTTAAACTGAGGGTCTAAAGTGGAGTGACAAGCTTGACCTTCGTCAGAATGAACAATTCGGGCTGAAGAAAAGTCAAGGTTAACGAAGGTTATGGGAAATATATAATTTTGCACTAAAAAGTAACATCGTACGTCCAAAATAAATGGAAGGAATACGTTATCACGTACGCAAAATTGCCGCGCGAAGGGACATTTAACACGTATTGTTACGCGTTGTGCTATTTGTTTTAAAGATTGTAATTGAAAGCGTTCCCATGACTGGTTCTCAATTCGTCGATGGCAAGTCGGAGTTTGTTTGGAAATAAATTTACAGTAACGGTATTTACAGTATTCACGGTATTCATTTTAAACAATCTTAACGATGAAATTAATTAAT
This sequence comes from Bathynomus jamesi, assembly GCA_023014485.1. Taxonomy (NCBI): domain Eukaryota; kingdom Metazoa; phylum Arthropoda; class Malacostraca; order Isopoda; family Cirolanidae; genus Bathynomus; species Bathynomus jamesi. The sequence continues at coordinate 363,297 of JAJOZX010004770.1, read as the reverse complement.
TATACAGTATTTAAAATAATCGTATTAAATTCTGGTTAATAATAAAGGTATTTACAAATTAATAGGATGAATCCTTCGCAGCGGGATGAAAAATCAAATACGCGAGTGCTTAATAATATTTAATTTGTTCATTATTATTATTTTCTGCGTTCTCGAATTTGTATCAGTTATAGGATTTATTTTATTAAATGTAGATTGGCATTCGTTTTTTTTAATTGGAATTGAGTGTGCTTCAGTAATTTGTTTTAAAAAAATGTAATCTATTAAATATATTTAGTGAAATTTTAGTTTTTTTATTTGAAATGCTGTTAATTGACGATTTCGCGTTTAAATGGTGACTGTATTTTTTTTTTTACTTTTTCTCTTTCCAAAGTTAAGTTGAGTAAAGAAAGAATAGGAAATAGTTTGATTTTGTAGGGATTTTATTTATTTGGGGAGGGAATTGCCGTTAAAGTTGTTAAAGGTGTGGAAAGGGGGGGCTAGTGGGACTGGAATCATTGTTGCTTGTTTTGAGAGTTAACGAGCGCTCTTGCCTCTCACGCCATCCAGAACTCAAATCAAGCGACGCTGGGTCGAGTCCCAACAATGCCTACTTTCTCACTTCATTGTTTGACTTGTTTCATCTTTTATAAGTGCGGTTATTGTATGTACTTTAAATGAATGTTTATTTTCCTTACCTTTTTTTTTTTAGTAGCGTCGTACTTTAGTACACCAATAAGCGTGTTGAAAGTAGGGCATGCTAGCCTCCATAAAGTAATCGATTTAACTCGATGCCTCAATTTCTCATATACAGTAAACCCTCGTCCAACGCGTGTTTGTCCAGCGCGAATTTGCTTATACACTGTCCGCCAAACACGCTTTAATGCGCGCTCTTGTGTTTTCTCCTACACTCTCCAACACTCCCGTATCTCCCTCCCTCTCGCATCACCCTTTGTCTCAGTCCCGCTACCGCGTTAAGTTTAGTTGTGTTGGATTGTTTTTGTCGTATTTTGCCGTTGTTTGCTATTACCCTTAGACAGCAGTATGGCACCAAAACGTAAAGCATCTGCGAGTGATAGTGAAGAGAAGAAAAGTCGTAAGGTTATGACATTAGCCGAAAAAATAAAAATTCTAGATAAGTTGCGTGGTGGTATGAGCATAACATGACCGCGAGTATCACGTGAATGAGTCTACCAGACGCACCATCCGAAAGAGTGAAGAAAAGATACGTGCTATTTTCGTTTAATATATTTTTATTTATCATATGTAAATATCATTATAATGATTTTATTATGTTCTTATTTCATATACAGTATAGGTAGAGAAATTCATCTATGTGTGAATAAAAAATCTACGTATCTAAGTATTAATGGGACACTTTACGCGGCCGCGTTCACGTATCCAATTTATCTAATAAGGTATTAAGTTTGCCCAATGCAGATTTACCTAACGCGCCGTTCTCGAGGAACCTAACCCCCGCGTTGGACGAGGGTTTACTATATATATATATATATATATATATATATATATATATATATATATATAGACACTCTGTTTTGTTGGAAAAACGTTGTGTGGCACATCTCCATAAACAGTGGCAACTTCTGCAGGATATTTAGGTTTTTCCAACAAGACGGAGCGCCATGTCTTCGCACCAAAGCCGTGTCTGATTGGCTCCGAAATTCGGGTTTTCAGCTGATCGGGCCTTAGTCGGGAAACTCGCCATATTTAAACCCGAGAGAGAACTGCTGGTTAACCATCAAAGAAAAAGTTACCTGTCACAATCCTACATCATTGAATGATTTGCTTGAGGCCATAAAGAAGGTGTGGGCGCAGGAAATTACGCCGAAATATTGCGAAATACTGGTAAATTCCATGCCACGACGTATCGCCAAAGTGCTGAAAAAAAAAAGGGTAAATGTACAAAATACTGCCCGCAATTCATTAGTATGTTTTGTATGCTTGGAGTTTCTAAATATATCTTTTCTACCATTTACAGTAATTTTGGTATTTTACTTTTACGTTAAAACTTTTTTTTTTTTTAAATTGATGGGGTGATGCGTGACTTATGGTCACCACTGTATATATACCGTACAAAGGGGAAGAAAATTACGCCAAGTGTCGGATATTTGCGCCTCCAACCTAAAAGTTCCCATTATTTGTCAACATATATACAGTATAAATATTTATAATACAACCATATGCATTTTATTTAAATATATACAGATATGTTGACAAATAATCAAATGGGAACTTTTAGGTAGGTGATGCAAATACCCAACACTTGGCGCAATTTGCCCCTAGGTACTAGAGGTGGAAAGAATACCAAAATTTTGTAACTGGAGGAGTTCGAGTACGAATACAAGTACAGACTTTTTGGAGTAAGCGAGTTCGAGTACGATTACAGCGATTTCATATTTCCTCGAGTACGATTACAGCGACTTCAGATTCCCTCTAGTACGAGTACGATTACAGCGACTTCAGATTCCTCTAGTACGAGTACGATTACAGCGACTTCAGATCCCTCTAGTACGAGTACGATTACAGCGACTTCAGATTCCCTCTAGTACGAGTACGATTACAGCGACTTCAGATTCCCCTCTAGTACGAGTACGATTACAGCGACTTCAGATTCCCTCTAGTACGAGTACGATTACAGCGACTTCAGATTCCCCTCTAGTACGAGTACGATTACAGCGACTTCAGATTCCCCTCTAGTACGAGTACGATTACAGCGACTTCAGATTCCCTCTAGTACGAGTACCATTACAGCGATTTCAGATTACCTTGAGTACGAGTACAACGTTTTTCAGTGCTTTACCTGGTGCTTGCGTGAGCAAAGCTTATTTGTTATGAGACCATAAGAACACATTACAATGGAAAATTAAAAAATGGACACGAAAGGAACAAAATGTATTTGCTTTACTGTTACATAATATATATATCACATACTTGTATATATGGTACTGTATATATCACATGTACTTATAAAGTTATAAGTAATGTCATTTACGTAATGCTTTATTCAACATCCTTTGTAAGATGTTTTATATTCCATCAAAATAACTCTGTTTTCTTATAAAAATAAATAAAAAATAAAACTATAAATACATACCTTGTGAAACTCAGATACCACCAGATCTCTAACTAATACAGGCAGTCCTCGTTACCCGGAAGAGTTACGTTCCTGAAAAGTTGTCGGTAAACCAAATTTTGGTATAACGGACCCTATTTTCCCATTACATCCCATTATACAGGGTGTCCCAGAATTAACTCTATTTCAATGAAATCGGACAAATTTTTTAAAAACACACTTTTAGTTATGTTTATCATGTTTAATGTGTTAAAAATGTATAAATTTCTAAATTTTTTTCATAATTTTATTTTCATAATTTTTTCATTATCTGGTTCAATGAAAGACCGTCTGAAGTCATAGAATGGCAAAGAGACTCTCCAAAAGTTAACGTGTGGCTTGGAATGACCAAATCCAAAATTTATGGTGCTCCATCTTGTTGAAACACAACATTATCAAGAATGCCATCATGAAGAAGCTGTGGTTCGAGAAACTGCTGAAGCATATCAAGGTAGACGGTACCTGTTACAGTTGCTTCCGCAAAGAAGAATGGGCCATAAATTTTGGATTTGGTCATTCCAAGCCACACGTTAACTTTTGGAGAGTCTCTTTGCCATTCTATGACTTCAGACGGTCTTTCATTGGACCAGATAATGAAAAAATTATGAAAATAAAATTATGAAAAAAATTTAGAAATTTATACATTTTTAACACATATTAAACATGATAAACATAAATAAAAGTGTGTTTTTAAAAAATTTGTCCGATTTCATTGAAATAGATAGTTAATTCTGGGACACCCTGTATAATGGGAGATGCGTTCCTACGGAAGATTTTTCCAACCGACACTGCATAATAAACATAATTTTTGACCTTTTTAAACACATTTAAATAGAAAACTATTTTAATATATTTTTTATAAATTATATTGTACTGGAGGAAATAAACTGCATAAATAGTTGTATTCACCTCCCAAAACTGCTGATCGGTGCTTGGTGGTAGTGTTGCGAGTCATGGAAAGGAAGTCAGAAGGTGGTTGACATCGATAACGTAAATTTTGACTAATTGTTCACTTTCGATAATAGTAATACACGTAATAACGGATTTAAGTTACGTGGCAGACGTTTCATTACTAATATCGCTAAAAACTTCTTTACGTTTAAAGTAATTGATAAATGGAATAATCTTCCCGCGTCAGTCGTTCATTCAATCAGCGTTAATATGTTTAAGAACCGTCTTGACAGACATTTTAAAAATATTAACGTTGTTTAAAATAAAAAAAACAAAGTTAGCAACAGGAGCTCTGGTGGTGGTGCTCGAGGATGAGTCTGTTGACGATGAATGCCAGCTTGTGACATGCCAGCGTGTGATGCCAGCAATAAAAAAATAAAAAATTAGACTAACACGAACGTAGATGTAGCTCGTAGCGTAAACTAACCCACTTTTTGTTTAACTTTACCTACTTTTTTACTTTGCATGTCTGTAACTCTCTTTTCTTGCATGTTTGTAGTTTGCATGGTATGACTGAGAGTTAAAAGACTGTGTTTGCATGGTTTGTAAGCGTTCTTCACTTCTTTTCACCTTTCATCCCTCTCCTATTCTCTCCGACTATTTTTCTGACTTGTCGGCAGTGGCCGGCGATGATGATGGTGAGTCTTTTTTCTCTTTTTCTGAATGAATGTTAACCCACAAATGATAGGTGTTGCTCCTTACTTAACCCCTTATTCTCTTCTCTTCTCTTAACCCCCTACTCTTTCCTTTCTCTCGGGCTAACCTTAGAGTGGATCTTAGGGTCTTTGTTAGCCTTAGCTTCTGTAGATGCTTTCCCTTGAAGCTGAAGGAGCAATGGAAGGTTGTCAGCTTCACTGTCTGACCCATCATCTTGGCGCGTGGTTGCCGTGGGTGGAGGTGGTGATGTTTGCGGGCAAAAAAAATGATTAGTGTGTTGTCTGTTTTCCCAGCATCGTCTTCTCTTTATACAGCTGCTTGTAGTTACTGAGTAACTTTTGTAATCTAGCCATAAAAATCATCTAATCTTGCATTTTTTTTTTTGCTTGTAGGGCATTTAATATAGTCCGTATCCGGTGAAATTTCATTTTTAACTTTTTTGAAAAAATTTCCGTAACTGCGGAATTTTTGTCCGTATAACGGACCTCTGTGCTAAAAAAAAATTTCCATAAGTGTGAAATTCCGTATAAAGGGGTTTCATAAAATGAGGAGTACCTGTACTAACCTCCGCGATGCCCTGCGCAAGCATTTATAGTCTGCTGAAGGCTTTCTAGAACATCCTGGAAGCTATAGGTTGCTATAGTTACCGAACAGCATAGACAAATTAGTAGCACGTCATAATTGGTCACGAGAGGTTGATTGGTCGAGTACGATTACAGCGATTTCAGATTACCTCGAGTACGAATACGAGTACAACAAATACACGTACTGAAGTACAAGAATACTCGAGTACTGATGTACTCTTTCCACCTCTACTGGGTACGATTATATATATATATATATAATCACACACACACACACACACACTTATATATGTATTAAACTACACGATATTTTCTATTGGGGCAGGGGCCTCCCGCCCCTGCCCCAATAGAAAATATTTCTGCCTTGATAATTGCGTATTTGACAGTTTCGCACAATCCTTGCCGAGTATCGTCCCTCTAAGTTTAGTCACAGGCTTCGTAAAACGTCTTTTGCAGTTTGTGTATTTTAAGACCCTTTCCTCAAAATGAAGAAGCGTTGAAACGCCACACTATCGAAACTTAATTTTACCTCACTTAAGTAGACCTACCACATAAAATGTCTTAATTTAACCCATTGATTTTGTTTCAATGACTTCCGACGATTTTTCATTTCTTGGAAATTGTATTTTGTTCGCGTGTCGTAACGAGGCTCGAACAAAATCATATGAAGCAAGGCATGAAATTTTGCAGTTATTTATGTACAGTAGATTTCAAAACTCAGGATACACTGAACCACGACTCTCCTACAGCCGACTGTATATCGACGTTCGGGACGGATGGTACAGTTACCTCGGAAAAATTAATCAGTCTGATTGTACATAAAAGGAACATAATCATAGTATTATGTCCTCAACTATTGCACTTGTTTGTTTGTTCGTTCGTCCGTCCGTCCGTCTCTGTCACTTTCGTGTCCGCAGTATAACTTTTGAGTCACTGCATCACTTGAAACTTCACGCACATGTGGATTATCAGAAGACGATGCATCAAAAGTCCAGATCACAAATGGAGTTCAAAGGTGAAATAGAGCTTTTTTCCCTGTGGGAAATGTATTTATTCAGGAAAAAAAAATAGAAGTGACACAGTTTTACTATTTTTCAGTACATTTTAAATATTTGATATGACATTAATATATTCACAGGATTCTAATGTGAATATGCCGTTGGAAATATAGAAGGTCTTTCGGCAAAGTTAATGGGATTTAGTTTATTTATTACGGAAGAGAAGTAATACTTATTACACTCTAAATAGAAGGAGACGTTTCATCGTCCCAATTTCGTGAATTTTGAAATGTCTAATTCGTTAGATATTTCACATTAGTTAAATATTTTATTATTTTCAGTTAGTCACTCGAAATGTTTAAATTGTCCCATTTTTTTAAGCATTTGAAAAGACTAATCAGAAGTGTCTAATAAAATGTTTAACGAGTCGTCTAACAATGAAATGTCTAATGAATAAAAGTTTAAGTTTATATGAAAAAATTGCTTCAGAGCATTACTCTTAAAAAACTTGTACTTTTAATTTTATCCATTTCTTCTCGTAACTGTTTCTCTATCACTATCAAATAACTCTATAATTTACATTATCAAAGTTAATTATCAGTTTTAAATACCCGAATTAGTTCTCCTATTAAGTCGACGTTTTTCGAGTGAGTACGCATCTACAGTAGTTCAGCAAATCTTTCCTCATATATTTTACGTCTCAGTTCTGGATTCATTTTGGTTGCTTTTGTCCGAACCCTTTCAAACTTACCAATGTCTTTTCTCGAGTATAGTCTGTCTAACCTGGAGATTGAACCAAAGATAGACCGATTGTAATCAAGAGGCCTAGGTCTTTGGCTAGGTTCATTGTCATGGGCTATCAATTCTTAATCTTGAAAGACTTGACTAGCCAACTCGTAGCCAATTAAACAAAATTACTAAATGCATGTAAGACGCGTAGAAAATCTAATTCTACATAAATGAATAAATGCACAAATATAATAATCGTTTGTTTTCTCCTTCCTAGTTCGTGAATACAAACACGCAAATAAACCGTCACAATTTCAAAATATATTTAAGCACAATGTGTCCATTCGCAAAGAATAGGAAACTAACTTAAATACGAGTGAAATATTTAATTTCTAATCAGCGTTTTCAGATATTTGAAATATTTTGTAAACATTTCAGAATAGCTATTATTCATTTCAGACACTTAAGTTCATTTGGAAATAGTGAGTAAACGTGTTGTATATATAACTAAACGTCTAGTACCATTTAGAGAATACATAAGAGAATTATTATTATTACTATTATTATTATTATTATTATTAATAATAATAGTAATATGCACAGGATAAAAGTTTACAAAATGTTACACAATTTTAAAATAAATGATTTATTGTATATTTCGTAGAAAATAAAATGATGCTTAATAAAAAATAGGGAACGGATAAATTATGAAATTAAAAGTGTTTAATGAAATTAGCATATTTTAAAGAGCTGATTTTAAAATGGGAACTTTGTTGTTATGGTAATAATGGCAGTAGTGAACTTGTACATCAGTAGGAGATAATGAAGTGTTTTTTTAGTGATTTGCGAAATACATTGTGATGAAGCCTCCTTAATGTGCGTGAGAGTTGCATGCATTCCATACATCCGTTCCTTTAAAATAGTGCATTTCTTGCAGTTTCCATTGTGTAGTTTGTAGTTTGGTTTGCGTATAAAATCCTTGGACGGTCTGGTGTATTTGATGTGTTGGCGGGGGTGGTGGGAGATTGCTCTTTGAATGGGTGTTGCATGTTTATTTTTATTGATAACTTTGAACATATCGACAACATTGAATTTGTGTAAGTCATTTAGTTTTAAAATATTTATCTCTAAACATTGGGGAAGCGTGACTTTGTCTGTTGTTTATTACCTTTGGTTAGCTTCCGCCCGAATTGTTCATTCTGACGAAGGTCGAGCTTTTCACTCCACCTTAGACCTCATTTTAACGTGGAATCCGAACCACGCACCACCACCAGCCTAGCGTCTTAACCACCAGGCCACCCAGGATACCCATTTATCTACCAACCACTTTCTTTTATTGTGTGGAAGGATGAACGGCTGGGTTTTGCTCCGCGCCGGCTTCCGTCACCGGGTATCGATCCCGGGGCCGATGGATTCGTAGTCAGTGAGGCTAACCACTCCACCATCGAGGCGCATTCCTATTCGAGAGAGTTCGCAGACATTTTTTATGAATTACTTCCAAAAGATGTTTTATATATTTGTTTGAGTTACCCATATTGTAATGCAATATAATAAATGTGGATGGATAAAGGAATAATATAAGGTAAGGAGTGCGTTTTAAGGAATCTTTTTTAGTTTAAATAATATGAAGGGAAATCTTGATATTTTAGATAAGATATGTTGTACATGACTTTTGTAATTTAGTTTTTCGTCTAAGTTAATGTCAAGTTGTTTACCCTCTTTCATCCTTGCGAGACTAGTATTCCCAATTTTTATTTGAGAATTTGTATTTATGTTTTGTGGTAATAATCATATACGATGACTTTGTCAGGTTCAATAAAAGTTTATTAGCACATATCACTTTTGAACCATTCAATATAAATTGATGAAGCTTCATACACGCATTGTTACAAGACGATGTTTCGCGAGCAACAATCGGGTCTTTCCACCCTGAGATGGTAGGACCGGTTAGAGCCGGTTCAGAATCCAAATACGCTTATTTCACGCAGTTAAGTTGGAAGTTGTACGATTAAAGCAAGCGAATATTTTGGCTAAAACTTGCACTGCATACTTGCAAAGACTGAAAAGTAGCGGTTCGGACCGGCCTAGAAACGAAGTATGCTTATTTTGCACAGTTAAGTCATAAACTCTGTCAGAAGCATGTTTAGCTGGTGTTATTCTATTACGTTGTTTGATTAAAATTCGCACTACAGTATATACTCGTAAAAATTGAAAAATAGTGGTTCAGACCGATTTAGGTGTATCATTAATCAGAAGTGAAGGTCACACATATAAGGGGGTATTTATATCGTTCCGACATTGTTCTTGTTACAAAATATTTTGCATTGGTGCTGTTTGGAGAGGGAGGCTGGATTATGTCAAGGATCATCTACGTATTGCCATTTTTGTCAGAGTTACGGTGAATACGAATGATTGAAAGAGCGCACTAACCGTCTATTCTCTTTCAAGAGCGATGCGTACGTTGTTCAACAACGTTGAACGCTCGAAAGAAAGTAAAGTTTCTTCCCAAAGACATCTTCCTGCAACGTGGTCCCCCCCCCCCCTTTAATTACCTCAGAAATATTGGGGAAGGAGATCGGGAAAGGTACAAGCTCATAAAATTTTACTCATAAAAAACTTCGACAGATCTGAGAATTTACGTTTCGCAAATTCTCGGCCTTTATTTTGTCTTCAGATTTTTCGAGGAGAATTTTCGGTTCTTTTGCATTATCCTCCCAACACTGATTTTTTTTTATATAATGTTGTTTTGGTTATGGTACTTTATTTTCCTTCCATTATAAAAAAAAAAAAATTAGTGTTGGGGTTAGGTTTGGTTAAAAACAGCCCGCCGCAGGCGTTAGCCGTAGTTAGCCGGCTTCAAAAAAAATTAGTGTTGGGAGGATAATGCAAAAGTACCGAATTTTCTCTTAGAATCCACTATATATACAGCAGTGGCGTTTCCTTAGTGAATGCAACGCATGCAGTGCATGCCTTCTAAAATGTAAATAAATATTAGATTTTAGAGCAATATTAATATAAAAGTAGTAATCACCAAATACAGAATTTCTTAACAACAAAATCACTGGAAGATGGATTGATCTTCCACGACACGGCAAAATGAGCGTTATTTTCCCGTCCCTGTGGCATAAAATTCCATCTCCGCTTCTTTTCAGAAGAATTGGTGCATCGGCTTCTCGCCAAAAACATATTAAAATGAACCTTATTTGTTTGTGAAATAAACAAGTTTATTGTTTATCTCGAGTATGTTCACTTAATTTTAGTCCTTTTAACCATTGAAACCTTAAATATTGCATGTCAAAAGTTTAAAAGTCAACTCTCCCTAATAATTCATGTTCTAAATAGAATCGATGCAAAATTCGATCTTTATATAATAGAAAATACCGTAAGTTTTATCATTGAGGAACTCCTCATTTGTCCGATTGAATGCAGTTTTCGATTCCGCTTTTGGCTGTTTCAAAACCAGCTGTGAGGACAAATGCAAACAGATAGATGTCGTTGAGATGCCAAGCCGTTTTTAATTAATTTCAATCTTCATAATAATAATTCTTTAGGTAATATTTCTTTATTAATAATTATTTAATAATAATTAATAATTCTTCTTCATAATAATAATAATAATTCTTTAGGCCTGTGATTGTTTTATTAATTATTATTATTCGAAGTAGTGGGTCACGTGATCTTAAAAACAATGACAACTTTCAAGACTGTATATTTTGTAATGTGTACTCTTTGGGGGGGGGGGGGGGGGGGGTAATAAGAACTAAAAAGGGCATTTTTTGAAAAAAGGGATTGGGCCAACAGCCTACGGCACTCGCAATTGTTTTTTGTGCTGATATATGTTTTTAAATTTGTTTGCATGCCTAGATGAAAAGTTCACCAGTCGGCACTGATATACAGGGTGTTCTAAAATTAGCTAGTAAACTTTTATATAAACGCAATATCTTAACAAGAATTATGCGATATCTAACAATTTTATTTCAAATACAATAAGAAAAGCAACAATAATTGTTTATTTTAGATGTTCAAAGTGTCTTCCTTCAACTTGAACACATTGTTCACAACGTCCGACTATTGATCGACAGACAAAAAAGTTTACTTGGTAATTTTAGAATCTCTCTCTCTCTCTCTCTCTCTCTCTCTCTCTCTCTCTCTCTCTCTCTCTCTCTCTCTCTCTCTCTCTCTCTCTCTCTCCTCAGAATGGTCTCCTGAGATAACTTTGATGGCATACACAGACCTAATGTGTATGGAACAGTGAACTCTTCCGAGATAATTAAATCCACTATAGTCCGGATAAGTAATGATGGAAGTCCAACGTAGGCAACGGGTCACTAGCAAAGAAGCTCCCAAAATATAGCTTCCCTCATCTGCTATCAGCGAAGTAGGTAGGACCCAGCTTTAGGACAGGGTCTAGGGTTTAAAGCTAACCTAGACAATACATTCAGCATTCAGAACGTCAGTGTACGCGAGAAACTGGTTGCGTTTCCGTCGGATTGAATTCGCATCAAATAAAAAGGGTAACTATCGTATTTTTTAGCCAAAATCCAAGAATTAAACCTCAACCGGCAACTTTGAGCGTCCACTTTCAAGGCACTCAACACGTCTGTTTAATGCGATACGCCTCAGAATGGTCACCTGAGATAACTTTGATGTAATGCATAAACTTAATGTGCATGGAAAACACACCACACACACACACACACACACACACACACACACACACACACACACACACACACTAGAGAATGCATAAGTAGTTTCTTGTTATAAGCTGGATTGCCATAGAAATGTCATCCTCAGACTGAATATATAGGAGAATCGGTACAAAAATAATGCCTCTTTAATTCTGTGTAACGAGAAAGGAGGGGGTTCGATTAAATAGTATTTGAGAAAGCGCTCTTTAACCGAATGCAATAATTATTTTTTCAGATTTTACTCGCGTCACGATTTTAATTAAAAAAAAAAAAAAATCTCTAAATCAAATTACGACTACTTGATGCTACCTCAGAATTTTACATAGCCAGTGATTTGTTTTAGGTTAGGTTATATTAATCAAACTTCACTTTAAAAATGTATCTACTACAAAGTTCGACCAATTTTCAAAACAAGTTCATGGGTAAAAAAGTGGCTTCCTATCGGGACTACTTGGGGATTTATGCAATATATATATATATATATATAATATGGAAAGTGAATCCCAGTGGAAATGGTGTTTTGTTTGCACAAGTATCTATCGTATGGACCGGTTTCTCATGAGAATGAATTTAATAATAATAATTATTGATAATAATTGATCTCTCGTATACGAGTATGTGGTTGTCATCAGAAAATATTTTCTTATCTACTTCTTGAGTGGAGGTTTAAATGATGATTGAATCGTTCTTAATCGAATAACGGCATTAGAAAACGAAGCACATTGTCTTTCTTCGTAACCATAGATATAAATGTGCATTACAGGCACCGCCACTTCATCTGAAGAAAAACTTAACTCGAATAGCTGGCGGATTTGTTGAGCCAAGATCAGGGGTTCCCAACCTTATTTCGAGTCGACGTACCACCATGCTTTTCTAAGTACCATAGTCAGAAAGGTTGCGGGTTATTCATCTACGACTGATATCACTTTTTAAATGTGTTGTCGTTAAAGTAATTATCAATAGGTAACAAACTGTATATTAAAATTATCTTGCGTACCACCTAAAAGAGCTCCGCGTACCATAGATTGGGAATCGCTATCGTATATGGATTGCAATTGTACGTTATAGGCGTGCAACCCGAAGCATATAGAAACAAAGACCAATAATAATAATAATAATGCAGATATTAAATTTAATAAAAAAAAATGGTCTTTTGGGAGAACGTATTCTGGAGTTGAATGTTTTCGAAAATACGTTTGTTTTCATCCAAGCGTATCTCCATTTTCTATTATTCGTTGGTGTTAGTGCATGAATGTAACCACTTAGAAAGATTATTTGTTCGTTCAACATAAAGCAGATGAATTCTGTTCGTGGAAACTTACTCGCGGAAGGTTTATGAATTCTCTTTATGACTTTCTTACATAAAAGATTTCGTGTGTGAAGTAGGAATCGCCCAAATGATGATGAAGAGGAAAGAAATTCCTCGCTCGCAATTGCGTCATTTGGAGTGGCGAAGCTATACACAATTTCGTGAGGTGAAATATTTTTCTATATCCATCTTGTTACATATATGACCAATTTAAACCAGTTTTCTCTTTATCGTAACCAGAAATTTTGGAATTGAATTGAAATTGAAGTCGGCTGATAATGGCTTCTATCACTCCACTGTATATTGCTTTTGTGTATTGATGATGCAGTTGAAGTATGGACGGATTTGATGCAGATGGAATCCGTTGTAGTCGTGATCGACTGATCTGTTGTGTTAGAATTGTTCATCGATCGTGTGATCATTTGAATTTCAGGTCCACATCAAGTCAATGTATATGTCTCTGTTACAGTTATTGCATTTGTGTACACACACACACACACACACACACACACACACACACGGGTTGGCAAGACCCGGTTTATATTGAAAAACCCAACCCACCTGGGCTTTTTAATTTTTTCCGAGCTTTTTATTTTTTTCAATGGCCAAAATGGTATAAGAACGAAGCTAAATAATTGAGAGCTTATTACAAAAATAACTATTTACCACGAGTTTTATTTTGATTGGGCAGTTGGGTATATGTTTTGCTTGAAAATAAAAAGCTCAAATAATTAATGTTTGTAATATCTCAGTCAAGTTGTGTTAATGTGGAATCTTTTATTGACCCATATTTCATATTTCATTGCATTTCAGTATTTCAAAAATTAGTACTGTAGGAAAATTAATCTATTACATTATTTTATTAGTGAATCATTGATTTATTTTTTAAAAAACCCGAAAAAACCGAGTTGCGTGTTTTTTTTTTAAGGTGTTTTTTCCTGAAAAAAACCCGCCGGAGACCACTGGATTGGGTTCAGTCGGGCCAACCCTGACACACACACACACACACACACACACACACACACACACGTCTTTTTTTGAAATCTTATATCTAAAGCAGAGTAGCATGTTAAGTGTTTCGGTCGCAATTGAGGGCTCGGAGGGTGCTTTCTCTTAAGCCATTAAACAGAGGTACTAGCCTAAGTCGAGCGTAACCTAACCTAATCAGTTAACCAACATAGTTTTTTCCCGACAATAAAAGTATTTCTAGATTTTTTATATAGGTTTTAATTTTCCGAGGACCCGAAAGTTTTACCTCGCAAAAAAAATTACCCCATTACATACGTAAATTATCGCGCACAACCTCACTCATGCGGTATTACATAGTATATATTGCCTCTGAAATGTTTTTGAGGAGTGAAAAGCGCGTATGTATATTTTATTTGGCTTCAAGTGTAAGGAAGCAATGTTTATTTTATTAATATATTCAATAGAATAAAAGGGCAGAAAAGCGTGAATTATTTACGTGTAATTTATTTAATTTTTCAGGGTAAGTCTTCGATACCTTTTCGTTTGTTTGGCGAATATAGACGAAACTGAAATTAAATCGATATACGAAGCAGTTGCAATTATTCAGTTTTCCTTTTTCTTCAGTATGTAGGTGTTTTAAGAATTTATTGAAATAAAATATTAAGTTATCAGGATAAAAGGAATAATTTAACTTTATACTTGTTTGTCCATACCATACCCATTTTTTGCCCAATAGGTCGAACGGGTTTATATATTTTCTATTTAAAATATGTACACCTCAAAGTAATGAAATAATGGAAAAGTCCTTTTCACATTTTAAGATAGTTTTATATTAACTATTGCTGTTGAAAATACAGGGTGTCCAAGAAGTAATGGAGCAAAAATTATTGATAATTTTTTTACTGATCTGTGAATATATATATATATATATATATATATATATATATATATATATATATATATATATATATATATATATATATAGTTTACATTTTCACACTGTCAAAAGTTTAAAACACTTTGACAGGGTGACCATCATTTGTCGCCGCACTCCGCATTCGACGCTCGAACGCCATTAGAGCATTAGCAAGATCTTTGTAGAATGGATCCAATGACCATAGATAAAAATCCAAAGTGGTGAAGACAGTGCATTACGGCTTATCCAGCGTTAAGGAAAAGTTGCGTCTCGAAAGTTGCGAACAGCAACGGCGTAGTGGAAAGCGGCTCCATTTTGTTCAAAGATTACGCTTCTCGTGTCAACTCTACCAGCCCTTAGTTGGAGAAGAAAAGCATCCACACTACTGTATATTAAGATAATTTTCTCCAGTCATGGTACAATCATCAAAGAAAAATTAATTGATTACACTGCCCAACAAAAAAAAAAATTTTGCTGGTGATTTAATTCTAAGACCTGTTTCTGGATAATATTGATGTGCTGATTTAAAAAACCACCTTAGATTTTGTCCATCACATCAGGTTTTCGTGCAATGTGCAATGCAATATGCCTATTTTGGGTGATCCATGAAGGGCACTTATCAAAATTGATGATTCTTGAGACCTGTTAACAGCTGTTTTGCTGTTAAAATTTTATCTGTGGAATACGCAAATCTGTGCATTAAATCTAAAGGTCATGTACAACATATTAAAATCTTGGGTATCTGTGATTTCCCCAGGTGTGAGCGTGACGTCATGATCTGCTTTAATATGGATTCATTTTTTGCTTATTTAAACACTTTTAATCACTTTGTGTGTCAATATTACCATTGTATATTAAAGTTCACTCCCTGCACAATTGTTTACTTTTCCATGCTGATTCTGAGTATGTAAAAACTTATTTTTTGAAAAGAAAAAAATTGGGCATAACCCTGCCAAAATGCGATATCTCCATATTTGATTGCTCGAAAACCTGACGTGATAGGCAAAAACTAAGATGATTTTTGAAATCAGCACACCAAAGTTACCTAAAAACAGGTGTTACAATTAAATCAGCAAAATTGGTGTTGGGCTGTTATATGGTTACGTGACGTAGCACACCAAATGTTAACTTTTGGCGTCTCATCCGTGTTGTTTCAGCGCTGGATAGGCCACCTCGATTACCCGACTTAACCTAACCCCCTTGGACTTTTATCTATGGTGTAATGTTAAAACACTGGTGTATCATGACAAACCCGGGTATCTAGCAGAACTCTCAAGGAATCAGGTGGTTGAATCCACTGCGCAAGAGCATCTTGCTAATGCTTTAACGAAGTTTGAGCGTCGAATACACACTACAGCGACGAATGATGATGATCATTGGAAGTGTGACTTATTTGAACAATCGAAATGTAAACAACTTATATGCGTGTGTAGTCCTTGATTACAGTATTTAAACGGAGTATGAACGTGACTTTGATTTAGCGCCCGTATTCCAAACGAAAGTTTAATTCTTCTTTATATCTTGTGTCGTGTGAAAGTTTTCGAAGTTTTTCAAATTTGGTTCGTTACACTTTTATGTGAATAAAAAGTTTTAAAAGTTTCCCTTTTTCAATAAGCGAATTGTTCCTCGTATGACGACTACTCTATTGAAAGTATCGCCTTTGTCATTATCGAAGTTGTCAACGAAAATCTTCGTCAGTTTGATGCTAAACGCGATCGTAGTTGGATTTTATGAATATCTTAAAGTGAACGCAACAAACTCTCGACGGGATTTCAAACCGCGGAAGCAGCGTTTGTCGTGTCAAAAAGTATCATTCCACTTAGCGTTGTCATTCCGCGTCTCAAAAGAGGAAATTTTCGTATCGATCTATTCCTGTTCCTTGCCATTCTCATTCTCATCCTCATCCACGGATTTCCCATTTTGGTCTAGGTCAGGTCAGGTCAGGTCAGGTCAGGTCAGGTGAAGTGCAGTTAGGTTGGGAAATATTAGCCACTGTCATTTGGCGCCTTTACCGCGAATGGGAATGGAAATGGCATTTTCTCAAATTTGAATTTCTCATTTTGTGCTTTCCTACTTGCGGACCGGGAATGAGAATGGGAAAGAGAATAGTATTGACATATTCGTTACTAAATTGCACTCTCATTGGCATTCGTGCATTTCGTGGTTTACAAATGAGAATGTACGAAAGAGAAAAAAAATGCACATTTGAGAAAAGTATTTCTTGAATAAGATCGAACTCGAATTGAATCTGTTGTAGTGAAGTAAAGTCTATTGAAATTAGAACTATACTGAACACACTCCCTGAAACTGAATGGAATTTAAGTTGAACTAATTTACTTTTAAATGTTGGGAAGACAGGTGCGCGAGTTATCTCAGGTTAGGTGACTTCGTCGGATGAAGGTCATTTAGAAGATATTGGTTAAATAAGGTAATTTGTAGTGGTGTACCGATTAATCGGCACCGGCAGAATCGGCCATTTTGGGGGCATCAGCATCGGCCAAATTTAGCTGATTCTCTCACCGATTCTTTGAAGTTTTAAAATTTTCATTATGAAGCAAAATCCATATTTAAAAGAATTGAGCGGACAAAAAGCATTATTTATGATAATTTCTACTCATTTCAAAGTGTAATTATATAAAAATATTTTACATTCACGAAAAAGGCAAAGCTTAATAAGTTAATTTGCCCATAAATTTACATTTTCTCTAACTAGCCAATCTCTAAATATTATAAACTATTGTAATCTCGTACTCTATATTAATAATAATTTTATATAAAGTTTTACTTTATGATTTATATATTAAACTATCTTATTTTGTTAACTTATTTTAAGTATTTTAATAATTTTATAAACCCCAATTATATATACATTTTTTTCCTTTCTTTTTAGGAAAGAAAAGGAAAACCAATTACTTTAAATATTTGTATTCAGTTTATGAAAGTAAAATAAAATTATTTTATCATTTTACTGAGTAATAAAACTATTTAATATAATTTTTGCTACGATATTTAAGTAACAAATTCTGGTGCTGTATATTGTGGAGTGAGCTGAGGAAAAGCATTTAAACAAATTTGAAATGTAAAAATATGAAAATTGAGTTTTGATATTAGATAAGTTGGAGGGAACACCAAAATAATGAGGAAGTACTGCAACAGGTGAGGGAGGAAAGAAGACTTATTAAGGTGATTAGAGAAAGGCAGAAGAAATGGATCGGATACGTGTTGAGAGGAGGAGGATTGTTGGAGGTGATAGAGGGTAGATATGAAGGTAAAAGGCCGAGGGGAAGGAAGACGAAAGCAATGCTGGATGATATGAAGGCAGGCAGGAGCTACCATGAGATGAAAAGGATAGCTTAGGATAGAACACTTTGGCGGGACACACGAGTTGGACCTGCCTGATAGGCAGAACACGATGAATGGGTGGATGGATATTAAATGAGTAAAATTTATGAAGGGAAAATATTTAAAAAAATATAAGTAAAGAATCGGCATCGGCTAAATTTTGGAATCGGTACATCACTAGTAATTTGATTGAACCAAAATATATAAAATAAGTCGAGTAAAACTGACGAATTGGACTCGCTATCTACAGATTACAAACTTAAAGAAGTCTCTTGAGCACAGTAACTAGAAGACGAATGAAGTGTAAATCTTTCATCTGGTGGAACTCTGTGAAGAGACTGGGGGAAAAAAAAAAAAAAAAAAAAAAAAATCCTTTTGAAGACTCGTTTTTGTACAACCAACTAAAAATTAAATTTTCAATTTTGCGACGAAGTGACTCTCGCAAGAGTGAAACATTGCTTTCAGGCTTGTTTATGTCACGAAAACTTTTAAATTAAAATTTTCATTAAGGAACATTAAAATATTAAAATAGAAACCTTTCACGGTCCAATTTTCCGAGCAAGTGTAGTTTACGTCGTCCCCCTGTTATGCCTAGTGTAGTTTACATTCCCTAAATTATCCGAGTGTAGTTTACGTTCCCCAACTTTGACCTAGTGTAGTTTGTGTCCCCTTTTGCGTCAGGAGGAGGTAAACTACACTTGCTTCCAATTTTCTATTCTAAATACAATTTTGGATTTTTTTAAGGCAGGGGAAAATAAATAAATAAATATATATATATATATATATATATATATATATATATAGAAACGACGTAAGTATAGAGGAGTGTTCTGCACACGAGGAAGAGAAATAACGAACAAATGAAAAATGAGGTGACCGCCCGGGAATCGAACCCAGGATCTTCCGATTGCCGGTCAGATATGCTACCACTACACCACGGGCCTCGATCAGTCAGAAGTCGTAATTCTCCTACATAGGGCAGAAACCAATGCCTTGAGAGGGCACCCTCGCAAATCGTGAATATGTACATTTAACTGCAATGACCACGCAGTATATTAATGTATAGAAACGACGTAAGTATAGAGGAGTGTTCTGCACACGAGGAAGAGAAATAACGAACAAATGAAAAATGAGGTGACCGCCCGGGAATCGAACCCAGGATCTTCCGATTGCCG
The DNA here is from genome assembly GCA_023014485.1 of Bathynomus jamesi. Classification (NCBI taxonomy): domain Eukaryota; kingdom Metazoa; phylum Arthropoda; class Malacostraca; order Isopoda; family Cirolanidae; genus Bathynomus; species Bathynomus jamesi. Next base: position 343,864 of record JAJOZX010004770.1, on the reverse strand, counting down.
GTCAGATATGCTACCACTACACCACATCGAGGCCCGTGGTGTAGTGGTAGCATATCTGACCGGCAATCGGAAGATCCTGGGTTCGATTCCCGGGCGGTCACCTCATTTTTCATTTGTTCGTTATTTCTCTTCCTCGTGTGCAGAACACTCCTCTATACTTACGTCGTTTCTATACATTAATATACTGCGTGGTCATTGCAGTTTTATATATATATGTATATATATATATATATATATATATATATATATATATATATATATATATATATATATATATATATCTATCTATCCCGGTTATGTCAACTGTATGCCCTGGACGATTGGTTAGTGATATTTTCGTTAGTTTTAACAAAGATAGCATTTGGTAATTAGCTTAACGAGTACCTCGCTATTTAACCAGCCCCGGTTTTACTGGGTTTTGGATTTTACTGAGTAAAGTAATTTATTTTTTCTTATTTAGTCATAGCTATATTTCAGAATGTATAAACACCGATTATTACGGAAGTTCAGCACAAAGTATATGAATAAAAAATTATTTAGGCAATAAATTAACATTATTTTATCATTTACTTTCACCATAATTAATTTTTTCATTATCAGGAAATTGCTATATAAGTTTACTCATCCAATTTATGATGGACTAATTAAAAAAATATGGTATCTACCCGTCATTGTTAATAAATTTTAAAATAAAATATTTTTTAAAGCATTTTAAAATGCATTGATTAATGAACTTCGTCTCTCATTCTAAAAATAATTAATTGCTTTTAATATTGCCAAAGAGACGTAATACCTTCCTCTCTTTAGTTTATGATTTCAGGCAAAAACCAAAAGTGTGAGTGAGTGAGTGAGTGAGAGTGAGTGAGTGGCTAAACTACTACAGTTTCGAGTGCTTACCCACTCTCTATTTACTAAAGATAAGGGATTAATCCTTATTTCCTTCGCTCATGTTTGCCTCTTATTAATTAATACCAAGTTGGCAGCAAAATGATAGGAAGTTTTAGAATTTAAAAAAGTGAAATCAAGGACTCGGGTTTGCCAATAGTCGTCTGTTGCTTCTTTAGTTCTCTCTATTGTTGACCACCAAGTTCTGGGTCAATCGAAAGAGTTTTCTCAACTTTTGGTATTGTATGGAGTGAACTTAGAAATAAGTTACGTTACTAATTGCAATCCCAGTATGAAGATAACTAATAAATAAGTTATGTAGCAAATAAAATTATTTATTATATTAAAGAAAAATAATAATAGTGTTTTATGTCGAAGTAAATGTAAAGAGAAAACGTACGTGTTAGTAATCGTAATGTGCGACATTCTGCATGCTGCACATTTTGATTATTAGCATTTCTGTTTTCTTTTTACATTTACTTTGACATAAAAGGCCATTTTTATTTTTATTTAATATAATAAATAATTTTATTTGCTACATAACTTATTTATTAGTTACCTTCATACTGGGATTGCAATTAGTAACATAACTAAAATAATTTTAAAAAGACTTCAATAACTGGTTCAAGTAAAACTTTTGGAAACCCAGTTTTACTGTGCGATTTTTTCATTGTCAACCCTGGTTCGAGGCCTCCTTGCGTCCGAATCACTTATCACGCTTTTCTCAGTTTTCTGACACTAAGGTTTGGTTTGGTTTGGTTTGGTTTGGTTAGTTCTTTAGATATGTGAATTTTAAAAAGTCGGCATGTCGTTTATGCAGATTTGCTCGTGTGTGTGTGTGTGTAATTCTACGTAATTCCATTCGATTGAATTCCAGTAAGACTATTTGAGTCAGGCCAAATTCGATCTTATCCCAGTTGGACTTAATTTGCATTTTGTGTTTTCAAGTGTTCATAATTTTTAAATTTAGTACGACTTAACCCGTCAGCTGTAATCAGTCATACGTTTACGGCTAGTAAAGCAGCCTAACCGGGCACTAAAAGAGTAGTTTGATCTGATTCTAGTCCGCTCACTCTACTTCTAGTCTGCGCGATTCGACCTATTTCTGTTTCTTTATTCCAGTCCCAATATTTGAATTGGACTTCATTCCATTCGATATGTTTCAGGGTTCCCAAACACTGTGTAGTACGAAAAGGAAGATCACGAAACATTTCTGTCGTAAAAGCACCCGTGTTTCACTTGGGTGATGAAATATACGCCAGGTTTGTACTCTTTTATCCTGTCGTAGGCTAATAGTCAGCGCTCGCGACTCCGAATCAGAGATCCGAGTTCGATCTTGCTGGGAGATATTTTGCATATGCGAAAAAGTGCGCGCGCTCACGCGTTTATTTCTATTTATATGGTATGCCAGTGTTAACCACAGATACTTACAATATGTTGGTGTGTCCATTGTAGAGTATCATAAAAAAAAATATATATCAAAGCCTTTAAAATTTGGGTACTGAATTCATTGTCTAAAGTATGCAAAAGCCCCAAAAAGAGAGTTCACCGTAATAGTAAATTAAGGATTCGAACAAAGGACTTTAAAAGCAAGTTTTGGTCAGAATTTGCAGCGCTGATCGTCAACAAAGGTTTGAGCAGAGACTTTGACGCTGACGTCCATTAGAGCTCTTCTTCTTTCTCATTGACAATGAAAGAAGGTTTTCAAGTTTGCCATAAATATATTATTTTGTTGCTTTCATCCAGTCTGAGATTCACAGGTACTTTTATCTCTTTTACGTAGTTCCATTTTCTCTCTCTGTCCATTCGTTAATTTAAAACCTCTGAAGGCGAAATATTTACCTTTCTATCTTTCAAATGTTCCGTGCGATGATTCCTCATTTCACGAAGGTCAGGCTTGTTGCCCCTTCTCTCGAGTTGGCCTGGTGAAGTAGAGAGTTGGTTTCTTGCGCTCTCCACCTCACATAGCCAGGTACGCCCGGCTTATCTGGAATTGTTCTGAGCCAGGCGTCGAATATTCTTTTGGAGATACCACCGCAACACCACTTGTCCTTATATATATATATATATTAGGGTGGTCCAAATCCATAGGGGGAAATTTCAAAATTGTCTTAGATAGTCTCCACAAGTGTGGTTTTTGTCCATTTAGTGTCCACATGGTCTGTGCAAAATTGCAGCGTGATTGGTGAATATTTAGAGGTCGCCCCACTCTGAATATATATATTATATAATGTACTTTTTCTTCCGTAGGTCCGATGGCTCAAACTCGATCAATTCCAAAAGTTTGGCTTCTAGGGATGGCAACTGGAACTTTATCCACGTCAAGGCTCCCTACATGCCTTGACGCCCTCCTCTTGGGGCAATACCACCACATCAATCAAAAGCAAACCACCTCCGACAGTCTGAACCAGGCATGCCAGAGGGTGATTGAAGTCTGGACCCGAGCGCGGATCCCAACTCAACGGATCGACTCCTGTGTCCGTAAGCTTTCAAAGCTTTTAGACCGCTACAAAACACTCAAGAAGCACAGGACCAGGCAACGTGCCAGCGATAGAATGAATGAAGACATCTTCAAAGCGGACATCCAGGAACTGTTTGACATCGCAACCAGTGATGCCATGAGCACAATCGTCAACGTTGAGGACCGAAATTTCCTGTCCATGCAGCGCAAGGACGTCAATTCTTGCAGCATGGCTGGCATTGATAAGGAAACGACTACACAAGAGGACAGAAAGCGATCCAGAATGGAGAAGGAAGCCAAGAGGAAGGCAAGGCATGAAGCAACACAGAAAGATTTGGAAGAAGCAGGAGTGTCATCAATTGATCTTTCCTCTTCTTCTTCCATTTTTTCGCAAGACGACGACGACTATAGACCATCGGTTCCGATTCCTTCTTCGTCTGAAGCTCCGGCACCAAAGCGTCCCAAGAACAAGGTTACGAACATTTTCCAATCTCCAGAAGTCATTGGAGCAATGGATCGCACCAATCTTTCTGACCGGAATGCTGTTTTCGTAACTGGAGCTGTATTACAGGCCGCGGGGCATGATCTGTCTGGGATGACGTGCTCTCGGAGCTCTATTCATCGCTACAGAGAAAGTGGGCGAGAACAGGCAGCTCGAGAAGACCTAGAATCATTCTCTCTAGAAGACCCTGTCCTTCTCCATTGGGACGGAAAGCTTCTCCCCGGCATTGAAGGGAAGAAGACGAATGTGCATCGGATAGCAATCCTTATAACATTCAATGGACAGGAGAAGCTGCTTGGTGTCCCAAAGATGAAACAAGGAACTGGAGAAGCACAGGCCCAGGCATGCCTTCAAACTATGAAATTATGGAACGTGGAACAGCATGTGAGAGGTCTCGTCTTCGATACCACTGCATCAAACACGGGTTTACATCGCGGAGCCTGTGTCAGGATTGAAGAAGCATTGGGTCACGAGCTAGTTTGGATCGGTTGTCGACATCATATACTTGAAGTCGTACTTGCTGATGTCTGCCTCAATATTTGGCTCAACAGGAAGTCCTGAAACAGGCCTTTTTAAGCGATTTCAAAAGGAATGGCCATCTCTCTCCCACGAAGCATTTGTCTCAGCATCGGACAGCTTGTTCGAGAACCCTCAACTCCAAGAGATGAGAAAAGATGCTCACTTACTTACCTAACGCTCTTCAGGCAAGCCAACCTCGTGACGACTACAAGGAGTTCCTTGAACTATCTTTGCTCTTCCTGGGGGGAAAGACTGGTGGTCAACTCTTTATCCGAGCTCCGGGTCCCATGCACCACGCGAGATGGATGGCGAAGGCGATTTATGCGCTCAAAATCTACCTCTTTCACTATCAATTCAAGCTCACAGCACGCGAAGAACGAAACGTGACTCAGCTGGCTTTATTTGTCAGTCTGATTTACGTCAAGTACTGGCATGAAGCGCCAATGGGGACACAAGCTCCTCTCAATGATCTCAAAATGCTGCATCTTCTGGAAAATATCCACACGGAGGAGCTGCACAAGCGGCGAAGACAGCTCTAAGACGCCACCTGTGGTACTTGTCGGAGCATCTGATTGGACTGGCCTCCTTCGATAATAGGATCGATCCTGATACTAAAAGGAGAATGGTTCAACACCTCCAACATCCCCAAAAGAATGGCTGCCCCCGACAAATCGACATGGCGGAAGCTGGTGTTGAAAATGATGTGGCATCCTTCGTCACGAAAAGGACATTGACCCTCTTTGATGCCTTGAAAGTTGGAGGTAAGGAGGAAGCGCGCCAGTTACTTCAAAAAGATCCACGGGAATGGCCAAATGACAAGAACTACAGGGAACTTAGAGATCGCGCCTTAAAGATGAAAGTCGTCAATGATGCTGCCGAGCGAGGTATTGCTCTCGCACAATGCTACAATGACACTTTGACACGAAACGAGGACCAGAAGCAGTACCTCCTACAACTCGTAGCCGCCCACCGAAAACAGATACCAATACCATCCAAGGCGATTCTGATGCAGAAGAAATAATGAAGATACACCCATTATCATGTCCTATTGTCTTACTGTTTTCTTTCATATTCTTTGAGAACCAAAAAAAAATTGTTATTCAGTTCTCTATATATTTTCCCAAATTTTCAAAAAGGGGGCAAGTGGGGCGACCCCTAAATATTAACCGAATAACGTGAAACTTTGCACAAATACTGTCCACACCAAGTGGCATACAACCACCTTGTGGAGAGAACTTAGTCGATGCTTTAACTTTTTGGACCACCCTATATATATAATAATATATTATATATATAAATATATATACATACATACATACAGGGTTCGTCACGACAAAATATTATAACTTCGGGAGCTTATAGCTGAGGTCATTCCCAATCAAAAACTTCATATAAACATAGGTCCGTTTCTTAACGGTTATGGAGCTATGGATGTTTGAATTTCAAGCATGCGCATGCGTGACCTTCAACTGAATTGACAGTTACTAACCGAACCGAACTAACTACGCAGTAGAGTGTTGTGTTTCACAGCGTGCAGTTGATGTTTTGAGCGTTCAGTATGCCTTTTACGTTTTCAAATGTTGATATGCTGTATGTTTACGGATTTTGCAATGGAAATACTACTGCTACTGTCGCTGAATACCAGCGACGTTTTCCAGATCGAAAAATTCCGGATCGATGAGTGTTTAGCAAAGTTTTCCGGAGATTGCGAGAGCGATTAATTTCCTAGCGTTACTGTTTTATCTGAGCGTCCGGTACAACAAGATGTGGCTGAACAAGAAAACATTATTCAGATGGTACATCAGTCCTGATGTTAATACGCGAAAGATTTCCACACGTCTTAGAGTTCCTCAAACGAGAGTATGTAGAACGTTACACGAAGAAGGCATGTATCCATACCACGTACAGCGTGTTTAGCACCTCCAACTTGGGGATCGCGCCGAACGGCTGGAATTTTGTAATTGGCTTAATGCCGATGGACAGTTGCATCGATACGTCTTGTTCTGTGATGAGGCTCAATTTACCCGCGACAGTGACAACAATCGCAATTCACATGTGTGGTCAGAAATGAATCCTCATGCCGTTGTGGAAAGTAATTTTCAACATCGGTTCAGTGTCAATGTGTGGTGTGGTATTCTCTACGGTCAGCTGATTGGTCCGTTTATCTTCGAAGTAGTTTTACAGCTGACAATTATCTACGATTTCTGCAAGACGAACTGCCGCCACTGTTAGAAGATGGACAGTATCTTTGGCAACACGACTGCGTATGTACTTCGAAGAAGACGGAGCTGCTCCCCATTTTAGCCGTGCAGTGAGAACGCATCATGATGATCGCTTTCTTTGTCGATGGGATCGGTCGTGGTGGTGCACAAAATTGGCCGCCCAGTTCTCCGGACCTAACCCCTCTTGATTTTTATTTGTGGGGACGCATGGAAGAGCTGGTGTAGTAGAGAAAAGTGGAAACACGAGATGCATTGCTCCGTCGCATTTTGGATGCTGCAGCCCTCATAAAAGACAATCATAATGAACTAATGCGAACTACACGCGCGATTCATAGGCGAGCCGTAATGTGTATTGAGGCTGAAGGTAGTCATCTTGAACAGTTATTGTAAATTCATGAATAAAAACTTTAGCAGCTATTTGTTCGCTTATTCTTATTTCTAAACATTCAAACATCCATAGCTCCATAACCGTTAAGAATCGGACCTATGTTCATATGACGTTTTTGACTGGGAATGACCTCAGCTGTAAGCTCCCGGTTATGACATTTCGTCGTGACTCACCCTGTATATAATGGGGGAGAGAACAAATACGTATGAAATGCAATGAATACACTACGCACGCGTAGCATGTTTTCACGGGATTAAATTGATTTGATTTAATGTTTTTAGTTCGTTGTACCACCTGAGCAATCAATTTGCCAGCTCAAGACGCTGCAAATCTGTGGATGGCAGATTGGCATTTAGAAATAATTAGTTTTAGGAACTATATATATATATATATATATATATATATATATATATATATATATATATATATATATACAGGGCGTCCCAAAAAAATGTATACACACTTTAACAGCTGATAGCTCAATTGATGTTTCTTTCTTTCCAAGTTAAACCCATTAGAATTAATAATGGCAGTCAGACTAAGCTTTGAACAAAGGAAATTCATTCTAAAATGCTACTGGAAGTGTGAAAACGCAGTTGAAGTGCAAAGACAGTTTAGGAGGGAGTTTCAAACAGATCCACCAACGCGACTTACCATCACTCGAATTAGAGATAAGTTTGAAGCCGATGGAACTGTTCAGAATGTCCACAAGAAGCGTTCCGGAAGACCACGGACATCGACAAGCCCCACAAAGCAAGAAAGAGTACTGGAAACGTATCACCAAAGTCCAAGAAAATCTGTGCGGCAAGCGAGTCGTGAGGTAGGAATTTCAGAATCGTCTGTCCAACGCATTTTGAAGCGCTGTCAATGGAAAAGTTACATTCCAAGATTAGTCCATGCTATTAATGAAGATGATCCGGACCGAAGAGTGGAGTATTGCGAGTGGTACTTGGCACGATGTGGATGTGGATTGGACGAAGGGGTTTCGTAGAATACCCTCCGCGTTCACCAGACCTCACACCAGACTTTTTTTTATGGGGATACTTAAAAGACAAAGTCTACGCTATAAAACCTGCAACAGTCGCTGAATTGAGAGCAGCCATTGAACGAGAATGCACACAAATACCAAACGAAATGTTTCGTGATGTTTGCGATTCCATTGCTTCGCGTTATCAGCAGTGCCTGGACCAGAACGGACGTCAGTTTGAAAACAGGCGTTGACAAAACAATTAAATAATGTCTCTAGATTCTATTACATTTTGAAAATGAAATGTATTTTAATAAACACTGCCTTTATAATTATTTAAAGTGTGTATACACATTTTTTTGGGACGCCCTGTATATATATATATATATATATATATATATAGACCGTTTCACGATTATATGGTAATTTTTCAAATTGAATTTTGATAAACGCACACACTTTTATTTTTTTATATAAAGGAAGCAAAACAAATAGAGAAAATATCATTTTATTTGAATGATAAAAAGGCACCCCTCAGATGGCACTTCTTTTACATTAATGGATAATTAGAGCAAATATAAGACTGAACGAAAAATATGTTTTAAAACAAAGCGACTTAAATTCTATTTAAGACATATATTGATTAAGAATATAGGGATTTCAGTGGCTGAGGGACCTCCTTTCTCTGATTTTCAATGATTTGAAAGGCCAGTTGTCTCTCTTCCTCACTCTTTGTGAGCTTCTCATTAAACTCTGTAGCCAGTTTGACTCCTCGTTCAGTACAGTCGTTGATTACTTTGACTGCCATGACCCGATTACGGTGCTCCTCAATGTCTTCAAGTTTCTTGGGAATTTCTATTTTCAAACACTTGAAGAAGTCTTGTGTTTGAGTTGTGACAAAACTGGTAATCTTTAAGTCATTGGGGTTTTGCAACATTCGGGGGTCCACCTTTCTTGCCCTCACTTTTCGAGGAGGCGCGTGGTGAAGGTTGTGGAGCATTAGAACCTTATCATCTTCAGTCACGAGGTTTGAGAAAAAGCCAAATCCTACAAGATCCTCACTCAAGTACCAACCATGGTTCTGAAGTTTTTTGAGGGCTGTAGCACCCACTTCCTTATCAACCTGGATCTTGTAGATATGTAGCATCTTGAGGAGGGCCAAATCATTTGCTGGAGCATCAATTCCAACTGGAGATGTATACCAAGCTTGAAGATAAACTGTCACTGAAAAGGCGTTTATTCGTATCAGAGCTTGTTTTTCATGAGGGGTGAGAAGGAATTGGTTCCTAAATAAGTAAATTTGTAAGGAATAGATGCCCTTTCCCATCCATCTAGCTCTGCTGTAAGCTCCTGGGTAGTGGAATCTGCTATCAGAGCCTTTATTTGTTTTAGGCATTGGACAACCAAGGAAGATAAGTGCAAGTTCTAAGTATTCCCTGTAGTCACCTCGAGTGTGGCCCTCTTGAAGTTTGGAGTTGATGAAAGAAATAAGCTTGTCTCTGTGCTTCAAGATCCAATGATCTAAAGATTCTGAGGTGAGATCATTGGGTTCATAGGGCTTGTAATTCTGCTGATCAATGTTATCCCAACAATCTCTGAATCGATTGAATAAGGGAATTTGTGGACCCGAAGAAGAGAAAAACATGTCAAAAACTGCAGTGATAAGAAGCTCGTGGATATGGTGGCGGCATGCCAGAAAAAGGAGTGATCTCTGAAGGGCCTTTTGGATGATGGTACAAGCCCCAGCATGGATACCTGTATTGCTTGCAGTAGTATCAAAACAAAGGCCTGCTACCCACTCATTTACTTGTGGCCATTGCTTCAAGACATCTAAAACTGCTCTCCCCATTTCTTCTCCCGTTCCAGAAATAAGCTTTGGAATAGACAGTAATTTTTCTAATTCGCCTGCACCAGTCACAACAATGGGCATTACATCAATCTTACCCCCATGCATGGATGGAAGAAGCTTTCCATCAAAATGAATTATTAAAGGGGTATTTGGTTGGAAACTGGCTTTAATGTCTTCTCCCATCTGCATCCGTGTTGATCGCCGAGACCTGTAGATAGAGGATGATGAAAGTGTGATCTCTTCAATTTCCACTCCAGCAGCTGAAAGGGCAGGTGCCACAATGTGCATAGCAGCTTTGCAGATGTTCCAGTGCGGTCCAGAGCAGCCAAGAACTTTTTATCCCTAACAATTACACCTGGTTCAAGCTTCTCCTTTTTTGAAGATGATGATGAGAGTGCTCTGTAGAACAATTCATCACCAGATGATTCTTCACTTCCTCCTGAACCGGAATTTTCACATTGATTGAGATCCACAACCTTTGTCAATTGCCTCATTTCTTCCTTTGATTTCCTGCGAAGTTTTTCCATTCTTTCCATGCTTATCTGTCGTGCTTTTGCCTTTCTTGAAAACTCCTTGTCTTCTGGACCCATAATCATTTTCCGATCGTTCCTTTGATCCTTAAGAAAATCTTTATCCCCCTGCAATTTTATTTCTGTTTCCACTTCTGAATGAGCTACATCGAAAAGCTTCTTTAAGCTGGTGACAAATTCTGCTTCATTCTTCTCTTGGGTAGGAGTTCGTCGTGTTCGGTTCTTGACCAGCCCTTCATGCTTATTGTAAAGCCTTTTAAGCTTTGAGACAATATAAGGCTTGTGGGATGTAATTAAGGAGGCTTTTTCCCACATAGCAATAACTTCGTTGGCTACAGTTGCGCAAGCTACAGAGACATTTTGCTTTCCCACCTTAATGTGATAAAAAAGACGTTTAAGGACATCACTGTTAGTTGGAAGCTGCTTCTCAGAAAAACCCTCTTCCAGCACTTGTCCGACCAACCAGACTTCACACTTGTTTCTGGTTTTTGCCATAATTCTGAGGGAAAAAGTTTTACCACCTGTTAGTCTTAATAATAATATAACATAATCATTAATCACTCACCTAAATTATATTATGACTTGATTACTGTAAGAAAGTTGTAAAGTAACATGAAGTAACCTTTCTAGAACAGTAAACTTGTGAAAATATCAGTAATTATAGATGAAAAAGCAAATAAAACATCATATAATCCATAAAGGGAAAAAATGGAAATTCTAGAATAGTTATCCTGAAGGAAGAATTTTCTAGAATTCTCTCTAAAGAATATAGGGGGGTTACTGGACCATTCCTGAAAATGACCTACTTATCTTCCAGTTTTATTTATGAATTTTATATACCAAATTTAAGAGGACATCACAAAATAAATAAATATATTTGCCAGAAAAATGAAAATTTTCTCATGAGGGGTAAAATAGATATGCATTGAGGGGTGGGATAACAATAAGCTCTTGTCTTAATATTTTGCATGAAGTCTTTATTCATGACATATTACTTTTTAGTATGTGTGCGTTGAGCCATCATAAATTTCGATTTTTCGCAACGGCCTAATATATATATATATATATATATATATATATATATATCAGTGGCGACTCGTGACATTTTTGTTCAGGCATGCAATGTTATGGAATGGAAGAAAAACATCCGCCTAACCCTCTTGCCCAAACTTTGCATATTGTTTACATAGAACTTAGCAAGTTAAAGGTGTTTTACAAACTTTTGGGGACCTCTTTGAAGGAAAGTTCATTTAATGTTAGGCTTAAATATGCGAACAAAAAATTAGACATATTTATATATAGTAGTTACCGAATTGATCTAAAGAAAAAGATACAAATTTAAAATTTACCTTAAATAATTGTGAAGCATTATTTGAATTGAAATTCTGCTCTCCTAGTTTTCCTGCAAAATTCTTCGATGACCAAATTGTAAAAGTACTCTCGATTCTCCATAAGCTTCTTGAGGAAATTTTTTTCAATTGAAATTAAGGCAAGATTAGATAGCCTTTCTTCACTTTGGGAACTCCGTAAATAACTTTTAATTCTTTTAAGAGCAGAAAATGATCGCTCAACACTTGCTGTCGATATTGGTATAGTTAGAATCAAATTCGTCAATTTATATATTTCCTTAAGACCTTTGTGCATTTCGCTTTCCAGTAGATATTTTAGGAGCTCAGCAACATTCTTTTTGGCAAAAGATTTGTGCGAATATAAAACACACAATTCAGAACGGAGACGAGGAAACTCAAAAAATGAATTGTAGCTTCTTTTCAAAGATTCAAAAGCTCTCTCTGGGAAAGTAACATCATAGAACTCAAATTTTTTGCAATCTAAAAGCTCAATGAATTCCAATTTTTCCATTGAACTGAAACGCTCTTTCATTTGAAGAAGTATATTATCGAATATTTCATGAAATAGTTGACTATACTTCTCTTGTGGAGAAAGACTCTGTTTCCTTTTACATACAGGTTCACCACATCTTTCTGTTATCAAGTCCCACATATCTGCAAATTTTGTATCCCTTATTTGTTTGATTTTTTTCATAGTGCTTTCAACGGTGATTGAGCTATACACAATATCCATAGATTTTGTTTGCAGCACATTAAATAGATATTCAGTAAAAGGAAAAATTGAAGAAAATACTTCTAATAAAAAATTAAAATCGGAAGTATCGATACCAGCAAGCAATCCGCGTGCACTATTTTTTGTTTTTTCATCAAATTTCTTTGGGTTTTCAAGAATGCTTTTTAAAAGATCTATTAAATCTTCTTTATTTTCCTTAACTCTTTCAACTAGACGAGATGAATAGTTCCACCGCGTTGGAGCCAGTTTAGGGAAACGCTTTCCAACAACTTTGTCAAGCATTGAAGTTCGCTTAGTTGAACTGCTGAAAAATGATGACAAACTTCCTAATACTGAAAAAAAATTATTACATTCTGAAATTTCAGCGACAGCTTGGGATAAAACAAGGTTAAGTTTATGGGCGTAGCAGTGAAGAAAAATAGCCTCTGGTACAGTTTCTCTAATCTTTGTTTGTACTCCATTAAGATCGCTCCCCATAACAGCAGCACCGTCGTAGGTTTGAGCAACTAATTTTTTCAAACAGCCCAGTTCACCTAGTTGCCTTATAGATAAATCAGAAATCGCTCCTGCACTTCTATCATTGCTGACGTCATTGAATTTTATAAATCGTTCACAAATCTCTCCATGTTTATTAACATAACGAACAACAGTAGAGAGTTGAGAAAAACAGCTGACATCAGATGTTTCATCTAATAAAATCGCCACATACATGCAGTCGATAAGCTCACGTTTTATTTGTTCTAACATAACTGCACTAATAGATTGAATTATGTCATTCTGAATAGCAGATGATGTTCCCTTAAAAACAGTCGCAGTTTTTAAATGGTTTTGAAGCTTTTCATCGAATTCTCCCATACAAAATACCAATTCAATATAGTTACCCCTATTGTCAGCGTTTTCTTCTTCATTGTGACCGCGAAATGCTAATTCTTGCATACCTAAAAAACATGTTATCCTAATCAAACGTTTCAAAATTTCTCGATTCTTATTAACTTCTTCGTTATGTCTGGAAATGGCAACTGATTTCTGCTTGTCGAGTATTAAATCAATTCTTTCTGACTTTCCAAATGTTTTAAGATCAACAAATGCATTTATGTGAGCAAGAGATTTTTCATGGCGAGAAATTGCAGTATGTAAATTGTTTAAATCGTCGTATCCACGACTAACAGAATTCCACACAGAGTTATCTCTTGAAAATAGGAAACACGACCAACAGTACAATTTGTTATTTGAAATATTTCCACATAACCAGGGAACATCATCATACAGCTTAGGATTAAATTTCCTAGTGAAGCCTTTATTTTCTTTGCTTAAATTCAAATGTGGAATCGGTCTGCCATTATTCAATATGCGCTTTTTCTCATCAAAAGAGAGTGAGTAAAATCTTCTAGTCTTCAATTGATTAAACACATCGTCAGTCATTATGGGCACTACAATGCTATAATTAAAGCACAAAAGGGAACACCGAACACAAGTGGATGCTTGCGGCGGTGGTACTGGAAAGAAGCCTTGTCAGAATTGCCAGATGTTACTTTTGGTGAATGCACCTATAAAACTGAATGCATGCCGTATTATTTTCATTAATTAAAAAAAATCAGAACAAAGCTTTTTAATTATTTTTAGTAAAAATATTAAGTAAATTTTCTAAGCATATTTTAAAACATATTGCCTTTTGAATTTAGCTATGAGGCTCAAAAAAAATATCTTATGGATAGTGAGAAGTCTCCTTAAAAAATTGCCCAAGGCAAGGCGGTGTAAACAAAATCATGTCTTATTTCACTAGACAATTAAGAACATTTTTCTGTACCCAGACTGAATTAGTGAATGCGTTAGCTACAAGTATTTCGATCTGTGTACAGAAAAATGTTCTTAATTGTCTAATGAAATAAGACATAATTTTGCTTACGCCCAATAGCCAGTACATGCGTGATTGAAGCCTTAGACTATTTTTAGTTTCTGAAAATTATTTTTGTCAATTATAATCCTTACTTAGATCTGAAAAGAGAACATATTTAACACATGCATTGCATGCGTTGCATTCATTAAGAAATCGCCACTGATATATATATATATATATATATATATATTGTGGTGGGTCAAAAAACAACCTGAATTTGAACAATATAATTTTACCTTTATCAAATATTATTTGTACAATCAATATACTGTATGTGTCCTGTATAGAATTTCATGGTGTATCTTGTGGTGAAGTTGGATTTTTGCTAACCATAACTCTTATTTTGTAATTCGCTGTTATACAGACACGGGTAGAAGAACTTTTCTGTTTCTGTACAGTTACCTAATTGAGTCCAAGATTATGCGAAATGTGCCCCCCTCCATTATCAATGCACGCTTCCAACCTTGCTCGCCATTGATCTACCGCATCAAGGATTTTTTCTTGGTAATAAGCAGCAGCGATTTTGGCATTTTGATCAAGAAAAACAATCTCTGACTTCCCTAACTTTGAAATAAAGATGGAAACCATGACGTTTTGAGAAAAATCCGGTCGTTCCCTGCAAAGTCGATCTCGACTGATAGATTTTTTGTCCTGTCTTCCATAAACTCTGTCATTTTGTATGTTTATTGTTGAAGCAACCGTAAAAGTCTCGTCGCTGAACCATGTTTTCGACACTTCTCTGTCTGGGAATCGATCTAACAGAGCACGACATTTTTCAACTCTTGCTTGCTTATTTGATGCAGACAGCTTATGAACTTCGACGCTTTTAAAACATTTAAGACCCAGATCATCTTTTACTATACGACGAACACTAGAGCGAGAAATACCAGTAGTTTTTTAAATTTCTCTCACGGACTTGTGGGTGTTGGGTCGTTCTTCGTGACTGCATATCATGGATGAAACCGTGTCAATATTTTCCTCAGTACGTAATGTTTTTGGCCTTCCACTGCCTTCTTTTCGTTTGGTCGACCCTGTGATATCGATTTTCTTTGAGATATTAAAGTCCAGGTGTCGTCCATCGTTCATTTGGAAACACTTTCGTCATTCGTTTTGCACTCGAATGTTTCTCCTTACGCAGGTTCAATATCAATACTTATGTTATAACTTGTTCACCAACTTTAGCAGAATGATGGTCTGAAATGAAAAATGAAATAAATTAATTATTTTGTACAAAAATTAGGAAAATTAATTATTTATGGAGAAACTGACTGTCATCTGAAAGTATCACTTGCTGCCTTTGACCGCCTTCCAATTGAGCACCATATTCTGATACTCCCTCCAGTTGTGAGCCTGTACCTCTTCTCGTGGGGCGTTGAATCTAGATTCAAAGCCAGAGGTCCCAAAAATTAATAGTTACCCCTTTTTCTTTGATGTATTCAATCTGACGTGAAGGCAGCAAGTCTTTTGCTTATATTGAGGTTCTAAATGTAGCTGGGCTAGGCTGCTTTAAACCCTAGATCCTCTCCCAAAGCTGGATCCGATCTGCTTTGCAGATAGCTAGTGAGGGAAGCTATATTTTTGGGACCCCACGTCGGGCTTGCATCATGAAAAAGAAAAACTATAGTATTTGTCATTTACTATTACTTATTCGGACTATAGTGGATTTAATTATCCTAGAAGAGTTCCTTGTTCCATGCACGGTCTGTGTGTGTGTGTGTGTGTGTGTGTGTGTGATATTTTAAGCATCCGATATTTTAATTTTTTTTTTAATTAACTGAAATGAAAGCATGAAGTTTTTACTGTACCTTCTCTACAAATGGGGAATTGGTCTCGTAATGGAAACATGTTCTATGTATTGTCCTCTCAGCTCAAGATATTTACACGATACTTTCGACGTAAAAGTCTTGTCCAGTTGATTTATTGCGGTTCATGATGAAGGAATATCGTGGCCACCAACATCACCAGATCTAAACCTCTGACTTATTTTGTGGGACTATTTAAAAGATAGTGTTAAAACAGATTCCGCACAGATACAAGAAATGAAAGCATCAATTGTATCAGAGTGTAAAGTAACAGAGTACTACAAAATTTTGCTGTTCGTGTGCAAAGAGTTAATGAGCTGAGAGGACATCAGATGGAGCATGTTTTGCACCACCGGGTCTCGATCCCGGAGCCGACGGATTCTTAGTCAGCGACGCTAAACCACTGCACCACCGCATATATATATATATATTATATATATATATATATATATATATATATATATATAATATATATATACACACCTTAACCTTTGGTTAGCTTCCGCCCGAATTGTTCATTCTGACGAAGGTCAAGCTTTTCACTCTACCTTAGACCTACAGTTTAACGTGGAATCCGAACCACGCCCAATCAGCAGCCCAGCATCTTAACCACTAGGCCATCTAGGGTACCCATTTATCTACCAACCACCTTCTTTATTGTGTGGAAGGATGAACAGCTGGGTTTTGCTGCGCGCCGGCTGCCGTCGGGTCTCGAACCCGGGACCGATGGATTCGTAGTCAACGACGCTAACCACTATACATATATGCACGACGAGTGATCCGAAATTAAATTTATTGGGTTCGTTTCGTCCCACAAAAGGTAAATTTGGTAACTGTCCTAATTGCGCTGTGGCGTATGGATACCTCTGATGATGAGTCAGTTTGAAAATGATGACCACTGGAAACTTGACCAGGGGACGAGGTCAGCAATTTGGGTAGTCTCCGTCTCCGATCTTTCTTCATACAATCTAGATCTGGTAGCCAGTAACTATCATGGATCTCTTCAGGCCCTTGAAGTAACGCCTCGAAGGCGGTCATTCCCATACAGGTGACGGGGGTCACAGAAGAAGATAGACAACGGTTAAATAAACAGGGTATGGATTTCTTCGCAGCTAGCATTGAAAGGCTTGTTTTGTAGGTGGTACAAATATTCAACTGTGCCAGGAATAATGTGGAAAAGTAGTCTTGTCATAAGTATGATCACATTTCATATCTCTTGAGGGAAATAAATGGTTTCAGATTTACTGCTGTTGTAGAGTTACTTTCCAATAATCCCCTCGCGTAAATCTAAAGGTGAACTGAAATCTTACACGACCGTCGAACAAGCAGCGATATTTAACGTACACGTACAAACACTATCAATTTATGAACAGTTCTGAGCTTCCAACAACAAACGAGTGGCAAAATGATCCTCTTGAGGTGCTCTCCATCCTTAACTGGAATCTCAGATAATAATTACTAAGAAAACACTTCGTTCTGTTTAAGTAATGAATTTGATCAGCGAGTTTATCTCTCCTCTCTCGCAACACAACCCTAAAGAAATAGTTTCAGGATCCTTTCACACTGTTCTAGTTTCTTTTCACTCCCAAACACTATTTCACATTTGGATAAAATCAATCTTTTCATTTGTGCATATAAAGATGGCGCGTTTAAAAATAGCTGTCGGTAACAAAAATCTTGCGTGCGTACATTAAGAATCGAGAGCACGAGGATCCACATGAGCCACAACAACTGCACAAATACGCATTTAAAAAATCAACTATTTTAACGCAGTACGTTATTCAATAAAGAACTTCATCCAAAGAACTCTAATTCTGAACTTTCAAAATGAGAAAACTTCTCATCCTTATGGGAACGCGCGCGCGCGCGTGTGTGTCGCGCGCGCGTGTATGCATTATCCGCTGCCACACCACCACCTTCAGTCTGCGATCTTTAGAAGCGATCAAAAATTGTACGTTTCCGGCAGTGCCTGATACAGATTCAGTACTTCAAAAGGATATGATGCTTCTACCTCTTCCCAAAGTCTACAGTACAACAAAAGGCCACGAGATTAATTGTTCATTCGAAATAGATTTTTCTCTTATGGAAATACGCCAAGTATGTGCGTACTGTACGATACTATACGAAAATCTGTAAAAAAATATTTCATAAGCATGTTTTCTTTTTGCCTCATTTTACTCCACGAGATGTCTCATTACACTCCACACCTGGGGAACAAGAAACATTTGATGGAATCCAATAGATTAAAAATAAGGTCTCTCTCATTTTATTCAAATTTAATCTGTTTTCATGAACTTCTATAACAGGGCTACAAATAAGAATAAAATTTTTTTGTAAAGACATTTGTATGCAATAAAAATGACTTTAAAACTTTTGTCACTCATTGTTCTTCACCTTCCCATACATATATATATATATATATATATATATATATATATATATATATATATATATATATATATACAGGGCGTCCCAAAAAAATGTATACACACTTTAACAGCTGATAGCTCAATTGATGTTTCTTTCTTTCCAAGTTAAACCCATTAGAATTAATAATGGCAGTCAGACTAAGCTTTGAACAAAGGAAATTCATTCTAAAATGCTACTGGAAGTGTGAAAACGCAGTTGAAGTGCAAAGACAGTTTAGGAGGGAGTTTCAAACAGATCACACCAACGCGACTTACCATCACTCGAATTAGAGATAAGTTTGAAGCCGATGGACTGTTCAGAATGTCCACAAGAAGCGTTCCGAAGACCACGGACATCGACAGCCCCACAAAGCAAGAAGAGTACTGAAACGTATCACCAAAGTCCAAGAAAATCTGTGCGGCAAGCGAGTCGTGAGGTAGGATTTCAGAATCGTCTGTCCAACGCATTTTGAAGCGCTGTCAATGGAAAGTTACATTCCAAGATAGTCCATGCTATTAATGAGAGATGATCCGGACCGAAGAGTGGAGTATTGCGAGTGGTACTTGGCACGATGTGGATGTGGATTGGACGAAGGGGTTTCGTAGAATACCTCCGCGTTCACCAGACCTCACACCACTAGACACTTTTTTATGGGGATACTTAAAGACAAAGTCTACGCTATAAACCTGCACAGTCGCTGATTGAGAGCAGCCATTGAACGAGAATGCACACAAATACCAAACGAAATGTTTCGTGATGTTTGCGATTCCATTGCTTCGCGTTATCAGCTGCCTGGACCAGAACGGACGTCAGTTTGAAAACAGGCGTTTGACAAACAATTAATAATGTCTGTAGATTCTATTACATTTTGAAAATGAAAATGTATTTTAATAAACACTGCCTTTATAATTATTTAAAGTGTGTACACATTTTTTTGGGACGCCCTGTATATATATATAATATATATATATATATATATATATATATATATATGGGAATGACTCAGAATGGTCCCCTGAGTTTTTTATGATACACACAGACAGTGCATGGAACAAGGAACTCTTCTGGGATAATTAAATCCACTATAGTCCGAATAAGTAATGGTAAATGACAAATACCATAGTTTTTTTTCTTTTTCATGATGCTAGCCCGACGTGGGCAACGGGTCACTCGCAAAGAGGTCCCATAAATATAGCTTCCCTCACCAGCTATCTGCAAAGCAGACAGGATCCAGCTTTGGGACATGGATCTAGGGTTTAAAGCACCTAGCCATGCTACATTTAGAACCTTAATATAAGCAAAAGACTCGCTGCCTTCACGTCAGATTGAATGCATCAAAGAAAGAAAAAGGGGTAACTATTATATTTTTAGCCAAAAACCAAAACTTAAACCTCAACTGGCAGAATTGAGCGTCCCTTTTCAAGGCACATAACATGTCCGTTTCAAGATGGGAATGAACTCAGAATGGTCCCTGAGTTTTTTATGATACACACAGACAGTGCATGGAACAAGGAACTCTTCTGGGATAATTAAATCCACTATAGTCCGAATAAGTAATGGTAATGACAAATACCATAGTTTTTCTTTTTCATGATGCTAGCCCGACGTGGGCACGGGTCACTCGCAAAGAGGTCCCATTACTTATTCGGACTATAGTGGATTTAATTATCCCAGAAGAGTTCCTTGTTCCATGCACTGTCTGTGTGTATCATAAAAAACTCAGGGGACCATTCTGAGTTCATTCCCATCTTGAAACGGACATGTTATGTGCCTTGAAAATGGACGCTCAATTCTGCCAGTTGAGGTTTAAGTTTTGGTTTTTGGCTAAAAGTATAATAGTTACCCCTTTTTCTTTTTCTTTGATGCATTCAATCTGACGTGAAGGCAGCGAGTCTTTTGCTTATATTGAGGTTCTAAATGTAGCATGGCTAGGTGCTTTAAACCCTAGATCCATGTCCCAAAGCTGGATCCTGTCTGCTTTGCAGATAGCTGGTGAGTGAAGCTATATTTATGGGACCTCTTGCGAGTGACCCGTTTCCCACGTCGGGCTAGCATCATGAAAAAGAAAAACTATGGTATTTGTCATTTACCATTACTTATTCGGACTATAGTGGATTTAATTATCCCAGAAGAGTTCCTTGTTCCATGCACTGTCTGTGTGTATCATATATATATTATATATATAATATATATATTAATATATATATATAGGGTGTCCCATAAGTCCGGCATCATAGGAGAAATTCATATTTTTCTATTTCTACAAACCATAATTTATGCTCGGGATGCCAATTTCTCGTCCACCATTCTGTTCAGTGACGAGGCTGTTTTTTATGGAAATGGTGAGGTAAATCGACAGAACACCCGCTACTGGTCTCAAAAGAACCCTCACTAGTATACCTCTTCAAAGGAACAAGATGCATCTCGGTGATGGTATGGTGTGGCATTTGGAAGGATCGCATCATAGGCCCCTCTTTTTTCGATGAACATATCATTGGAGGCACCTACCTACGTATGCTCAAGGAAGAAGCATTTCCCAGTGTCTTGAACGAAGAAGGAAATTTCCCAACATGGTTCCAGCAAGACGGCGCTCCTGCACATTACAGCACCCAAGTAAGGGAATACCTGTACCAATTGTACCAACAATTCCCTGGTCATTGGATAGGGCGTCGAGGGCCTGTGGAATGGCCAGCTAGAAGCTCGATTTTCACGCCACTAGATTTTTATTTCGGGGGCCACTTGAAAGCGCTGGTATACGCAGAGAAAATTAGGAGTGTTGAACATTTGCGGCAGCGCATTATTGGGGCATGTAACACCATTACTCCTGACATCATTCACAGTGTGCTTGCTG
>JAJOZX010004770.1:252500-315000 GCA_023014485.1 Bathynomus jamesi | reverse complement strand
CGATGGAACTGTTCAGAATGTCCACAAGAAGCGTTCCGGAAGACCACGGACATCGACAAGCCCCACAAAGCAAGAAAGAGTACTGGAAACGTATCACCAAAGTCCAAGAAAATCTGTGCGGCAAGCGAGTCGTGAGGTAGGAATTTCAGAATCGTCTGTCCAACGCATTTTGAAGCGCTGTCAATGGAAAAGTTACATTCCAAGATTAGTCCATGCTATTAATGAAGATGATCCGGACCGAAGAGTGGAGTATTGCGAGTGGTACTTGGCAAGATGTGGATGTGGATTGGACGAAGGGTTTCGTAGAATACCCTCCGCGTTCACCAGACCTCACACCACTAGACTTTTTTTATGGGGATACTTAAAAGACAAAGTCTACGCTATAAAACCTGCAACAGTCGCTGAATTGAGAGCAGCCATTGAACGAGAATGCACACAAATACCAAACGAAATGTTTCGTGATGTTTGCGATTCCATTGCTTCGCGTTATCAGCAGTGCCTGGACCAGAACGGACGTCAGTTTGAAAACAGGCGTTGACAAAACAATTAAATAATGTCTGTAGATTCTATTACATTTTGAAAATGAAATGTATTTTAATAAACACTGCCTTTATAAGTATTTAAAGTGTGTATACATTTTTTTGGGACGCCCTGTATATACATACACACACAATAAACGGAAAAATAAATTAAAGGATTGTGGGAGGAGCATACAAATTTGTAAGGAAAAACTACCGATTTTAGCACTTTGCCCGAATCCAACACAAGATCAAATGAATTGTTTCCAACCAATGTTATAGTTAATTAAAAAAAAAAAGATTTGAAAAATAAAAATAAAACTTGTAAGAGGAGCATACACATTTATACTGGAAATCTGCCCAGGTTTTAGCACTCTGCCCTTCTTGTCTAAGTCCGATATATATAAAATAAATTGAAAAATAAAAGTTATTAGAGAAGCATAGAAGTTTACCAAAGGTTTAGCACTCTACCCTTCTTGTCTAAATCCATTCTGAACGAATTCAAAACAACGGGATCGAGTTGAAAAAGATCTTTGCTTATGTCGAAGTTATTTGTAAGTTGGATAATGACAGACTCAAGAATATTTCTATTAACAATGTTGCTAGAGTGAAACAAAACTAAAGCATTATTCCAATCAATACAGTGGGATAACTCTGACAAATGGACAAAAAGGGCACTGGACGACTGTCCCGTTCTAACGGAATATTAACGCTGTTTTACACGTGTGTGAAAATCCTTTCCCGTCTGCGTCTGACCTATGTAAATATAGGGTGGATCGATTTTACATTTTTTTCGATTTCCATATTCTAATAGAGACAAAAACTTGCGCATGCAGAAAATAGCTTCTGCAAAATCTTAGCTTAATAGGTAATCATCTTCTGCCCCCGGCAGAGCGATGAAAATCATATTTTGGTAGTCAAAATCGTATTTTTAAACCCTAGCCTAGGGTCATAAAATTTTGCGTGTGTGTTATTTCATGCCTAAGCAACGATATAAATGCTATGCGAAATATATAAATGCATTATTTAAGACAAAGAGCCGATCTGAAAATATGTATAATATACATATTTTCAGATCGGCTCTTTGTCTTAAATAATGCATTTATATATTTCGCATAGCATTTATATCGTTGCTTAGGCATGAAATAACACACACGCAAAATTTTATGACTCTAGGCCAGGGTTTAAAAATACGTTTTTGACTACTACAATATGATTTTCATCGCTCTGCCGGGGGCAGAAGATGATTACCTATTAAGCTAAGATTTTGCAGAGGCTATTTTCTCATGCATGCGCAAGTTTTTGTCTCTATTAGAATATGGAAATCGAAAAAAATGTAAAATCGATCCACCCTAAATTTAATTTTGTAAAAGGAATCACAGTGTTTACACCCAATTTTATAGATAATGCCTGAATTATTGGTAGGGCTATTTTTTACGATGATATTTTTCACAATATTGTTATATGAAAATACTACATTAATATCCAAAAGTTTAAGTACATTAGCAATGCTTAAAAAGTCGGGAAAAATGGAACTACTGAAATATTCTTTGACATTGGTTGGAAACAATTCATTTGATCTTGTGTTGGATTCGGGCAAAGTGCTAAAATCGGTAGTTTTTCCTTACAAATGTGTATGCTCCTCCCACAATCTTTTAATTTTATATACTATATATATATATATATATATATATATATATATATATATATATATATATATTTTGTAACCTATATATAGGCTGTAACTCTTTATGTACTTCAGTGTTCCTGAGGATGTCATTAGACGAAAGCGCTTGAGCACAATTCTTTGTTCTCTTTCCTTCGTGGTTTTATTCATATATATATGTATAGAAACGACGTAAGTATAGAGGAGTGTTCTGCACACTCGGAAGAGAAATAACGAACAAATGAAAAATGAGGTGACCGCCCGGGAATCGAACCCAGGATCTTCCGATTGCCGGTCAGATATGCTACCACTACACCACGGGCCTCGATCAGTCAGAAGTCGTAATTCTCCTACATAGGGCAGAAACCAATGCCTTGAGAGGGCACCCTCGCAAATCGTGAATATGTACATTTAACTGCAATAACCACGCAGTATATTAATGTATAGAAACGACGTAAGTATAGAGGAGTGTTCTGCACACGAGGAAGAGAAATAACGAACAAATGAAAAATGAGGTGACCGCCCGGGAATCGAACCCAGGATCTTCCGATTGCCGGTCAGATATGCTACCACTACACCACGGGCCTCGATCAGTCAGAAGTCGTAATTCTCCTACATAGGGCAGGAACCAATGCCTTGAGAGGGCACCCTCGCAAATCGTGAATATGTACATTTAACTGCAATGACCACGCAGTATATTAATGTATAGAAACGACGTAAGTATAGAGGAGTGTTCTGCACACGAGGAAGAGAAATAACGAACAAATGAAAAATGAGGTGACCGCCCGGGAATCGAACCCAGGATCTTCCGATTGCCGGTCAGATATGCTACCACTACACCACAGGCCTCGATCAGTCAAGTCGTAATTCTCCTACATAGGGCAGAAACCAATGCCTTGAGAGGGCACCCTCGCCTATCTGACCGGCAATCGGAAGATCCTGGGTTCGATTCCCGGGCGGTCACCTCATTTTTCATTTGTTCGTTATTTCTCTTCCTCGTGTGCAGAATACTCCTCTATACTTACGTCGTTTCTATAGATTAATATACTGCGTGGTCATTGCAGTTAAATGTACATATTCACGATTTGCGAGGGTGCCCTCTCAAGGCATTGGTTTCTGCCCTATGTAGGAGAATTACGACTTCTGACTGATCGAGGCCCGTGGTGTAGTGGTAGCATATCTGACCGGCAATCGGAAGATCCTGGGTTCGATTCCCGGGCGGTCACCTCATTTTTCATTTGTTCGTAATTTCTCTTCCTCGTGTGCAGAACACACTTCTATACTTACGTCGTTTCTATACATTAATATACTGCGTGGTCATTGCAGTTATATATATATATATATATATATATATATATATATATAGCGAGGAATAAGAGGACGAAGAGATGGTACATGTTTATTTACAAACGTTTCAAAAATTTTCATTTTCCATGATCAGTGCTAAAATTATTAAAGCAGATAAAAAATAAATAAATATAATGAACGGAAACTTATAAAATATATTTAAATAAACGTGTGATATTAATGGTGTTTATATTCAAGTAATTAAAATTAAAAATAAAATAATATTAAATATATTTTCAGTATCTTCCGACTTTACTTAAAGCAATTGGCATCAATGTAGTTTTTAAGTATAATAAAACTGTTAAGTTACGCCTAATAAAGAATAGCCCGGATATTGTTGTTGGTTGTGTGTATTCGATCGGATGTACACAGTGTAACTCAGTATATATAGGCCAAACTGGTAAAACGTTAGATATTAGGGTAAAACAGCATAAATATGCGTGTGTAGAACAGCAAATAATTCTAATGCATTGTTTAACCATATGTACAGCTGTAATCATAGCATCAAGTGAGATAGTTCTAAAGTGCTCGTTAAAAACAGATACAGTTACGATCAAAGTTGTTCACACCCCTCTCAATTTTAATGAATTGGTAAGAAATATAATTCTATCACTTTCTTAGATAACATAAACACAAAAGAAGACATTTAATAGTTTATTAAGACAAATAACAGTTTGGTTTTATTTGAACTAAAGCCCATATACCAATTTTATTAATTTCCTATAAATCAAAATTGTTCACACCCTTTTAAACAGACATGGTTAATACTTGGTACAACACCCCTTGGCTGTAATAACTTGCTGCAGCCGTGATTTACAGCCATTTATAAGCTTTTGGCAGCGTTCTTTTGGGATTTTTTCCCATTCCTCGTGGGCATAGGTTTCTAATTCGGTTAGGTTCTTGGGCTTGCGTGGGGAAACGGCCTTTTTCAAATCCCACCATAGATTTTCTATGTGATAGGTCAGGTGACTGCGATGGCCATTCCAACACGTTCCATGCCTTCATCCTCAGCCACTCCTTTGTGGATTTTGACGTGTGTTTCGGATCGTTATCCTGCTGGAGTGTCCAATTGCGTCCGAGCTTCAATTTCTTCACTGAAGGCCCAACGTTTTTTGCCAGTATTTGCTGGTACTGGAGCGAATCCATCGTTCCATCTACGCGGTGAAGTTTTCCAGTTCCCGATGAAGCAAAACACCCCCAGAACATGATGGAATGATGGATCCACCGCCGTGCTTCACAGTGGGCAGTGTTCTTTTCCTTATACGCTTCGTTCTTCCGTCTCCAAACGTAGCGCTGGTCCATTGCCCCCAAAAGCTCCAATTTCGTCTCGTCGGTCCAGAGAACCTTCTCCCAGTAGTTCACTGGCTTGTCTAGATGGCCCGTGGCGTACCGTAAACGATTCTGCTTGTGCTTAGCGGTCAGCAGTGGAGTGCGTCTCGGAGTTCTTGCATAGAGCCCTTCGCGGTGTAGCATACGCCGTATCGTAGCGAGCGAAACCTCCTTACCGGCAGCTGAAAGGTCATGCTGTAGCTCTTTGGTGGTCAGGCGAGGGTTTTTCTCCACCTTTCTCCTCATGAAGCGTATAGCAGCTGGGGAGAACAGCCTCTGTCTCCCTCGTCCAGGTAGCGATTCCACTGTACCTGTAGCTTTATACTTCCGTACGATGCTTGCAATGGTGTTTTTCGAAATATTCATCTTGTTTGCTATTTTCTTGTATCCATTTCCTCGCTTATGTAAGCGAATAATGTCTTCTCTAATCCTCTTGGGCAACTCTGTTCTCTTTGCCATCTTCAGCGACGTGTTTGTACGAATGACGAGTACTGAATGCACGTATGGAAATCATATGGTCTCGGATAAACTAGCCAGATACCTGTTGACCTTGGATGCGGTGATGGCCATATTGACTCAATAGTCGGCAAAAATGAGCGATTTCTTACAGGGGTGTGAATAATTTTGATTTATGGGAAATTAAGAAAATTGGTATATGGGCTTTAGTTCAAATAAAATCAAACTGTTATTTGTCTTAATAAACTATTAAATGTCTTCTTTTGTGTTTATGTTATCTAAGAAAGTGATGGAATATATATTTCCTACCAATTCATTACAATTGAGAGGGGTGTGAACAATTTTGATCGTAACTGTATATAATTGAAAGAAATATTCTAGAATGTGCATTTATCCATTTTAAAAATAATTTCAATAACAGTGCGGGAATGTATAAAATTGACAATATCCTGTTTAAATTCCTTCTGCCTCTCATTAAGTCTTGTTAATTATGTGCTAATCTTTTTGTTTCCGTCCCGCTGTATATATTTGGGCATCTCGCCTGTTCCCTTCATTCCCTGACGAGGTGTACTTCTGAATACATGAAAGGCCTTGGAATCATTTTCCTCTTTCCTTGTGGGTTTACATCATTCATTCATTTCACTTGTTTAATTGTGAAATTCATCCCATATGATTTATATTATATATATATATAATATATATATATATATATATATATATATATATATATATAACCTTTGGTTCGCTTCCGCCCGAATTGTTCATTCTGACGAAGGTCAAGCTTTTCACTCCACCTTAGAGCCACAGTTTAACGTGGATTCCTTACCACGCCCCACCAGCAGCCCAGCGTCTTAACCACTAGGCCACCCAGGGTACCCATTTATCTACCAACCACTTTTTTTTTTGTGGAAGGATGAACAGCTGGGTTTTGCTGCGTGCCCGCTGCAGTCACCGGGTCTCGAACCCGGGGCCGATGGATTCGTAGTCAGCGACGCTAACCACTACACCACCGAGGCACATACATACTATATATATATATATATATATATATATATATATATATATATATGAAATGAAAATGTTTATTGGCAGACTATCGTCTATATGACATATTATTCGTCAGTTTATATGAAAATGAAAAGATTTATTGGCAGACTATAGTCCATATGACAAATATTATTAATACAATGACAGTTCATATACTAAGGATAGAAATATATACAATTGATTAGAAATAATACTGCACTGTCGAAGTTAAGTGGAGCTACAGACAGACGTTTCCATACCAAGAAGTCCATAGCTAGAGGATAAATGGCAGGACTCGTGGTTAGCTTGGATGATCGGGTTGGTTGATTTTTTAATTCTTTGCATTAGACTGTGTTGAATACGTCTTGTTACCTCCGGGAAGCTCGGGAATTGCGGGTAGCAAACATTTGCGAAGCTGAGCATTTCGGGGGTAATTTATGTAAGTCTAAAAGACCTGTTGTACAGCAAATTTAGGGTTCTGCCAGAACCTTTTTTATAATTCACCCACAGTTGCTGTCCGTATATATTACTGCAGAAAGTACGAAAGAGAGTGTCTTTAGCTTCACTTGTACAGAATCGAAAGTTCCTTATGGTCATATTCGCTTTAGCACACAGGCTTCGAGATTGTTTTCTTATATCCAAGTCATCATTCAATGAGGTGGTAATAGTTTGACCCAAATACTTAAACTCTTGTACTTCCTCAATTACTTCACCATTCATTTTAAACCTTATATCAGCTGGCTGATTACAGCTTTTAGGATGAAATTGCATAACCTTAGTTTTTGTAACATTAAAAAGAATATGTTTCTGCGAATACACTTCGCAGAAGTTTAGTAGCCGATCCAGACCTTTAACAGAGGGACTTATTAACACCATATCATCGGCATAAACTAAGTTATTTATCCTTGTGTTATCTATAAACATCCCACTGTTGCCTCATTAAGTGAAGCAATTAATCCGTCAATATACACATTAAACAGCATAGGGGAGAGCAAGGAGCCTCGTCTCACCCCGCAAGAGTAGCCAAAACACTCGGATAGTACATTGCCCCCACCTAACAGTGAAAGTTGGTGGGAATACCAAAATTTCAATAAAATTAATATGTACATGGGAACCTTCCTGTCTTCTAGTTTTGCAAATAAAATATTGTGGTTCACCCTATCGTATGCCTTACTTATATCAAGGAAACGGCTATAAATGGTTGAATTACTGTCAATGTATTTAGATATTGTTTCTTAAGATACACAGGTCAGTTGAGTGGGACCTTTTAAAGCCAAACTGATTAGGAGATGTCCGTAGGAAATCATTTAATCGGAGTAACAAGAGTTTTTCTAGTAGTTTCGAGAAGCAGGAAGCGACAGCAATAGGCTTGTAATTATTGCTGAACAGAATGTCTCCGTACTTATTTTTGACCAGGGGCAAGATATATACCCTCATGAACTCTGCAGGGATATAGCGATGAGCAAGCATGGCTGATAGGAGCGATGATATATACAGACATATATATATATATATATATTAATATATATATATATATATATATATATATATATATATATATATAAGCACACCGGACAAAAAATTAGTCACCCCTAATAGCACCGATAGTAGGAAGTTCAAGGTCACACAGAGGGCGCTGATGTAGCATTGGTAAGTGACAAGTAGCGGTGACGTAGCACACAGGATCAGATCTGTTTCGTGAGGTGGTGAAGAACAAAGTGTGTGTTGGATATAGTCTGCAAAATGGGTCGTGAGGCAGACGTTACTCAGTGGCAAAAAGGAGCCATCGTGTTTGGCAGAGCCCACGGACACAAAATGTCTGAAGTAGCCCAATTTGTTGGTGTGTCAACGCGTACTGTCCAGCGAGTTTACAAAGAGTGGTGTAGTTCGCAATCAACTGACAATCGACGGCGTAACTGTGGCCGGAAAACAATTCTCGACAATAGGGGCCGCCGCCATGTTTCTCGTCTAGTAACTGCAAATCGTTTTCAAACCAGAGAACAATTGCTCCAAGAAACCAATGAGGTTCTCCAGCGACCAATTTCCGAACGGACATTGCGACGAGAACTGCATGCGATGGACATCTGGAGCAGGGTACCACGGAAGAGGCCGCTGTTAACAGCAAGTCACAAATTTGCACGTTATAAATGGGCTCAGAGGCACAAAAACTGGACTGCGGCAGATTGGAAACGTGTAATTTGGTCCGATGAGTCCCGTTTTTTTGTTTTCTCCAATGATGGGAGGCGACGAGTACATCGCAGGTCCAATGAAGCCTTTAATCCTGAATGCTCGAAGGTGTTGTTCAGGCTGGAAACAGAAAGTGAAGCGCAGGAATAGACACCCACGGACTCTGGCGGGACCGGCTGATGAACGAGTGGCAGTAAATCGATGTTCAGTACATGCACAACCTCGTAGAGTCTCTGCCTCGCCGGATTCGTGCGGTATCAAGGCCAGAGGCGCCGTCACACGTTATTAGGTACATTCTGAGAGGGGTGACTAATTTTTTGTCGGTGTGCTTATATATATATATACATAATATATCTATATATAATATATATATTATATATATATATATATATATATATATATGAATAGAAACGACATAAGTATTAAGGAACGTTTCTGCACACGAGGAGGAGAGATAACGAAATAATGAAAAATGAGGCGAACCTCTCCTCCTCGTGTGCAGAAACGTTCCTTAATACTTATGTCGTTTCTATTCATTTATATACTGCGCGGTCATTGCAGTTATTTGCATATAATATATATATATACAGGGTGGGCCGTAAGTTTCCATACATAGGAAAAATAAACATTTTTTTATGGACAACCATTTTTATTTATATAATATGCTCTACATGGTTTCCATTGTTTTGAAAACACATTTCAATACGTGTTCCCCACTGTTGATGAACACGCATTAGCACAGTTGACGTTATGCTTGTAATGGCGTTGGTGATACGTTCCTTTAGATGATTTATGTCTCGTATCTTTTCCTGATACACCATGGCCTTCAAGTGCCCCCAAAGATAGAAATCAAGGGGGGTGAGATCTGGGGATCTGGGAGGCCACTCCACAGGACCACGCCGACCAATCCAAGCATCCGGAAACTGCTGCTGATCCAAATACCGACGCACGTGAAGACCATAATGAGGTGGAGCTCCATCTTGCTGGAAGTAAACTGGGAAGTTACCTTCCTCGTTTAGCAGGGATGGGAAAATCTCTTCTTGCAACATGTTAAGATACCTTTCGGCATTAAGATTTCCACTGACAAAAATTGGTCCAATAATTCTGTCACCCCATATCTCGGCCCACACCATCACTTTACCGGCACCTTGCATCTTCGTCGGACTCAGCCAGTTAGGGTTAGCATTACTCCAATAACGTATGTTTTGCCGATTAACCTCTCCATTGACGTAAAAATTTGCTTCATCAGTAAACAAGATCTTACGTCAAACGCATATTCTTAGGGTATCTGAAACATAAAAACAAACGTTTAATTTTTCCTATGTATGGAAACTTACGGCCCACCCTGTATATATATATATATATATATATAGTTAAATATCAGGTCATCCCATAAGTAATGTCGTTTTTTAGATCGGAATTTGAAGGGCAAAAAAAAACTCGACTGAAACTTTTTAATCTAGTATATATTTTCGGATCAAATGTAGAATTCGGACCCCAGCCTTCTTTAGTTAGCTTTATAAGGCTAACTAACGAAAATATCATGACCTAACCTAACCAATCGTCAAGGGCGTACAGTTAACCTAACGATTGGTTAGGTTAGGTTAGGTTGTGATATTTTCGTTAGTTAGCCTTATAAAGCTAACTAAAGAAGGCTGGGGTCCGAATTCTACATTTGATCCATATTTTCCATCGGAATCAATAACACTGCCAACGTCCTTCAAGCTTTTGAATGCCATGTTTATAAAATTCGGGCGGTTTTGAAGCAAAAAACTTACAAAGACTGGTGTGCAGGTCATCTAAAGAAGTATACTGTTTCTCGTTAAGATAGTTTTGCAGACTCCTGAAGAGATGATAATCTGAAGGCGCAAGGTCTGGAGGATGTGGAAGTTTTTCCCACCGAAGCAGCTCAATTTCTGCAGAAGTGATCCGAGCGGTATGAGGACGTTCGTTGTCGTGGTGGAACACGATTCCTTTCCGATTAACCAAAGGTGGTCTCTTTTCTTTTAGTGCAGTGTTCAATCGATCCAGTTGTTGACAGTAGACTTGAGCGGTGATTGTTTGGTTGTGTAGTAAAGTTTCAAAGTGTATTACACTACCTTTATCCCACCAAACACTAAGCAACACCTTCCGAGGGTGAAGATTTGGTTTTGGCTGTGGTGTCGCTTGTTCTCCGGCACAAACCTACTGTCGACGGCGCTTAACATTCTGGTACGGTATCCACTTTTCATCACCAGTCACTAAACTGTGCAAAAACGGATCTTGGAGTTCACGGGAATGAAGAGCTGTGCTAATGTTTACCCGCTCCCTCAGATTGTCGACCGACAATTCATGTGGCACCCATTTTCGTAACTCAGGCACTTTCCCGAGTTGTTGTAAATGTCGATGGATGGTGGACGGGGATCAATTGAGTTTCTGGGCCAATTCTTCGACAGTTGTTGAACAGTCTTCTTCAAGTGCGGCTAACAGCAGGTCATCATCAAACTCAGCAGGGCGTCCAGAGCGTGCTGCATCTGTCAAACAGCAGTCACCATTCCTAAACTTTTAAAATCATCTTTGACATTTCCTCACACGCAGAATATCGTTGCCATAAACGTCCTGAATGTTTCGCGTTGCTTCAGTAGCACTATTCCCTTTTTTGAACTCTCAAAGCATTATATGCCTGATATGCTCTTCTGATACCGCCATGTTTATGAGGGGTTCACATAAAGCAATAGACATGTCTTCACCGATCAAGGTCTGTAATGTATGTAGCGAAACAAGATAGATCTCCTCTTAGATATAACCTTCGGGAAATTTATGCTTAAACCGAGTAGGACTAGTTTAAACTTAATCTATCGTAAAAAACATTACTTATCGGATGACCTGATAAAAAAAAAAGGTGCTACTGTAGTATGCGGTCTACCTACGATTCGGCGGTCTACCTTTTAATTATAGCTTCTTATCTTGTTTACTAATTGTTTGTTTACATCCCATTGTCAATCGCCCTTGACGATTGGTTAGGTTTAGTCATGATATTTTCCTTAGTTTTAATGAAAATATCATGATTAAACCTAACCAATCGTAGGTAGACCGCATACTACAGTAGCACCAAAAAAAAAAAGCTTTAAGCTTTGCTGTAAATGTTTCATTAAAATGAGAGTTTTTCATCGTGAAATGAAATGTTTGGTCGCGCTTTGAGTAAATCCTTTTATCGTTCAATGAAATGAATAATGAATGAATGGATAAATAAGTAATTCTTTATTTATAAAGTAAATACAATTTTAATATAATTTTAACTTTATTATTAATTAAATAAATAAATAAATATGAAGTCGGACTTTATTTTATTTTATCTTTAAGCCTTATTAGGCTTTACTGGGCTCTTAATTAAAGGTAAAACATCGTTTTGTAGTTATGATTAGTAATATATAAATTATGAAAAAGATTTAATTAATTAATTTCAAATACATCACTGATGTAATTGATGAAAATTAGACAATGAATTTAAATCATTGTGAAGTCACTTTTAGAGACATTTATTTTTTATGTATTTATATTTATAAAATTATTTATAAAATAAATATTAAAATATATATTATTACAATTTCTGTTTGTTACAATAATATACATAATATAATAATGTTAATTGCATTATTGATTTTATATACAGTAATTTGACCCTTAATTAATTTTCAGGCTGTCAGATTAATTACAGATAAAATATGATACATGGTACGTAAGTCACGTTTAAATTAGGATTAATACGCAAATGAACTGATAGTGGGAATTCAGTATATATTAAAATTATTATTATTATTATTATTATTATAGATAGGGAAACAAATACAGTCATTATTTTAGATATGATGATGCCAATACAGTACAAAGAACTGATTGACACAAGAAGTGAACAAGTAATATAGTAATGTACATTTACTGTAATCCAAGACTAGACATGAGAAATGAACGAGTAATATTTAGGATGATATGTTATTTTTAGCAAAATATTTCGGCCAAAATAAATTATCTTGCAACAATTTTTTTGTTTTTTGCGTATGGACCTTCATTGACTTTTACTTAGAATTTTACTTAAATAATGAACACAACGGCCTTTTTTCTTTTTCATATTTTGATCATTGTTCGTTGGAGTTCTCAGATTTTAATGAGCGACAGGCGAATTTCCGTCACATGCATTGTTCTTCTAATCTTGAAAACACACACACACACACACACACACACACACACACACACACAGTTCACATTTTACGATATAAGAATTCGAAACACACCCGTATTTTGCATTTTACAGTATTTGGCCTTTCATGTGCAGATTTCTCCGTTGTTTTTTTTTTTAAGTACTGTAGTTTAATTTTGTCAAGTAGTGTGTGTGTGTATATATATATATATATATATATATATATATATATATATATATATATATATATATATATATATATATAACCTTTGGTTAGCTTCCGCCCGAATTGCTATTCTGACGAAGGTCAAGCTTTTCACTCCACCTTAGACCTACAGTTTAACGTGGAATCCGAACCACGCCCCACCAGCAGCCCAGCGTCTAGGCCACCTAGGGTACCCATTT
Organism: Bathynomus jamesi; assembly: GCA_023014485.1. NCBI lineage: Eukaryota > Metazoa > Arthropoda > Malacostraca > Isopoda > Cirolanidae > Bathynomus > Bathynomus jamesi. Next base: position 301,889 of record JAJOZX010004770.1, on the reverse strand, counting down.
ATCTATCAACCACTTTCTTTATTGTGTGGAAGGATGCACAGCTGGGTTTTGTTGCGCGCCGGCTGCAGTCACCGGGTCTCGAACCCGGGGCCGATGGATTCGTAGTCAGCGACGCTAACCACTACACCACCGAGGCACACACACACACATATATATATATATTTTTTTTTTCTGAAGTGGGAATATTGATTGGGCTGCATGTTCTCTGACAGTTAAAAATGAAATGTGTTTCGTATTAGGGACTCGTTGTAATTGATACACGTTTTTACTTTATTTAGAAAATGAATGTGAGGTAACTTTGAATTAAAGCTACTGTAATCCGAAACCCGTTGACAACACATCGCAGCCAAACAATTTAACGTAACAATCAGAAACCTATTTCTCTTCCTGCGGAACGTTGAAAGTTTATGAAATATCGCCGCGACTCCGCTAATAAGAGCAAATAAGAAAGGATATTTGTTTTTGACGTGGAAATATTTCAAAGTTATCTCGGAAACTGGCGTTTTTAAGAAGTCGAAAAACCGTTGCGAATACGGACTTTCTTCCGCATCAGAATAAACTTTTTATTTACTCTTGAAAAGTAACTTTTTTCTTTTTTTTTTTCACACAACAAAATGAAAAGAGAGATTTTTTGGCTTTCGAAGTGAAATTGGTACTCAATATATGACCGATGTTGTGTTAAGTGGGGAGACGAAAGAGGAGGTGGAGCAGCAGTTGGAAAATTGGAGAGAGGCGTTGGAAAGTAGGGGGATGAGAATTAGCCGAAAGAAGACCGAATATATGAGATGTGATGTGCAGCAGGACCGAGGAGGGGAAGTGACATTGAGTGGAGAGCGTGTTAAGACGGTGGAGTATTTTAAATACTTGGGGTCAACAGTGGATGCAGAGGGGGGAGCAGAGAGAGAGAGATAAACTGTAGAATACAGTCGGGGTGGAAGAACTGGAGAGACGTATCAGGGGTGCTCTGTGATAAGAGGGTCCCAGTGAAACTGAAGGGAAAGGTATTCAAAACTGGTGAGGCCGGCAATGTTGTATGGAATGGAGACTGTGCCAATGAAGAAGAGCAATGAAAGAAAAATCGATGTGGCTGAAATGAAGATGTTCAGATGGATGTGTGGAGTGACGAGGAGGGATAGGGTCAGAAATGAGCATATAAGAGGAACAGTGAAGGTGGCGGAAGCATCTAAGAAGGTGCAGGAGGCCAGGCTGAGGTGGTATGGACACGTCAGGAGAAGAGAGGAGGAGTATGTGGGGCGCAGAGTGCTGGAGATGGAGTTGCCGGGACGGAGAAGAAGAGGAAGACCGAAGACGAGATGGAGGGACTGTGTGGTGGCGGACATCAGGGAGAAGGACTTGGAGGAGGACGTGGTATACGACAGAGGAGAGTGGAGAAGACGAACCAAAAACAGCGACCCCATGTAAAGATGGGATAATAAGCTGCGGAAGAAGAATATATGACCGATGGTGATGCTGTCATTTTAATTCTAATAATTGAAGTAGTTTCTTATGTTAAAATCTTTAGATTCCCGTTGTTAATCCGCTTAAATTATTTCGCTATACAGTTTCTCAGTTCGGAAAACAAATCACGTGTTTGTGTGTGTGTGTGTGTGTAGAATAGCTTTTAAAAAATAAATTTTGTGTAAATCTGAAAATGAATTAAAGTTTTTTTTCCCCCCATTAGATAGTGAATAAAGTTGATAGCAACTGCACAATTACAGTATTTTCCGAGGGCGTCACCCCACTCACTCGTTTCCATTTCATTCCACGCCCATGAGTGGATAATCCGCGAGTAAAAATCCCAAATGAAGCAATTCTCAAATTGGTCTATTCGCAATTCACGTCATTTTCATTCACTTATTTCCAATTTTGGTCCAGGTTAGATAAGGGTGGGGAAGGTCAATGTTTGGTTAATATTTCCCAACCTAACCTTAATTATTTAACGTTTATCATTTCGCCCCTTACCGCCAATGTGAATCGAGTTTTTCTTTTTGTTTTTTTTTAAACCTGTAGATTTCCCACTTACGGACTGACAATGGGATTGACGCGAAGTTGAATTTATCTCTTCTGAGTTAACCATTCCACTGTTTCTTAGTTGTATTGCGTACGTGAATTATAAGCTGGCTAATTCATTGTGGTACGAAAGAACATTTTGCGTTTGAATTAACAAAGACAAATTAATTCATGAAGAGATAGGTATCAATTAAAGAGCAGTCCGGATTTTTTGTTTTCTTCCAGTAAAGGGAAAGAAGGGTATCAAGGAAGTAAATTCTGTCAACAAAAATACTGAAAATTTAAAAATTCAGAAAGAATTCATAATTAGTTGGACAATATAATCTGACCAATTAAAAGAATACGCGAGTAACTGGTTAATTGGAGAAACTGTATTAGATACTTATTTTTTATTGACCAGATTATTTTTTTTTCAACCAATTGTGAATTTTTTCCAAGTTCTGAATTTTTCAGAATAAAGATTTTCTACAGCAAAACTGTATATCTTAAAATTAGTTTAGAGATCTACAGAAGCAAGGACTAACGAGGACCCTAAAGTCCACTCTTAGGCTAGTCCTCCAAAAGAAGAAGAAGGAGGAAGAAGAAGATAGGCAGATAGAAAGAGAGATCATTCAGTCGAGAATCAGACTATATTGGTATTTATGAAATGTGTCTCCAGCCGATTTTTAAGCATATTAACACTAGTAGAATTCACGATGGACGCGGGAACGTTTTCCAATTTTCAATTACTTTGAACGTAATTTTGGGGAATATTATTATCGAAAGTAAGTAAAATGTTAAAGATCTTAAATACATCTATAAACTCCCCATTTCAATCTCCTAGTCTCGAGAGAATGTACTGTAAGTCTAATTCTCTAAGTCTGTCTTCGTAAGATTTATTACGGAGTGAGGAATCATTTTCTTAGCGCGGCGCTGCACCCTTTCTAACCTGTTGACATCTTGGCGCAGATACGGACACCAAAATTGTAAGACGTATTCAAGGTGGCGCCTAACTAAAGACTCGTACAATGGCAATATAATACTCTTAGCTTTAAGTTCGAAATTATGCGCAATGAAGCCTAACATTCTATTCGTTTTTGCGTAAGACTCGAGGCACTGCTGCTTAACTTTTAAGTCGTTTGTTACGCCAACTCCTGAATCTACTTCCTCCTCTTACGCTCGCTAGCTGCCTGCCGGCCATCGTGTTCGCGAATTCGTTATTGCGAGAACCTATATGTAGTACATTACATTTGTCTACGTTAAATTGCATCTGCCATTTAACCGACCACTCAATAATCCTATTCAAGTCATTCTGAAGCTTATTTCTCTCGTCGTGGGTAAGGAAGGGTCTTGCCACCCAATTTAATATTGTCAGCGAATTTAGAGACACTTAACCAAACCTATATCTATGTCATTAATGTAAATCATGAATAGCAATGGATCCAACACTGAACCCTGAGTGACACCGCTGCCTACGTCTAATACCCAGATTCTCTACCGTCAACAATCCTCTGTCTCCTATCGCGAAGCCATTCCTCGAACCAAACAACGATCTTGCCACGTATTTCGTGCGCTTTAACCTTCTCATTTAATCTCATATGCGGACCTGTGTCGAAAGCCTCTTTGAAGTCCAAATAAATAACGTTAACCGCCCCGTTTATCATAATCGCGAACTACTTTGTTATAGAACTGTAACATTAGTTAAACAAGATCTATTGCGTGGAAACCCGTGTTTACAATTATTAATCAGGTCGTGACTTTTCGAGTGATCGATAATACAATCCCCGATCACGGACTCCAACAGTTTACTCACAATTGAGTTAAACTAATAGGCCTATAGTTGTTAGCCGCTTTGCGGTCCCCTTTCTTAAATATAGGCGTAATATTAGCCAATTTAAAATCTTCAGGAATGATTCTCGCCTCGAGAGATTTGTTAAAATATTTTTGTTAATGGACCGACGATAACTTCCTTCAGATCATTCAATTGTCTCGGATAAAACGCGTCAGGATGCTGCTTGGAAACGTAAAAAAATATATTTTAAAATAACTGAATAAGCTGTTCACCGAACTCCCGTATAAAATCCAGAGTTCGCGTTTACCATATATATTTTAGGAATGTTTTTGCTGAAAGAAGTTAACCCTCGTTCAATTTTTATCCCACCACTGGATAAAATCGTTCGTTTATCTGAATAGGGAATAAATTTACAGTACGCAGATCGCGAAGGGAAAAGGAGGATTTTTGTGGAAGAGCAATTTTTACCTCTGTCGTTGTCAGTAAATATATTTTGACAAACTTTTTTCTCAATTATTAAAATAGTTCGTTTTTCGAATTTTTTATAATGTAACGTGAAAGAGTCTTTTATTTAATTATTTTTTAATTGTAAATTAATTAATTTTTGAAGTTGCGGGAAAATTTTCTCCAAAAAAGATCGTTTCTTAAAAGCATAAAAAATTAATAATTAGGATTGGATTTTTTCTTAAATTTACTTTTATTTTATTACTTTAAAAAATATCCAGAGAGAGAAATTACCAGTTAGTAATTTTTGTGTTTTAGGAATCTTGTTGCTATCTATGCCTATGCGAATGTATAATAATTTGGGTCAAAGTCTAGGAAAACCCGGTAAAGCAAGGCAGGAAATTTTCCAAATAAGAAACTAGTAGACACCACGGTAAGATTGATATACCACACCCTACATTTTGAGATTATTTCAAGACGTAACTATTTCATAGATGACTACGTGAATGTGTTTAGATCAGTGGTCGGGGAACAGGGGTAAATTACCCAAATGGGGTAAATTTAAAACTTTTCGGGGTAATGCGTGCGGTATGAGAGACACTTTGTGCTGATATTTTTTTCGTATATTTTTATTTTATTTTGTTACATAAATGTGGCGTTATTCTAAATTTTAGAATATTACGAATTTACGTCCTGATTACGTCCTCAAATATATTGTGGGGTAATACCCAAAAAAGTTCGCCGACCACTGGTTTAGATGGAGGTGTACCGAATGTTCGGCCAAAGTTCGGTTTTCGGCCTGTTTATCACTTCAGTCGAACTGTTCAGTTCGGTCAAATAAATGCTTATTTATTTCGATTTGATTATTCTCTTTAAGTGAACTTTTCAGAGTATTTTTATTTCCACTGTTTTGCGAAATAATAATAATAATAATAATAATAATTAAAAAAAAATGAAGCTGTCGTGTTGTAACCAATGAATGAAAAGTAAAAAAAAAACCCTTTCACTTTAAATCTAAAAATTATTCCTCGCTTCATTAATGTTTTCAAACCCCGAAATAAATTAAATCTGTATTCGAGGAATAAGGGAACTTCATAAAGTATTTCTGGAAGCGTGAATTTGGGTTATCGGTATACGTATTCCCAGTTTGGACTGTTTTGAGAATAACCTCTTTTAGGAATTCCACTTCAGACATTACTCGCTTATCGATCACGATCGAAGTGGGAATAATAACAGTGAACAGGGAATTTTTTCGCTTTAAATATTCGTTTTGTTTCGTAATTTAATAATCCAGAAACGAGTGGGTGCAAACGGCTGCTATTTACTCGATTGAAATGTTACGAGCGTTCCCCCGTAATTTAATTAGTTAACGTTTTGCGTGTAAATCCGCGTTGCTTTTTCTATTCAACGCGGGGACCCACCTTGCAGCCCATGTAGATTTCGGGTTCGTAGAATCCATTTTTGTTCACGTGCATTTCGGAGGCTTTTCGTTTTCCTGTCTCGTGATCCGTTTGACGTTTATCCTCGATCCCATTGAGTTTTTTGTTCATAAATTTTACACACACACACACACACACACTCTTTTTGTGTGAGCTGAACGATCGTCGAGATGAACTGTCAGTTGGGTTTTACGTCGTCATCAAAGCAAATTTTTTTGTAAGCGGAGTGTATTGAGTGTATTGAATTGTAAATATTTGATCCATGATTCTAGTTTTGTGCATTTTCTGAAAGCTTATTTACAATGCATAACTGCTGTGGAATTATTTAACCCTTCCATACCTGAATTATGAAATTTTTATTTTAAAATTTTGTTGCAGAACACGAGTTTTTCTCCTGACACTTGTCGCAACATAACTTGTAAGTTAAGGGTCAAAGAAAAAAGTGTTCAGACAAAAAGATAGGCAAGATTCCATAGATTAAAAATATAAGAGTCCTTTTTTCCAGGAAAATGTTTCTTTTTGCACAAAATGTATAAAACCAGTTTTTTTTAAGAACTGCCAGAATCACATATTATGGTATTTTAATATTTACAAATTTCAGAGAGTAAGTTACGATTCAGAAAAGCGACTCAAACGCACTGATAATTCGAAGAGAAAAAAAAAAAAAAAAAAATCAAGGTTTCAACAATATTCAAAGTTTACAAAGTTAAACAAGTTGAAGTTGGGAAACAAAAGTTAGTTGAAGACAAAGTCAAAAAGTTTTTTGAAAGACTTCTATTGAACGAGAATACAGAACGGGCGTTTTAGGGCTCCACAGAATCGATGGTTTGCATTCTTTTATGCAAGTTAAAATGGATTGAGTGAGTTGCTTCTAATTAGTAAAATGATATTGATAATTTTTAGCATGTCCGTTGGGAAGATATGGTTGGTTATTCGTGGATTTACGTAAATAAAATTACAATTTTGAATCGATAGTAAAATAGGTACAAATGAGGCGCCGCGCGCCGCAATGACGAATCAACCAACGGGCGAAAATTCCGTTTTCTATGCCATAGTAAACTTCAACCTTTCTTCTATCACGTATCGGATCATCTTTTGACGTATTTGATACAATGACGAATACGCCAAAAGACGACCTGGTACATGATAGAGGAAAGGTTGAAATTTATTTTGGCATTGAAAATGGAATTTTCGCTCGTTGGTTGATTCGACATTGTGCCGCGCGAAGCCTCAAATGTTAATTTTTGTTGTTTAATGAAGATGGTGTTCGATATCAAACCCAAACTAAAATGGTCGCTCATTCGTGTAAGTAACGTGAAATTTTTCTTTCACTTATTTTCAAATTTTCTTTTTATAATTTACAAATTCAACTCGGTAAATAATTTATCAATGTGAAATTGCTGAAATTGACGTTGGAGACATTAGATAAAGTATTTATAAAGCATTATAACGAAAATATATACAATATATACGGATTGGATGGCAGAAATTATTTTCGTTTCTAAAAATTTGAACGTTTTATTTTTTATTGGGCTGTGATTTTATATATATCCTTACTCTGTCAAACTTCTTTCTCTGCTGGGCTCATCCGACCACAATCTTATATTCGTTTTCTGCCCTATCGCTCCAATCCGGCCTTTGGGTCCTCCCAAGAGGAGGCGCCGCTGATTGGATGGCCCTTAGACGAGACTTCTCTGATTTCCCATGGAATGATTACTGCTTCAGTGGCCGGGGCCCTTCCGGGTGTGCTGAGCGCATCACGGAGGTGATTCTCTCAGCCATGGAGACGTACATTTCATATTCTATTCCTAGTACTTGTGCAAAAAAAATCCTTGGTTTAACTTTACTTGTTCTAATGCCATCCGAACAGAGGGGTCTTTCAGAAGGTACCGTTGCCATCCAACTCCTGACTCTCACTCGGCTTATATTTCTGTCAGGAATCGTGCAAAATCTGTTCTTCGACTCGCCAAAAGTTCCTTCATCAGACAAAAATGTGAAAACCTATCCAATTCTAATTCTCGCTCTTTCTGGTACGTAGCTAAAAACCTCTTCAACAACTTTACTTCCTCTTCTTTCCCTCCTCTTTTCCATTCCGACAGCTCAGTTGCCGTATCTTTTCCTGACAAAGCTGAATTCTTCGCTCGAACTTTCGCTTCTAACTCAACCCTGGACGATTCCAGATTTTCTGGTGCTGTTCCTTCATCTCCTCCTCCCTCTGACTTTATTATGTATGAAATTAGAATCTCTTCTAAAGATGTTCTTTCTGCCCTATCTGGGCTCAACTCTGGGAAGCGTACGGTCCTGATGGTGTTCCTCCTGTTCTTAAGAACTGTGCTTCTGTGCTGACACCCTGCCTAGGCAAACTCTTTCGTCTTTGTCTCTCATCTGGTATTTTCCTCCTTGCTGAAGGTTCGCTTTCATTCAGCCTGTCCCAAAGAAAGGTGACCGCTCTCAACCCTCCAACTATCGTCCAACTGTTTTGATTTCTTGGCTTTCTAAAGTTTTTGAATCTATCCTTAATAGGAACATTTTTAAACACCTTTCTTCTCAATCTTCTTTCAGATCGTCAGTATGGGTTCCTCAAGGGACGCTCTACTGGCGATTTTCTTGCATATCTCTCTGGCTCTTGGTCGTCCTCTCGGGATTTCGGTGAAATTTTTGCTATTGCACTTGACATAGCGAAAGCTTTTGATAGAGTTTGGCACAGATCTTTAATTTCGAAACTGCCCTCCTTCGGTTTCTCTCCTTCTCTCTGTGCCTTCATCTCTAATTTCCTTTCTGGTCGATCTATAGCTGCGGTTGTAGATGGCCACTATTCTTCTCCTAAAGCTATGAACAGTGGTGTTCCTCAGGGTTCTGTCCAGGGTTGGCAAGAAACCCACTTTTTTTGAAAAAGCCCACCCCAGGTGGGTTTTTTCGGGTTTTTTCACCTAAAACCCGAAAAAACCCGGGTAAAATTGGGTTTTTTCATATGTCCATATGGTAGTTCATATTAGACCTACCTATTCTATATTTTATTATAATACTGTACTGTACCGTACACTATTAATATAACATTTGTCTTGTTTTTAGCAAAAAGGTTGCCTTCCAGGCAATTAAGCATAAAAAGTTATTATTTTCTCAGATTGAGCTTCACAACAAAATTTGGAAAACATGGACCAATTTGAACTAAATTTGGTGTGGTAAATTATCCTATTTGTTAGGCTATACTTCCTATGGAAGACAGGCCCCTGTGTCTTCTGCTGGAAGTAGATGAATTACAGCTCCCAAAGGGAACTTAATTCAGCTAGTTATATCTATTTAATTCATATTACTGAATATTTTTCTTTTATTCACAGTTAAATAAAACAAACTGGCAACAGCATATTTATCTTTACTGCTAGCCTACAGAATTAGTCTGTTTGAAGTTATAACTGCATTAAATAATGCCAAAGACCTTTGGATCAGGAAGAAAATCAGGGCATGAATGGAGTGAAGTCAATATTATTGATGGGACTAGTAAAGTTAGATGCAAACATTGCAGTAATGAAATAAGTAATAAAATAGAGCGAATAAAAATGCATTTAATGAAATGTTTGAAACACATGGAATCAAGAAACAAGACTGACAATACTGCCAGTACATCATCTTCATACTGCCATGACATAGACCTCTCAGATGATCCAGACTCATCCTCACCACCACTGACACAATTACAGATGAAAAAAATAAAAATTCAAAAGAAAGTAAGCGATTTTGGCATGACAACAACAACTTTGCAGAAAAATGTCATTGATAACAAAATAGCCAAATTCTTTTATGCAAATAATATTCCATTTCTATGTGCAGAGTTTAAGTATTTTACTGAAATGATAGAGACTCTAAGACCAGGCTACACTCCACCTTCCCGTCGAAATTTGTCTGGTCCACTTTTAAATACAATCCATGAAGAAGTAGAAAATTCCTTGAAGATGCAGTTGACTGAAGAATCAGGATGTATAAACCCTGATTGGCTGATGTCTACACTCTATAACCTGCTACCTCACCCAAAGAGTTATACCTGTAGGTCTATTTGTTGACTCATGTTTGCTTGCTTTGCATGTAAAATCATTATAGGCGCCTATATGACAATTTTTAAAAATAATTGCATATGCACTTCTTAAGTTGCATGAAAAAACCCACAAGTGGGTAAAATAGTGGGTTTTTTCAAGTGGGTTTTTTTTGAAAAAACCCAGGTGGGTTTTTTCGGGCTGGGCCCACTAGTGCCAACCCTGGTTATGTCCTGTCAGCCACTCTTTTCCTTTTATTTATTAATGATCTTTTAATTCGCACTTCTTGTCCTATTCACTCCTATGCCGATGATTCCACTCTTCACTACTTCTCCCGCTTCCCAAAGCGTATCCCTGAACAGTCACTCCATGATTCGCGAAGGACGGCTATGGAGCACGTGACCTCTGATCTTTGTTATCTGATTGGGACAGAAAAACCTTGTGGCTTTCACTACCTCAAAAACTCGGTTCCTCCATCTGTCTACTCGTCACAATCTTCCACACGACTATCCCCCTACTTTCAACTAGGGGCTGACCGATAGTATTCCAAAGTATCGGTACCGATACCGATATCTGTCCAAAATATCAAAATAAAATTCAAAGAATGTAATTCGACACATGTATTGTAATTCAAAACATATATTTGAAGAAATGGAATTCACAAAATAAAAGTCATGTAATGAAAACAATATGTAATTCAAAAATTGTAATTCAAAAAGTGTAACTCAATATAACAGTTCACTCAATAATCAAAATTGAGGAACTTCATATTTTTGGAGAGGATGATTTGTTCCTCAGCGTTGATTGGGGTGATGTTGGCTCGTTTCGCATTGATAACATCTCCAGCCGTTGAGAAAAGCCGTTCAGAGTCAACTGATCTAGAGGGGCAGCTCATGCACTTCTCAGCAACTTTGGCAATCTCCAGGAAATCAGCAGAATGTTCTCGCCAGAAAATAAATGGATCCCTATCCCCAGCGATCCGAGGTTGCGACCAATAGGCGTCCAGGACTGCTTCCACTCGTGCGTCTGGGACAGTGAACCTCGTGTCTGTATCCCTCGTTTGGGGTTCTTCAACTAGAATAGGACGAACGTGATCGTCGAGATCGCTACCTTCTGAATCGGAAAGGTTTCCCAAAGAGCGATTTCTTGGACGGAGAAACTGGACCACTTCGGCAGCGTTTCATGGCAATTGACCCTCCAATACGTTTTCGTTGGGCCTCCTCCATGTGACTGCGTATCTCTTGTCTCAACAATTCTCGCATGTCGTCGTCTATCATCCCAGCTCCTTTGAATCGGGGATCAACTGCTGTGGCTAGCAGCAGTTTCTCATTTGAATTATGCTCTTGAAATCTCTGTTCGAGAGAATTGCCCAGCTGGGTCTTCAGAATCTCGACACCAGCATCATTCACTGAGCACGCTGCACAGATTCCTTTTGACAGAGATTTGACTATATGTAAAACTTCTGATAAAAGCGAGTTTCCTCACTGATTTTGAGCGTTGCAGTTTTGAAGACAGCATGCACGTCAATAAGCTTGACCATAAGCTTCCATTGCGTTGAAGTCAGCGTATTTTCCAGGGCTATTCGACGTCATATTAAATGATAGCTTGCTTTTGGGAAAGGAGTCGCTGCAACATTTCCAGGGTGTGTAATTCCATCTGGTTGGCACATCTTGAATCAGTTTCAGTTGAGGCAAATTAAGTCGTCTTTGAATTTGATGTAGGCGCTGCGTCACTTCGGAGAATGTTTGAAGAATCACTTTACAGATTTTCATGAATCTACTCACCAGAATTAGTAGCAGAAGTTGAACATTGACTCTTATTAGCTTCATCAAACTCAGTCTTGTGCTTGTTGATAAGGTGACTCCTCAGGTTCGATGTCGAGAAGGTACTTGCGCTTGTTCCTCCACGAGAGACAGAGACACCGCACAAATTGCAGATCGCCTGTTTTACATTAGTGCTTGAAGCAGTGAAGAACTTCCACACAATGCTTGGCATTGTCACCCTTACTAAAGTAAAAGCGAATAAATTTATACCAGTAGTTAATAAATTTACAAAAAAATTATTACACACTGTTCAACTGATTCACAACTTGCGAACTGAGGAAATGACGCCGCGATGGTTACGGGCTCGCTTTATATAGAGCGGTAATGAGTTATGGAAATTTCTAGAAACGTCGGGATAAGTCGCGAACACACACGTAACTTCTCGAGCAGCCGGGAAGTTTCTATTTGGAGAACGGCCATTTTTTTTTATTCTTAGAAACAAAAAACTATTGGTCGGTAGCTACTAACCATCGGTATCGATACCGATATATCGGCCCGATACCGATGTAACCACCGGTCGATGCCTACTTTCAACAATACACCACTCAATCCTTCCTCTTCTCTTAACATTCTTGGCGTTTCTTTTTCTCGTGATCTTTCCTGGAAAGATCACACATACTCTTTCCAAAACAGCTTCTAAATCTAAGAGGTTAGGTGTGCTGTACCGCTTTCGCAGTTTCTTCACCCCCGCTCAGTTGCTGTCTCTGTACAGGGGTGTTGTCCTCCCCTGTATGGAGTATGCTTCTGTATGGGGTGACTCAACCCACACAGCCGTACTTGACCGGGTGGAATCAAAGGCTTTTCGTCTGATCAGTTCCCCGCATCTTACTCACTGTCTTCAGTCTCTCTCTCTCTCTCTCTCTCTCTTCGCCGCAATGTTGCCTCACTCTCTCTTTACTATCGTTATTATAACGGACATTGCCCTTCTGAACTCTCTAACTGCATGCCTCCTCCTTCAAGGAGAACAAGCAGCACCAGACTTTCAATACGGTACATTTTCACTTTTTTTCTGTCCAACTCTCTAATGCAAAGGTTAATCGGTATTCTCAATTTCATCTACTCAACCAGTCAACTCTGGAACAAACTTCTTCAATTCATTTTTCCCGTGTCTTTGACCTCCAATCTTTCAAACGCAGTGTCTCTCGGCATCTCCAAAACCCTGGATCTTGATTTTGGCTCTTCTTCTTCTTCAGGGGGCGGCGCTTTTGCGGGTGTTCGCCCTTGGCCCCTCCTTCCTGCATAAAAAAAATTATTGATCGTAACACAAGTATTTTATACTTACCGACTTGATACTAGATAGTTGGAGTGACCGACCCTTTCTATTACTTAACACACACACACACACACACACACACACACACACACACACACACACACGTGCGTGAGTTCTGCAGTCTTACAGCGGTACTGGATTCCACTCGTGTCGTAAAACAGATTAAAGAATCTTGAAGTTAGTTTACACTGATGCGCACCTTGACTTTTACGCATCCGCTGTCAGATAATTGAAAATCTTTTCCAATTGCCATTTTTTATTTTGTTTTGCAAGAACGGGAGAACATCGGACTATTAAAATGGTGTAGATGTTCACCGTATCATACGCAACCGTACCTCTATTGAATATTAATTACGTGATGCTGGTCATGTTATTGAAAGCTACAGTTTCTGGAAATGTTCCCAAAGAAACGGTTTCTAAGAAGCGACCCCGTTTCCCCCCCTCCCACAGAAAACAAATAATACTAATCGTTAATGATTGGGTTTTGTTCTTTTTGTTATTAATTTCATAAGAAAGCGCTTGTGGATTATTGCCAATTATTCATTTTTATGCCTTCAAAAAGTTTTCTTAGTAGATAGTCTTTTTCCCGAAAAAAAAAAAAATATATATATATATATACACATTCAACTGCAAAGAACACGCAGTATAAATAACGTAAAGAACGACGCTTGTATAGGAGATATTCCGCGCAAGACGAGAGAGAGAAAACGGAACAAATGAAAAATGAAGTAACCACCTGGGAATCGAACCCGGGATCTTCCGATTGCCGGTCAGACGCGATACCATTACACCATGGACTTCACTCTTCCAAATGCTGTAATTCTTCTACATACTCGCAGAAACCAATGCCCCAAGGGGGCACCTCCCGCATGCCGTAACATTATATACATTCAACTGCAAAGAACACGCAGTATAAATAACATAAAGAACGACGCTTGTATAGGAGATATTCCGCGCAAGACGAGAGAGAGAAAACGGAACAAATGAAAAAATGAAGTAACCACCTGGGAATCGAACCCGGGATCTTCCGATTGCCGGTCAGACGCGATACCATTACACCATGGACTTCACTCTTCCAAATGCCGTAATTCTTCTACATACTCGCAGAAACCAATGCCCCAAGGGGGCACCTCCGCATGCCGTAACATTATATACATTCAACTGCAAAGAACACGCAGTATAAATAACGTAAAGAACGACGCTTGTATAGGAGATATTCCGCGCAAGATGAGAGAGAGAAAACGGAACAAATGAAAAAATGAAGTAACCACCTGGGAATCGAACCCGGGATCTTCCGATTGCCGGTCAGACGCGATACCATTACACCATGGACTTCACTCTTCCAAATGCCGTAATTCTTCTACATACTCGCAGAAACCAATGCCCCAAGGGGGCACCTCCCGCATGCCGTAACATTATATACATTCAACTGCAAAAGAAATGGAAAAGTTCTGGAATAATCAAAATTCTACCAAGGTGTGAACAACCTTGCAAGGTTTCAGAACGTACAGCTAGACGGATTGAAAGAATGGCTGCTGCGAATCTACGAGTTGACTGCGGGTGATATTTACAAAACATTAAGACTAGTGATGGGATGATTAATCGGAATCGGAATCGAGAATCGGAAGAATCGAGCATTTTTCAGGAATCGGAATCGGAATCGAGAGAATTGTACCATGATTTCCGATTCTTAAAACGATTCTTTAACTTTTAATTGAACCAGTTTTGCAATGTAAACTTTAAAATTTAAATGAAAGAGGATAACAAATTTTATTTTTATTGTATTGTAGCTATACATTAAAACATGTATATCCATGATGTGTAATCAAGAAGATTAAAATGAATTGTTACAACTTACAGTTGATTTTTATTTTTAAACCAATCTATTATAATTTAGAATTTATATTACCATACTCATAATGTAAATAGTTAATCTTACCAGAGTAAAATATGACAATTTCCAGAAAAACAAGTATAGAATTATATTTAAAAATATTGAGAATCGGAATCGAGAATCGTATAGGAATCGAGACTTTTTAGTGGTATCGGAATCGGAATTGGAATCGTTAAAAATTTTGGTATCGTCCCATCACTAATTAAGACCATCCAAGGTGGATGTCCATGCCTCTACTGTTCATCTTACACTGGGAAAGAATGTATGAAAGAGTTGCACGAAGAAATCGTCTGCTACGAAAAGCGCACAAAGAAGCTCGTTTGAAGTACGCCAAGGATTATCAAAATGACGGATTTGCATTCTGGAAGTTCTCTGGACAGACGAGACCAAAATTGAATTATTCGGGAACAACGAGCACTGGTATGTTTGGTGAAAATCAAATAGTGAATTCAAGGAAAAAAATAAACCCTTCCGACGGTTTAAACATGGTGTTGGTAGTTTGCTTCTTTGGGGATATTTTAGTACTTCTGTTCCAAGAAAGATTGTTGTATCAATGGAATCTTGACTTCGAAGAAATATCAGCAAATTTTAGAAGAAAATGTATTACCTTCAGTTTGGGAGTTGCAAATGGGTCGCAATTGGGTACTGCAAAAAAGATAGTAATCGAAAGCATATAAGTAAGAGCACCACGAAATGGCTTCAACAAAATTTTTTAAAGCTTCTCGAGTGGCCCAGTCAAAGCTCAGATCTGAATTTAGTCGAGAATTTATGGTTTATTTGAAAAAAGTTCTCAACAAGAGAAACCCTTCTAATCTGAATGAATTGCTTAGAGGAATGAGCTGAAATTTCTAGTTGCTGAAAACTTGTAGAAAAATACCCAAAACGAATTTTTGAAGTAATTCAAGCAAAAGGTGGACACAAAGTCCTTAGTAATTTTGTAAATAAATGTAGGAAAATGTTTGCATTTTAACTTTTTTTTTCTCATATTATTTAATGTTTTTTTTTTACATTATATGTTGGAGTTGAAATAATTTTTCTATTTGTTCAATTTTTCCAAATGAACGATAAACTTTTAATAATTATCCGATGCATGGTGCAAAATATAAGGACGAATATAACTTCAATACTTCTTAGTACGAATACCTATGAGCGCCAATATATATACTATATATATACACACGCACATAAGTGTGTGTATATATATATATATTTTAGTGGTGGACCGGATATCCGCATCATTTTTAACATCCGCATCCGCACTTCTGACTGCGGATATTACCTCTAATAAATTATGCAATTTACAATTAAATTAGCTTATAAAGTAGCTTATAAGGCCCAGTCATGCACATTTCAAGTAAAGTGTTAATTATTAATGAACAAACAAATATATAAACCTCAAAATAAGCACACCGGACAAAAAATTAGTCACCCCTAATAGCACCGATAGTAGGAAGTTCAAGGTCACACAGAGGGCGCTGATGTAGCATTGGTAAGTGACAAGTAGCGGTGACGTAGCACACAGGATCAGATCTGTTTCGTGAGGTGGTGAAGAACAAAGTGTGTGTTGGATATAGTCTGCAAAATGGGTCGTGAGGCAGACGTTACTCAGTGGCAAAAAGGAGCCATCGTGTTTGGCAGAGCCCACGGACACAAAATGTCTGAAGTAGCCCAATTTGTTGGTGTCAACGCGTACTGTCCAGCGAGTTTACAAAGAGTGGTGTAGTTCGCAATCAACTGACAATCGACGGCGTAACTGTGGCCGGAAAACAATTCTCGACAATAGGGGCCGCAGCCATGTTTCTCGTCTAGTAACTGCAAATCGTTTTCAAGCCAGAGAACAATTGCTCCAAGAAACCAATGAGGTTCTCCAGCGACCAATTTCCGAACGGACATTGCGACGAGAACTGCATGCGATGGACATCTGGAGCAGGGTACCACGGAAGAGGCCGCCGTTAACAGCAAGTCACAAATTGGCACGTTATAAATGGGCTCAGAGGCACAAAAACTGGACTGCGGCAGATTGGAAACGTGTAATTTGGTCCGATGAGTCCCGTTTTTGTTTGTTCTCCAATGATGGGAGGCGACGAGTACATCGCAGGTCCAATGAAGCCTTTAATCCTGAATGCGTCGAAGGTGTTGTTCAGGCTGGAAACAGAAAGTGAAGCGCAGGAATAGACACCCACGGACTCTGGCGGAACTTCGGGACCGGCTGATGAACGAGCAAATCGATGTTCAGTACATGCACAACCTCGTAGAGTCTCTGCCTCGCCGGATTCGTACGGTTATCAAGGCCAGAGGCGCCGTCACACGTTATTAGGTACATTCTGAGAGGGGTGACTAATTTTTTGTCCGGTGTGCTTATAAATACGTGGTAACATAGAAAATTGAATGAAACTTGTTTCATTGAATTTTCTGTGGCTGAAACTCTTGAGAAAGTTATTATTTTTATCATAATGAAAATATTAATTTTAATTCTTATGCATTGCCTGCCATAATAGTAATATCACGAAATTTGAAAAATTGTCATATATTCATAATTCTATATTGATAGATTAACTAAATATCCGCATCCGCATTCGCGGATATTGCAATTAAAAATCCGCATCCGCAGATGTTGAAATTAAAAATCCGCATCCGCAGATGTTGAAAAACTGACATCCGGTCCACCACTTATATATATATATAAACACACACACACACACACACACACACACACACACACACACACACACACACACACACACACAAGGTGTCCGAGAAATGTCTGAAACAAAATAATAAATCGTATCTCTGAAACGGATTGACTTGAAACGTAGCTAAACGCTGTGCGACATTTAATAACCAGATTCATTAATTTTGTTAATGTATATGCAAGTTTAATTAATTAATTTATTTGTCATTGTGTTCAAGACCTTGTTGTCTACCTTATCTTTAACCACTTCTGTGTCAGGACTGTTTACTCGCTTATTTAGAATTATTTTAAATTAAGTTACTTTTAATTAACAAAAAGATATAATAAAAATCATTGAAGAGGGCGAGAAACTGGCACAGCGCTCAGGCCAACTGATGCTTCCCATTGCTCTGACTCGTATTATTACAGTATAATTGGGGTTCGAACTCCCGACCTTTTGTGTTTTCATTGCGCTTATAGGAAAGCGGTGTTACTCACTGAGTTCGCGGCTTTTTCAGGTAACGTTCTGTTTTGTTCACCCCACCCCCGAAAAAAGTCGAATAATTGCTGCGTGAAGTAATGAACAAAATGGTGCTTTCATCCATACATTTCACCTTTTCATACAGTATGGCAACATATGTCAAAGTTAACGTGCATGGTATCTTCGCTCCCCTGTGAAATAGTATTTTAGAGATGAGTTTTGCACCAAAGTTTTCAAACCTTTAAATATACTTGAGGCTTGAAAGGGTTAAAGATAAGCTAGATATATATGTAATTAACAAACTTGATGAGTCTGTCTGTTGCGAAGCATTCGTGCTTAAGTCAATTTGTTTGAGATAGGAATTTCGATTTCACACTTTCCTCGGACAATATACTGTATATCACTCGTAAGTTTACGAGGATGCGTTCGAAAAAACCTCGTTAACTTCCTAACTACTTCGATATATTTTCCTTTATATACTTCTCTCTCTTTTGTAATAAATTATTAATAATACTATTATACCGTACGGTATTTGCAAAACAGAAAATTAAACTTACCCCGGCCCAGTATAAACACACGGGTGGATCGATTTTACATTTTTTTCGATTTCCATATTCTAATAGAGAGAAAAACTTGCGCATGCATGAGAAAATAGCCTCTGCAAAATCTTAGCTTAATAGGTAATCATCTTCTGCCCCCGGCAGAGCGATGAAAATCATATTTTAGTAGTCAAAAACGTATTCTTATAAATATTTCAATATGCATCAAAATTATTCCTAATAACTATAAAGTCGATGAAAAAGACCTCATATGATCGTTTTTCCAAGCGCGTTGTCCTACGTTAATATCTTTTGCCCCCGGCAACAACGTCAAATGTTGAAAAAATAGGTAATTTATATACATATTTTCAGATCGGCTCTTTGTCTTAAATAATGCATTTATATATTTCCCATAGCATTTATATCGTTGCTTAGGCATGAAATAACACACACGCATATTGAAATATTTTAAAAATTATAAGAAAAATACGTTTTTGACTACTAAAATATGATTTTCATCGCTCTGCCGGGGGAAGAAGATGATTACCTATTAAGCTAAGATTTTGCAGAGGCTATTTTCTCATGCATGCGCAAGTTTTTGTCTCTATTAGAATATGGAAATCGAAAAAAATGTAAAATCGATCCACCCTAATAAACACACACAGTCAATCGGAGAGAGAGCATGTGAGCGACGAGCAGGTCGCGCCATCTGTTGGCGTGCCAGAAATTTGAATGAGTGTTCGCCAACTTACGAATCGCTAACTAACGGTATACATACATACATACCAGTGGCGTGCATTTAGAGTAAGCTAGGTAAGCGCCGCCTATCCTAATAAAAATCTGATTAAAGATATTGAATACAGTACCGTATTTTTCAGAATAGGCTACAGTACATACCCACTAGTCAGTTATGAAGTTTATCATTAGCTACTATAATATATACAATTTGTACATATGGTGCGTGTGCTCGCACGCAATACCGCTTACCTTGTAGACGTACCCACCGCACGCCACTGATACATACATGCATACGAGTATATATATATATATATATTATTTATATATATATATATATATATTATATATATATATATATAATTATATATATATATATATATATAATATATATTATATATATATATATATATATATCACACACACAGTAAAACGCCTGTTAGCGGTCACGCCTAAAAAGCGGCCAGAGCTTTCATTACGGCCAAAATGTTTAGTCCCAATTTACCTTCAATTGTTTCTATGCTATGAAAAGGCGAGTAATACGGCCACGCCTCTAGTCCGTATTGCGGTCGGTTGGTTGGTCCCGCAACGACGTGACAGTACATCAAATACGGCCAATCACAGAAAGCCACGTGTGCAGTGTCGATGACAGAGTCTCTGCTAAGCTAAAGGTATCAGTGTTTAGAGTGATACAGCGTGAAACAGAAGTGCTAATTCGTACACGTGTAACAAAAATGTCAACTCACAATTGCCGTAATGAACTGTCTGTCAAGCAAAAGGTTGATCTGCTGAAAAATAGTGATGGCTAAAGTAGCCGATAGCTAGCTGACATTTATGGCATCGGCAGAACACAGGTGCAAAATATTATAAAACGGAAACGTGACATTTTGGATTCATTTGAAGAAAATGCTAACTCGAGCGCAAAATGCAGTGTATCGACAGCAAACGATGATCTAAATGACTTAATGTGGCAGTGGTTCACCAAACAACGTTCTCGGCTTGTCCCTGTCGGTGGACCGATGCTGCAAGAGAAAGCCCTGGCGATAGCCAAAGAACTCAATCTAACGGAGTTCAAAGCTTCCACTGGCTGGCTACGTAGCTTCAAACAACGGCATAATATTTCTGGTGGACGCATTTGTGGTGAAGGTGAAAGTGTGGATAAAGGTGTTGCCACAGACTGGAAGGAAAAACTCCCATCCATCGTGGAAGGATATTCCCCTCGTGATGTCTTCAATATAGACGAAACGGGAGTTTTTTTTCCGTCTGATTCCAGACCGTACACTGCGTATTCGTGGTGAAGATTGCAAGGGCGGTAAGAAGTCCAAGGACCGATAGACTGCTGCCCTGCTCAGTCCTTGTCATCGGGAAATCCGAAAAACCTCGGTGCTTTAAAAACATCAATGTGAACACACTCCCTGTCACATGGAAGGCCAACAAGAAAGCATGGATGAACGCACAACTCTATCGCGAGTGGTTGAAAGCTTTCGATAATAAAATGCAACGACAAAAGCGTAACGTGCTACTTTTCGTGGATAATGCCCCTGGTCACCCTTAGGATACAACAACAAAAAACGTGAAAGCTGGTTTTCCTACTGACGCACCAGAAGAAGACCCAGAGGACATCCCCCTCAACCAACTCATCGTTACGGCATCCAAACAACTTAATATTAATGAAGCGATGACAGCTGAGGAATTTATCAATTTCGATAAAGATATTCCAGCGACTGAAGAACTTGAGGACGACTGGGAGAATAAACTCGCCAACGATTTCATGGACGCCAAAAGATCAAATGAAATCAATCCTGACCAAGAACCAGAACCTGATCCAGAACCCGAGTGCCTAATCAAAGACATCTCTGAAGCACTCAAATGGGCCAATCATTTAAAACTGTTCTCAATGGAAAAAGGATTGGCAAAAAGCTACACATCGCTGTACAGGTGGAGGCAGCTTATGAAAGTGAAATTGTGGATACCAAGCTATACAGCAAACAATCCTATATAACTAATTTCTTTAAAGCATCACAGTAACGTGACTATGTGACCATGTATTTTAATAGGTTTTCCTAAGTAAATTAATTTTATATATAAATAGATTTCAATAAATAAATTATTTTTATGTATAAATAGATTTTCTGAGTTCCATTCCTGTGTAGTACTGCCTCTATTGAGGTCAGTCTTTAATTACGGCCAGAGCCACCAGGAACCAAGGGTGACCGCAATGAAGGCGTTTTACTGTATATATATATATATATATATATGAATAGAAACGACATAAGTGTTAAGGAACGTTTCTGCACACGAGGAGGAGAGATAACGAATAAATGAAAAATGAGGCGAACCGCCTGTTTCATTTATTCGTTATCTCTCCTCCTCGTGTGCAGAAACGTTCCTTAACACTTATGTCGTTTCTATTCATTTATACTGCGCGGTCATTGCAGTTATATGCATATATATATATATATATATATATATATATATATATATATATAAAATTATTCTCGGTGGTGTAGTGGTTAGCGTCGCCGACTACGAATCCATCGGCCCCGGATCAAGACCCGGTGACGGCAGGCGGCGTGCAACAAAACGCACCCTGTTCATCCTTCCACACACACCACATACACGCGCGCAAAAAAAATTGGTTGGTAGATAAATTGGTAGCCTAGTAGTTAAGACGCTGGGCTGCTGGTGGGGCGTGGTTGGGATTCCACGTTAAACTGTAGGTTTACAGTGGAGTGACAAGCTTGACCTTCGTCAGAATGAACAATTCGGGCGGAAGCAAAGCCAAGGTTATATATATGTTTCATAACATGTGGGACGCACTTTCAGGATGGATTCAGGCCCTGAAAACAATGAAAAATTTGTATATAAACATATGCCCGAAATCGCTTTGTTTCCGAGTTACAGCCCCCTTATGTGTTCCAGCAAGTATCCGCCTTACCTCCAAAGTAAGTGCTCAAAATGACCGCCCTGAGCTTGAATACACGCCTGAACACGCCTCGTCATAGACTGCCTGACGCGTTCAAACATTCCAGGTATTGCTCGGATTTTCTGGCATCCTTGTTCTACACGTTGGCGAAGCATTTCAACGTTGTCAATGGGTGTCACATAAACGATGGATTTCAGATGACCCCACAGGTTAAAATCGAGTGGATTCAGGTCCAGTGAGCGAGCAGGCCACGCAATGGGTCCTCCACGGCCTATCTATTTATCAGGGAAATGGTCATCCAAATAGTATCTGGCTACTTGGCTAAAATAAGGCGGAGCACCGTCATGCATAAACAACATACGACGTCGGACACCAAGAAGAACTTCATCTAGTAAATCGCTTAAATCATTCCTTAAAAAATTGGGATAGGATTCTCCTGTTAATCTTCCAGGCAAAACAAAAGGACCGATTAAGTTGTTGGCAATAAGTCCTGCCCATACATTGATACTAAATTGTTGGTGGTGCCTTGACTGGATGATGGCATGCGGATTCTCTTCGGCCCAGTGATGAGTGTTGTGAAAATTGGTCACGCCATTTCTTGTGAAGGCAGCCTCATCAGAAAGCAACACGGAGGATAGAAAAAGAGGATCGCGAGCACACTGTTGGAGGAACCAAGTACAAAAAGTCTTTCGTGGTGGGAAATCAGCTTCAGTTAGGTCTTGGACTCTCTGAATGTGATATGGGTAAAGCTGTTTTTCCCGTAAAATTCTCCACACAGTTGTGTATCTTAACCCTCTGCTGCTGCTATCCTTCGGGTGCTGACACCGGGATGTCCCTCCACGCGATTCAGGACCCGCTCCTCCAACCTAACAGTTCTGACTCTGATTGGTCTACCACCATGTGAAACTCGCTTGTTGAATGATCCTGTATCACCAAGACGCTCGTCTATTCTCTGAAAGGTCTTATCTGGCAGACGGCGATTCGAAAACCTTTCCGCATACAGACGTCTTGCTGCGGCCGCATTACACTTGGCAAGTCCATACATGAGATGCATGTCTGCCATTTCTCTGTTTGAATAAGCCTCCATTCTCACTTCAAATGCACACTATCACTGAATAGCACACAAACTTTAAGTTTTTTTGTTCACTGGACTGCACTTCTTCACGGTAAGAAGTTAGGCTCTACACTCAACGATATTGAAACATGTCATAGTGAGTACGAAACACTACAATCGGCAAGGCCATACGTGAAATAAGTCTCGTACACACTCACAAACATTGTCGGCGAGCAGTGTTTGTAAACAGTTTGCGGAAAGAATTGTTGGAACACAAAACGGGCTGTAACTCGGAAACAAAGCGATTTCGGGCATATGTTTATATAGATTTTTTTAATCGTTTTCAGGTCCTGAATCCATCCTGAAAGTGTGTCCCACATGTTATGAAACACCCTGTGTGTAATATATACAGGGCGTCCCAAAAAAATGTATACACACTTTAAATAATTATAAAGGCAGTGTTTATTAAAATACATTTCATTTTCAAAATGTAATAGAATCTACAGACATTATTTAATTGTTTTGTCAACGCCTGTTTTCAAACTGACGTCCGTTCTGGTCCAGGCACTGCTGATAACGCGAAGCAATGGAATCGCAAACATCACGAAACATTTCGTTTGGTATTTGTGTGCATTCTCGTTCAATGGCTCTCTCAATTCAGCGACTGTTGCAGGTTTTATAGCGTAGACTTTGTCTTTTAAGTATCCCCATAAAAAAAAGTCTAGTGGTGTGAGGTCTGGTGAACGCGGAGGGTATTCTACGAAACCCCTTCGTCCAATCCACATCCACATCGTGCCAAGTACCACTCGCAATACTCCACTCTTCGGTCCGGATCATCTTCATTAATAGCATGGACTAATCTTGGAATGTAACTTTTCCAGTAGCATTTTAGAATGAAGTTCCTTTGTTCAAAGCTTAGTCTGACTGCCATTATTAATTCTAATGGGTTTAACTTGGAAAGAAAGAAACATCAATTGAGCTATCAGCTGTTAAAGTGTGTATACATTTTTTGGGGACGCCCTGTATATATGCGCCTCGGTGGTGTAGTGGTTAGCGTCGCTGACTACAAATCCATTGACCCCGGGTTCGAGACCCGGTGACGGCAGGGTGCGCGCAGCAAAACCCAGTTGTTCATCCTTCGACACAATAAAGAGTGGTTGGTAGATAAATGGGTACCCTGGGTGGCCTATTGGTTAAGACGTTGGGCTGCTGGTTGGGCGTCGTTCGGATTGCATGTTAAACTGTAGGTCTGAGGTGGAGTGGAAAGCTTGACCTTCGTCAGAATGAGCAATTCGGGCAGAAGCTAACCAAAGGTTATATAATAGTCATAACTGCCCAAGTTGTTCGAACATTTGTGCAAATTTTCGTCCGTGACCACTTTTTTCGCGGAAGATCGAATAGGTTATATATTTTATAGTTTCAAATTTTTAATCACTTTAGTTTGTGTTAAAGTAGGGGTGAAGGTTCTTTTAGAAGGTTTAGAGAGTTTTTTTTTTTACCATATACTAGGGGTGTTCAAACCTGTGCACTTGGGCACATTTGTGCCCGCGAAGCCATTTCGGTGTGCCTGCGAGTATCCCCCAGAGAAGGTTTTAGAGACCGATTGTTAGAAAACCAGATAATAATATTTTTTTGTGTTTTATGTATTCTTTATCATATTTTTTGTGTACCCGCCCGCCTGCGAAAAGGTTTGAACACCCCTGCCATATACAATGATTATTTTTTTCAATATCTCGCACGTTTGGATTTTAATAAATAAAAAAAACCTCTGAAGCCAAATAAGTCGTCCTTTATGCTTCCTCAGACTTCACACACACGTGTTTTAGGTTATATATATACACAGGGTGTTCATAAATGTTTACCCTGAAAACAGTATGCTCTCGTGTTTTAATGACGAATCTTACATCCGTTTTCTTTTTACAGGTGATCTCGTACACGCATAGAGTTTCTGTGCTGGTGTGTTTCGTCTACCGCATTCGCCGCTAGGAGCGCTGTAGTAGCTGTTCAGTTAAGATGGCGTCTGTGACAGAGACGGCACAATGTGTTGTGTGGTTTGCAGAAACAAAATCTCCTGTCAGTGTTCAGCGAAGGTTCAGAACAAAGTATGGAAAGAATCCACCTGATGTGAAGTTAATTAAGTCGTGGATGAAAAAATTCTTGGAAACTGGAAACGTGGAAAAGGGAAAGAGCAGTGGTAGACCACCAGTTTGCGATGGGACGGTGGAAAGCATTCAAACGGCTTTCACCCAATTACGGCATCCCCCAGCTGCAGGACAGGCAGCCAACTGTGATCTTCCAACAAGATGGGGCACCCCCTCATTGGACGCATGTTCGTGAAACTCTCGACGCAACATTTCCAAATCGATGGATTGGCGGGGACGGGCCAATCCCATGGCCCCCAAGTCACCAGACATTACCCCGCTGGATTTCTTTCTCTGGGGTCATGTTAAAGATTTGGTTTATGCAACAGTTGTTCCAGATATCAGGACATTGCGAGAACGCATTACGGATGCAATTGCAACAGTTAACCCACAAATGTTGGAAAATGTGTGGCGTGAGTGTGAATACTGTTTAGACATTTTACGTGCCACTAGGGGTGCACATGTGGAAGCTTATTAAGTTCATTAACTATGTATCAAAACTTTGTATGTTTATCTACTTATGATTAAAACTGTTTGAATAAGAGTGTTTATTTAAAAGCTATAGCATACTAATCAGAATAATCATTTATGGACACACACACACACACACACACACACACACACACACACACACACACAGAGTGATCCGAAAAGGTATAAAGGTGTTCCCAGAAATAACTTCTTAAATAAATATTTTGGGAACGTGTTTCTGGATCACCCTGTGGAGTATGTCGTTGTGATGTTCGACACCATATGTGTCGTTTGGCAAGGAGTGAATTTTGTTGTGAAAGAGGTTTCATACAGTTAATTTATGCCAAAGTAGGTCAAATGTCTCTATTTGAGGGATGAACTTATTCGGAACATTTCGTGTTATTTGATCTCAGACAAATTTAGTCGCTTAGGATATGATTGGTTTTTCCATTGTTAGAAGTAGGAAGTGGCCTAAATTTCGAGTATAATTTATCGAGGCTAATATTGGTTGGGGGCTGGGGTGAAAAGGGAAAGTTACGTTTCATTCGATTTTTGTAACCTAATTACGCCGTTTCATAAGCGTAGTAAAAGGGGTCAGTCGTGTGAAATAAATGCGTGTATATTATTCAAATTCAGATTTCGTTTTCATTAAAATTGTACGCGATCCCATTTTGCAGTTATGCTTTTATGGACGATGAAATGTATTTGAAAGTAATTGTTTCGACGCTGAGACGTAATTATTATCTGTCGTACAAATTGACTTTTCTTTCTATAAAAGTTTTCACTTTCATTTTATGTCCGGTTTTATTGGTAGTTAAATCTATGTTTGGAACGTGAATTGCTGTTCAAATATCAATTTCTGTAACTACTACTACTACTACTACGGTGCGGTTGTTATAAGTGGTACTTTGGAGGTCCATATAGGAAAAATTAGAAGGCAAATAAAACCTTCAGACCATTTGTGTGAGTGGTGAGACTCCTTTTATCGGAGGAATTTACTGTTCATAATAAACTCGTTCCCTCAGAAAGAACCTCTTATTCATACTTCCCACAACGTCCCAGAGTTTTATTTTTTATTTTTCTGTTGGGGTTATACATTATACATCTTAATTAAGGTACTGTACTCGACATTTTCCGTGAGCCGCTGTGATTTACTCGCGTAAATGTACGCAAATTAATGTTAATTATATTGTTAATTTGTTCTTGATGCTCATTAGATTGAACAGAATAAATCTAAACCAAACTTAACTGTAGGCGAAGTCTTATTTTCACTCTTGTTAAAAAGTTTTTAAAATAATAATTTATACGGCTCTGGATGCATTTTATTTCTTACAAATGCTTTCCACAT
Source organism: Bathynomus jamesi (assembly GCA_023014485.1). Taxonomy (NCBI): domain Eukaryota; kingdom Metazoa; phylum Arthropoda; class Malacostraca; order Isopoda; family Cirolanidae; genus Bathynomus; species Bathynomus jamesi. The sequence continues at coordinate 274,841 of JAJOZX010004770.1, read as the reverse complement.
ACACGGATAAAAAGCCCTTTATCCTATTTTAAATTTCCATCTCTCTTTGTAGGGTGAATATTTCGTCCTTTTCATCCGCTTCTCGCGAGCGACAAATATTTTTATTTTAAGCCTGAAGGCACAGAGTTTGTTCCGGTCTCGATCTGAGCAAGTCGACTCTCTCTCTCTCTCTCTCTCTCTCTCTCTCTCTCTCTCTCTCTCTCTCTCTCTCTCTCTCTCTCTACCTGGGGATGCGGACTTGATGCACGCGGCTTCGTCCGTCTCCCGCGGACGTCGCTAAACACGGCCGAACGGATGATGAAGAGAGCAATAAAGATGGCGGTCGTATCGAGGCTGTTAATAGCATTTTATACGATCGTGCCTACGGGTCAAATGGGGAAATAAGTTACCCAAATCCTTCGCTATCAATTTTTTGTATTTATTTGGCGCAAAATTTATTTTCTTTATTAACCTGCGTCGTATCCAGTTACGAAGAAATCCGTGACAGTAAAGGTTTTCTGCTATTTTGTACGCGTTTTAAAGTTTATTTCATTCTGATGCCCCTGCGTCATTAATTTGACAATAAATAAATAAATAAAGAAGCGTTTGAACGAGGAACGATGTAGACATTGGCCCTTAGACACGTAATTGGAAATCGTTCCACAGAAATTGCCGTACAAGAACGTCGTGTAAACCGAGTTGTTTGACGAAATGTTCGCCTCATTACCGCTTCCCATATTTCTTCGATTTACGAGACTGCGTCCGTTTTGTATTTAGTTTATTATAACCGCTATATTTACCGTTGATTCTGAACAAAATACTGTACAGAAAGTAAGCCATAATAAGGGAAATAAAGTTTGTTTCTTATATGGATTGCCTTTTCTTCGTTGTTTTCACGCGAGATTGTATTAAGTTATCTTATATATAGAACATAATTTTGTTACAGCGTGAGAGTAGTTGGGAGAATGTTTACATGCTTTTTTTGACTAATTTATTTTTGTTTATTTTGAAATGAAATGGTAAGTTTGTCCAGCACTTATTGTTATAAAGTTTTTGACTTGGAAGAGTGTGTTTTTGTGGAACATCAACAGCGAATGAGAGAGACAAAGGACCCTAATAGTCCAGGCAATTTGTAGTTACACCTGGGCAAAATTGCTTCAGAAGCTTTCTAAACTGTTTCCAGCTCAGGAACCATTGCCGAATAACATATCCAAAATCCGACAAAATTGGACCCCGGGAACACCCCCAAAAATGAAATTCAAAATGGCGGACTGGATGTTTCCTACGAAAAAAAAATATATATAATTTACGCTTTTATTTATAGAGATACATTTGATGCTTTTTCTTTCAGTTGTAATGTTTTAAATAATTCGACAATATACAACACAACCAGTTATTACGCAAATATAATGTTATATAGCTTTTTACAGATTTTTATAATCAATAATACAACAATTATTTTTTTCCCAGTTTCAAGTTATGTTCATTACAGAAGAAGTGATACCTGGTCACAAACATACAGAAATTAATCCTCTTCATCACTATCATCGGATAGATTACCGGTACTTGGGTTGTTATCGCAACCACTGATTTGGCACTCGCCACAAGCGGCTGAACAGGGCATTCCATTACGCTTGCATCCACATCTTGAAGTAGCACATTTCGTCTTGCAGGAGCAGCGGATCATGTTGAGTAGATAATTTGGAGCTGGTGGCTTGTCGCAGGCTGTAGGGTAGTAGGAATTATTCTTTACATACCAACCCCACTGTTCTGCATCGATCTTCTCTTCTGTAGACTTCCAGATTAGTATTTGAAAGTATGTGCGAAAGCTGTGGTACTTTGTGGACGCATCGGTAGGTGGCAAACGTTCGGGTGTAACAAAAGATTTAGCTGTAGCTACCTTTTCAACTAACATTCGATGACGTAGTGCGTTAGTGGATTCAAGTGTTTTGCAGCCATACAACAGAAGCATTGCCTTTCTTCCAGCGGCTTCAATGTCAGAGTGTTGGCAACAATCAGAACAGAATGTATTTGCAACTGAACGGAGTTCAGCCACCTTCATCAGTGTGTCGAATGCTTTGGCTTTACCGATCGAAAAAATTCTGGATGTGCTATCACAGCCCGTGAAAGCATGCACAAACAGGAGATACTTGCAGATGTCATTGCCTAACAATGATTGAATGCTGAGAATATCATACACAGGATTAGGAGATGGTCCCCGTCTTATATCGCTGCGATAGTACAACTTGAAACCACTGTCCTTGGCATGGTACAGAAAGAGAATCAGCAAGTCGGTGTCTTCCCCTATTACTGTTGTAGTTGCATTTTCTGATGAGGAAACTGCTGCACGAACGATGTCCACATCAGCATCCCCATCTGCGTTGTGAACAGTACACCCGTGCTTCTTCAACATCTCACCTACGAGGGAAATAAATGCTTGCTTGTTGTTTTCATTAGCCAAGAAGTGTTCCTTCTGGCCAACAAACTTCATGCTTGGACTGAGATTCACATTTCTGCTTGTCTTGGTGCTGCGTCTTCTGTGGGTCATGTCCTTGATCGTAGGAGAGCTGCTGTAGCCATCAAAAACAAAGATTGCTTTTCCATATGTTTTCAGAGTGAAATCGGCATATGAGTTGGCGATGCTGTCATATGTTTCATCTTGACGCCAGGAAACACGATGTAGTAGAGATCCACCATCCAATACGTACTGGTCTGTGCACTGAATTTCTTGAACTTCTTCCATGCGTAAAGTGTCAGTGTATTTGATTATTGCATGAGCTAGCTGAGACTTATCGGGTTTCCTCAAGATACTTCGTGATTCGAACAATGCAGGAGGATATGCACACAGTTCGTAGCACATGACATCTTCAAGATTCATGTCTCCGCCAGTGGCAACAGTCATCATTCTCTGAAACAGTAGTGCAGGATCTACTTCTATATCTGAAGCATCAGTGATCACAACGGCAGAAGCAGATCCTAGTGTTTTCACTTTGTCAGATCTTTTGGAAGAATATGTAAAGGCTTGTTTCCCAATCATTTTTACGACAATGTTCGTACCGATTGAATGCAATTGATGAACGTTAACTCCAGGATCAGCAGTTAGCCCTGTTACAATGTTGCAGAGACCCGAGGTAGAATGGAATGGGGATAAGGATTCCAGACGTTCAAGTACTTTCTTCATGTCATTACTGTCCCTGATTTGTCTACTTCCCCTCATTTCCTTGTGCTGTTCACTACTTTCCAACAAAACTCTGGTGTATTCCTGCATTGCTAAGTTATAAGTGGAACACAGAGGCATAGAAAAGAGCCACGTTGTCCTTTGGATGTCTGTAAATCCACTTCCGCGTGTCAGTCCGCCTCTGCTTTTCAGGGAACGCATTAGTACTTGTTCTATCACCAGGTCTGTGCCGAGTCCGGCCCATAATCTGTCGCTTCTTCTTACCACAAACTTACCTTCCTGGAACATTTTGTTAACGGCTGGATTTTCAGAAGGCAAACTTAACATTTTCTGCAGGTATAGGTATATCGATTTCAGGTAATTGTGATGTCCGGCTGCTGCAATTATGGGGATGGTCTCCAGCATAGCTTGCAAGTGCAAATCCCACGAGCCGGTTCTGTCTGCTGTTATCAAGGAACGTGCAATGTTGATCATTCGCTGATATTCCAACCAGAGTTGACTTGTTTGCGAAGTAGATTGTAGGTCAGTTTTCTTCGCATCCAAAGTGGTAGCAATCTGAGACAATGCATTCGAAGATTCCACATCCTCAACTGATTGTTTGGCGGTCATAACATCGTCGAGCAGGTCACAAGCTTCCTTATGGAGGTCATGAGGAGTTCCATCTTCATTACGAGGGAAAACGTCTGCGACTAGTAAGGTACTAAGAGCTGCATCTACTATCATATGACCACGTATCGCTCTTGAAACAGCTTTTCCAGACATCATGTGTTGCACGGCATTTGGTCCGTATATTTCTTGAAGTACTTCAGACAATCCTGAACCATTCATAAGAGTACCGGCTGCTCCCAAAAGATTCATCAGAGTGTGAAATGATCCCAGCATTAAAACAATGTCCTGGAGGTCTCTCTGTTCATTGATGATTTGGGAAGCTTTCCAGAACAAAGGCTGATCAAAGGTAATAATGCATGGGACTTTTTGATCGCGTGCTATCTTGCTCAAATATAGTAATGTCGAAAATATGCAGGTCATGTCAGTTGGCGACATATCTATGATGGGAAGGAACGTGATCGACGCCACACCTGGATGTGAGACACTTGATCCACCGTGAATTGCCTGCATTGTTCCTAGTGATGTGAGTCGTTTTTTTTGTGTCGTTTTTTTTTTTTTTTTTTCGTTTTTTTTTGTTTAAAACGAAGGTAGTCTGTTTTTTTTGTTTTTTTTGTTTTTTTTGTTTTAAACTTATTCCATATTTTTTTCCTTTAATCTAATAAGTATATTAGTATTACCTATAATTTACTATACTACCATGCTTATATGGTTATACCAAGTATATATACTATATAGTCATCTTTTAGAAAAATTGAATCACGCAAAAAGTATATAATAGAAAGGAAAAACAAACCCTCATTTTTTATATGTATATATATTTTTTAACTAGAACATAAAACATTCTTCCTCGTTTCAAACAATATACATAATTGTGATTGGCAAGAGTACCAGTATATATATTCCAGATAGAAAGGAAAATATTCACCTTTTTTTGAACCTTTTTGTTAACCTACATTTCCATGGAAGAATCATCACTAGATTGGGTAGAGCATATATGCTAGTTTCAATATCACAGGTACTGGTATAATATCCATAATACTGGTATAAAACAATAGATATAATTGTGATTGGCAAGAATACCAGTGTATATATATATATATATATATATATATATATATATATATATATATATATATATTATATATATATATATATATTCCAAATAGAAAAATAAAAAAATATAAATATTCATCTCTTTCTTTAACCTTTGTGTTAACCTAATGCTGTTTAACTTTCATTATCTGATTCTATTTCCATTGAAGAATCATTATCACTAGATTGATTAAAGCAAATAGTTTCAATATCACAGGTACTGGTATTTATTGCAGATTTGGATGTTGACGAAGCCAATGTAGCACCATGTTTTACTTCACTTTCTTGAATTTTGCATTTTGGGATATAAATACTAGCTTTGCTGCTCTGTCTGTGCTTAATTGGTTTCTTTTGGCTGTATGGATATTACTGTATGTGCTAAATGATCTCGGAGGTAATGAAAGGGCGAAATAGAGGTGTATGAGTTTGTGTAGGTATATATGTGAGTATGCATGCGTATGTATCTGGAATTCTGGATGTATGCATGTGTATGGGGTATACAATAGATATAAATGTGTATATAAGTATTTATGTATATATTGGTATATATGTATATGGGTGTATGTGTATGTATATATATATATATATATATATATATATATGGATGGTCTCGTGGGGGGGGGGAATATGTCATCGCGGGTCTAAAGGATAGTTAAGTGGGAGATTCAAAATCCGAGGCATGGATGGGAGAGTCCTGGGAAGGTTGGACAATGGGCAGTCAGCTCCCAGCCAGTGTTCTCGCAAGTTTAATGGATCTCAAGATACAAGACTTTCAGTGCAAGAAAGAGGCCAGTTTTTTCTGTAAATAGGGCGAAAAGGACATTCTATACTGGTACCATATGGCCTATTTTATTATTTATTTATTTATTTTTATAATATATATCATTGCAAAAGTATACCTTATAATTAAATTGGCAATATCTATATTAATTATTAAAAAAAACAAAAAAAAACAACAAAAAAACGACAAAAAAAACGGTTTTTTTACATCACTAATTGTTCCGGACCAACTTGGACCTGATCTTTCTGCTGAAGATATCTGCCAGGGAAGACTAAGTCGACTTATGGTGGCAGTGGGTACTGGAAGTTCGCGGAATGAGATGTCCCTCAACATGCTTCTCGCGTGTCTATATTCCCTAATGTCAACGGTTGCAATCTTCTTAATGTCATTGTCACCAACATTACGCCTGTGAATAGAAGGGTGGATCTTGATCTTCGGAGTTATTGCGGCAATCATACCCATTCCATGAAAGGTATTCTTCCCATCCAAAGTGCAGACATCATGATCGACGTTATCTGCTGCTAGAAGGACTGCAGTGTTTTCATCAACAGTAAAAGAGCCAGACCCACTTGCCAGCGCCGCGTTTCTTTCGAATCTTGTTACTTCTGCATACGACGAACAGTAACCCAGCTGATGGAGAACGTCAATAAGGTACCTTGACCTAAAGTTGTGGTGTAGCTGAACCGACAAACCGATCTGTAGTGGACATAGTAATCCTCTAGGACGGGTTGCTTGCATAATGCTCTGCCCAATTGCACCTATTTTTCTTGAAGCATCCTGTCCCGCAAATGCTTTTGATAATAGCAATTTCAGACTGTTGGGAATGTAATCAAGAGCACTTTCTGCAGTGATGTCATTTGGAGATGGATACACATCTTTTCTAGGCGAGTCGACAGACTTGATATCACTTCTGATTATTTTTGCAGCAGCTTCTACTAGGTAAATCTTCTGTAGCTCTATATCTATATCACATTCTTTCGACTTTTTGTGATAATCTATAAGAATTTCATTAGCTGTCTCTCGTAGTGTTACTACATCTGCCTTCCCACTTTCACCTGATATTATGATCTTGTCTCCGTAACGTTCTAAAAGCTTTCTCTTCATGTGCCTGCGTTCGTAGACAGAGCTCTGACTTCCTTGAAGATATTCCTCCATTTTGGAAATTAGGTCTCCAATCAACAGTTGTTCATCATCATTCTCTTCCAGGTAAGCACAGGTCTGAAGGAATGCTTGGTGTTGCTCTTCATTAGTTGGTCTCCCATTCTTCGAATCATGATCGTCGGAGGAGTATGCGCGAGGAATGTTTTTTCCACTTCGAAAATTTACGCTGCAGGTGTGATGGTAGACACAATCTGCAGCAGGAAGATCACGAAGATAATACTCCAGACGGCCTTTTACATTAAACGACCATTCATCGCAGCGGCTTTCACAGCACACCTTTTTATGGTTTCGGAGAACTCTGTAGTTCTTATTTTGACATGCTCTGATTTTGGTTTGTGTTTGGAAAAAAAGTCCACAAAGGTATCACAAAACAAACAGTGAGTAGCACTGGAAAATGCGTATTCATGAAAACGAGCACTTTTCCTTGGTATTGCCTCGGCTGCGGTCTGTCGCTTCTTTATTTCAATGGTCTTTTTATCCGTAATCCTACATACAACGTGAACACTTATTCCAGCTGTTGCAACAACATCGCTTCCACGGCTGCGGCTGGATGCATTTATACCATCTGCTCCTTTTTGCGAGATGTGAACCACTTCCTGTCCGCTGTCCAATTTCTCCTTACAAATCACGCACAATTCTTCAGGGGTCTGCATTCTTGAAGGCGGACGCACACCGAGTCAGTCTGAAACAGAAAACACAAATTAATAACTGTGTTGCAGTATTTAAAAGGAGTACATAATAACAGTTTTAAAGAAAATGACAAGCACAAATACGCAGATTTGATAGTGGGTAGTAGGAATTAAAGAGTTGTATATAATATAAGTTTATAAAGATGTAGCAATGTCCATTCTCACATACACTCCATACAGTATATTTTATTTACATTACGTGACGTCATAGTTTAATACTAGCCGCCTAATACAATTTTTAGTGTCATATAGGTTAATTTAGAAACGAAAATGTGTTTTAAAACATTTTACTGATCAAGAAAAACGTCATAACTCTCTCTACAAAGCGAAATTAAAATTTATTGTATTTCGTAGGAAACTGCCAGTCCGCCATTTTGAATTTCATTTTTGGGGTGTTCCCGGGGTCCAATTTTGTCGGATTTTGGATATGTTATTCTGCAATGGTTCCTGATCTGGAAACAGTTTAGAAAGCTTCTGAAGCAATTTTGCCCAGGTTGAAGCTATTTTTGCTCTAGATTGCCTGGACTATAAAGGCAGTTTTAGCAATAAAACCTTTTTTTTTTTCTTCTTTTTTTTTAATGCCTAGCCCACCCAGTTTTTTCGGCTTTTTCCTAAAAACCCGCATAAAAGGGGGGGAAAGTGGGTTTTTCAAAATGTTATTAAGTAATTGAACCACCTATTTTTTGTACAAGCTAAATTATGATTATGTACGATGTTTATGCGTGTAATAAGATGGAAGTTAAAGTAGTTATTGGAGTTACGGCTTTAGTTTTCATTATTACTTCTCGTATCTTAATTGCCCAATTTGAAAGTGCTTCACGGGGGATCATCCCGGATACCTTAGCTTTGTGGCCCCAACCCATAAACTGCATCTCACACACAGACATCTGCCTCCTCTCATTGCCTATCAAATGGTATTTTATAGGTATATGGTATTGTACAGACTACAGAGTGTCCAGGAAGTCCCTGGCAATTCGACAAAGTATGCACCCAAACATAGAATTGCCAGGGACTTCCTGGACACCCTGTACAATACCATATACCAATGATAAGATACTATTTGATAGGCAGTGAGAGGAGGCAGATGCCTGTGTGTGTAATGCAGTTTATGGGGTGGGGTCACAGAGCTAAGGTATCTGGGATGAGTATATATTATCAATGGTATTGTGTATATATTATTTTTATCATAATATTTCTGCCAAATTTCAAATCCTCTGTTCACTGAAATACAACCTAGTTGTTAATAATAATAAATTTAGCTTCAAATTAAACACAACTTCAGTTGTCGTATAGCATAAAAAAGGATTTTTAAAGGAAAATAAAGTACTTGAGCGCATAGTACTGTGTACAAGTTTATAAAGAATACCAACGTGCATAAATGAAGTAATACAGTACATTCAAACTAAGAAAATACCAGAAACCTCGCTGAGGTTAAATTAAAGTACAGAAATATTGAGGTGAAAACATACGGGTATTTCTTTTCTTAAGCACAGCTAATACAATACCATACTCGACTAAAAGTCAACTTTGTCGTCAGTTTTCCTCATCTGATTTCTGTACCGATAGTTAAATTTGGTAACATTAAACCCTAGAAATAATGCACCAAAATACACACACTGATGATTACTAGCTTAAGATGGGCCCTAAGGGCCCATTTAACTAAACCAGCAGGGCTGTCTAATTTCGGACAACTGTTTATACAAACAGGAAAAAGGAAGTGGAAAAAAAAATTCCTGTTTCAAATAATTGTATTTTCTTATTCTAACCTAAACATCAACTCTAACATACATCGAACATCAAACCTCATTGTAATAATCATCACCAGTTTAAATAGTCTGTGGACGCTTCTAAAAAATTCTATCCACGTTTGTGAAGTCGAAAAAAGTCATTCGGTCAATAAAATTATAGAAAAGAACGCAGCCATGAAAATCTTAAGCTTCAAGTCCGAACCCATTGTGTCAAGAAGTAAATATTAAGCTTTCGCTGCCTTAATAATTTTTTTTCAAATTCGTTGGTATGAAATTATTTACCGAGACTTTTTCGGTATGAAATTATTTACTGCGACTTTTTCCACAAATAGATAAACATAATAAGCTCCATTAGAGTAAATTATTATTATTATTATTATTATTATTATTATAATAATGTATGAGGAGTAACCATGGAATGTTATCCCACTCTTTAGGAGTAACCATGGAATGTTACCCCACTCTTTCCATTTCATTGAGCAGAAGATTTTAATTTTGGCAGAAATATTATGATTAAAATAATATATGAAAAAAACCCACTAACATGGGCAAAATACTGGGGGAGTTTTCAAGTGGTAAAAAAAAAAAAAAAAAGTGGACAAAAGTGGTGTTGGTTTACGTCGTCGTCGTTGGCCTAGGCAAGCTACGGCTTGGGACCGTAGCGCATCTATCCGGTATAGGTTAACCTGGATGATGTAGCCATAAGCACTGCCGCTAGTTAAGTGCCAACCAGTGATTATCTCACTAGCCGTATTGAGTCCGTTAGGCGAAACTGCGACAGTACCAAAGGTGGAAAATATAACCCTTGGATTTCTATTGTTTATTTGTAAAATAAACATTTATCTTGAAACTAAAATAAGAGTATTCACTACACACTCCCCCACCAGAGAGGAAGTTCAAAGAGTTCCGAACGACACAGATTTCCCCGGGACCTTTTTGGTAGCTACATGTACCTCACTTAAGGTTGATTCCAAAAACGCAGGCTTAAGACGATCGATAGAAACCTTGTCGACCTTGGAACCGCGCTGGATGAGAAATGATTTGCGCGTACGTCGGAGAACTTCATAGGGTCCGTCATATGGACATTGGAGAGGCCGTTTTGGGACAGGTACACGAACGAAAACGTGGGTGCAAGACTGGAGGGCTGGGGAAACAAAGATGTTCTGTTGGCTAGTCAATCGAGGGGGAACAGGCTGAAGGGACTGCATGTGAGAGGAAAGTGTTTGAGCGAATTCCGTAGGATCACATGACTTATCCCCTGCAGTGAAGTAGCCACCTGGTAGCCGCAGTGTTGTTCCATAGACTAGTTCAGCCGCTGTAGTCTTCAGATCACTCTTAAATGCAGAGCGAATACCAAGCAAAACGAGTGGAAGCTTATCCATCCAATGGGAGTCTTCGTGACACAAGGGATGACTTCAGCTGGCGATGGAAGCGTTCGACGAGGCCGTTAGCTTGCGGATGATACGCACAGGTATGCGCATGTACTGTACCCAACAAGCTGGTAAACTTCTTCCAAAGCGAAGACTCAAATTGGCGACCTTGGTCAGTGATGACTTTTGTCGGCAATCCAAATCTTGATACCCATCCATGAAGAAAGGCTCTTGCAACAGTGTCCGCTTGGATATCAGGAAGTGGGATGGCTTCAGGCCATCTGGAAAAGCGGTCGAGAGAGGTGAGCAGATAACGTTGGCCTTGAATCACTGGAAGAGGGCCAACAATGTCTACATGAATTACCTCAAATCGCTGGGATGGGGGCGGAAATGCGTCAAAGGGGGACCTGGTGTGCCTTTGGACTTTGGCACGCTGGCAGGCAAGGCACGTTTTGGTCCAATGTTTGACATCCTTCCGCATCGAGGGCCAAACAAAGCGAGAGGTAACCAGGTGTTGCGAAGCACGGATACCAGGATGGAGGGCTTATGAAGATCCGTGAAGACTGCTTGTCTGTGACATGGAGGGACATAAGGGCGAATAGCAGCTGTTGATACGTCGCAATAGAGGGGCACAGACAATCCTGGCATACTCATTTTCTTGAGGGAAAGTGAGTGAGTGGAGTCTTCTCTGAGCAGGTCTTGTAGTTCCGTATCCTTATCTTGATCCTGTGCAATAGCATTCCACAGTGTAGAGCTGAGGGTAACAGAAGTAATCTCTATTCTTGAAAGTGCATCCGCTGGAGTGTTCAAGACACCTTTGATGTGGCGGATATCTGTGGTAAATTGCGAGATATAATCGAGTTGCCTGATGACTCTGGGAGAGTGGTTACAGCTGTTTTTATTGAAGACAGTGATCAAAGGTTTGTGGTCGGTAAAAACACAAAACTCTCGGCCTTCAAGGAAATGTTGAAAATGCTTCACGTTTAAGTAAATAGCAAGAAGTTCACGTCCGAAAGCACTATAACGCGTTTGGGCTGGCTGCAGCTTTTTCGAGTAAAACGCGATGGGTGCTTGTTGACCGTTAATGGTTTGTTCCAACACTCCACCGATCGCAACATCTGATGCATCGACCGTCAGAGTTAGGGGGGCATCACTGATAGGAAATGACAAAGACAATGCACTATTGATAGCATTTTTGGCATTGTCGAACGCCTGTAAACTATCGCTACACCATACCAATTTCGTTACCTTGCGTTTGTGTGTGATCATAGCGTGTAGAGGAGCAAGAACACTGGCACAGTTTTTAATGAACTTGTGGTAATAATTGACCAAACCTAGAAACCGACGTAACTCACGCTGATTATTTGGCATAGGGTAATTTTTTATCACTTCACACTTGTCCTGAAGGGGGGTAATTCCGTGCTGCGAAATCGTGTGACCAAGAAATTCCAGGGTTGGCTGTGCAAACACACACTTAGATGCATTAATAGTAACACCGTATTGTTCTAAGCGTTGAAAGAGAAGTGAAAGATGTTCCTTATGTTCCTCTTCCGTTGAGCTGGCCACAAGCAAATCATCGATGTAGGCATAAACAAAGTCTAAGCCTCTGGTGACCTCATCTATAAACCTCTGAAAGGTTTGCGCAGCATTCCGTAGCCCGAACGGCATCTTCAAAAATTCGAATAACCCAAATGGTGTACAAACTGCAGTCTTGGGAATATCCGAAGGCTCTACGGGAATGTGGTGGAAAGCCTTAACGAGATCTATTTTACTGAAGATAGATTTGCCGTGGAGAAGAGAAGTAAAGTCTTGGACATTTGGTACCGGATATCGGTCCGGGATGGTTGTCGAATTCAAAACCGGTAATCCCCATGGTCTCCAGTCTCCTGACTTCTTCTGGACCAGGTGTAGGGGAGAGGACCAACTGCTTTTGGAAGGTCTTATTATCCCAAGATCTATCATAAGCTGGAATTCCGATTTGGCAGCTTTCAGTTTGTCCGGGGCAAGACGTCTGGTTTTGCAAACACAGGGGGACCTTTTGTTGTAATGTGATGGGTAATGGTGTGCTTAATGGTATCACCCATCTGCATCGGTTGAAGAATTCCTGGATATCGCTGGAAAAGGCACTGGTACATGGAATTAGGGGGAACGAGGGAAAGTGCAGAGTTCGAGGCGTCCGGAAGGGCAACCTGTTTGGCAAGAACAGAAAGCAGTGTGGCCTGGTCGCATAAGCGTCGCTTGTCAAGATCCACCAGGAGTTTGAAATGCTGGAGGAAGTCAGCGCCGATTATGGGATGCTGCACTTGAGCACAAATGAAAATCCACTTGAAGGATCGGTGAAGGCCCCAAGTTTAGTTCACGCGACTGAGTACCGTACGTGGGTATGCGTGAACCGTTAGCAGCGTATAGAGGCGGAGATTCCGAGTGCGTATGACCAGATTTTTGAGGGAATACACTGACTGACGCTCCGGTATCAACCAAGAAATTGACACCAGAGTTCCTGTCCTTTATGAATAACAGGTTGGCAGTGCGAGTACTAGACGCCATTAGGACTCGCTGCTGGGGTTTTCCGACGAAAAATTGTAAGGGGAGATGCACTTCCTAGCCTTCTTTCCAAATTTCGAGTGGTAGAAGCAGATCTTCCCGGAACTCGAACGATGCCTCTTCGTAAATCTTGACCGAGAATGGCTTCTTTGCCGTTGATTTTGTAGCAGAGAACAAACGTGGTTGAGTTGTTGACTTAACTCTTTCACTTTCAACTCCAGTTCCGATTGTGTGTTCACGTTGTTGACCGGAGCTGTGTCAATCTCCACTACTTTGTCGGCAGTTTCTGCTAGTTTATCAACTGGAGTAGCAGGATCCATAGTGGCCAAGACACGCTGAGCTGATGGAGGAAGTTTCTGCAAGAACAACTGTCTAAAGATGTCCTTATCGAAGGTTTGTGCGCGTTCGCCTAGAGCGCACTGCATAGCCCTCAGCATTTGAGTGGGCTTACGGTCTCCAAGTTCTTCTTTTGAGATTAACTGATGTAGTTTCTCACGCTCGGAGACAGTGGTGCGGCACAGGATGGCAGACTTCAGAGTCGTGTATGGGTCCTCACTCGTGGAAGTAGACACGATGACGTCACGGACTTCAGAGATGATGCTCGCTGGTAGAGAGGACAAAACATGATCGTATTTTGTCCTGCTAGCGGTGATCCTTCCCAAGTTGAATTGTGATTCCACTTGGTGGAACCAAATAAATGGATCGCCCGGCCAGAAGACGGGGAGCTTTACGCTCAAGTGGGAGATGGCACCAGCGTCGTCAGGCATCTTCTCCTATGCTTGCTGACGTACAAGCAAGACGACAAGTTACCAACGAAGGAGTGGAGTTGAGACGAGCGCAGGCACAGAGCGCACGGGCAGGGGAGGGGCAGAGGGCACGAGCGACATTACAGTCTGGTCCTAGTCGCTCGGGTGAAGGGGGTGATGGGCACGAACGACGTTACAGTCTAATCCTAGTCGTTTCGGGTAAAAGGGGGGAATCCAACTCCGGAGTCACCAATTGTTGGTTTACGTCGTCGTCGTTGGCCTAGGCAAGCTACGGCTTGGGACCGTAGCGCATCTATCCGGTATAGGTTAACCTGGATGATGTAGCCATAAGCACTGCCGCTAGTTAAGTGCCAACCAGTGATTATCTCACTAGCCGTATTGAGTCCGTTAGGCGAAACTGCGACAGTACCAAAGGTGGAAATAACCCTTGGATTTCTATTGTTTATTTGTAAAATGGACATGGTATTAGATTAAAATAAATATTTGAATATAAATAATTAACTGACAATTGTGATATATAATTAATTATGTTTACATATAATAAAATAATATAGTATACATAAAATTAGTATTAATGTGGTTCACAATTGAATTATAATGGGGTAACTAATTTAAAATGAATTTATACTATTCCGAAATTCAAGACGGTAAAATTAACATTTATCTTGAAACTAAAATAAGAGTATTCACTACAGTGGATTACCCACTTTGGTGCCAACCCTTCCTAAAGGGCCCCTCAGACTTATTTCAAAATAAAAAAGGTTATAAAAAATTTATGGTATTTATTTATTTATTTAACAAGCAGAGCCTTCGACTCCCTGCCCTACGGGCGGGGCTTGTGCTTCGCAGACTCGCCTACATCGAGGGCACGTTAGGGTTACCCCTTTGGGGGAGTTCATTCTCCCTCTCCCCCAAAACCCCCTCACCACTGTGTGCAACTTGGGGGGTTAACCCCCCATCTCTCTCCCCCATTACCCCCCACCCACCAGGGGGGAGGGGGCTGGCACTTTGCAACAATTGATCAACATCGCAATTGCATATGCTGTCGAACATTTTGCGGTCTATACTACTTTGATTGAAACATTGTCGATTTTTTTTTTTTTTTTTAAAGGAAAAATTCTTAAAAAAACCCAGGAAATGGAGGAATTATAGGTGTTTTTTGAATAGTTTAAGGATACTGAATACTAACTGAACGAGTTTATTTCTTGTATGCCATAAGTGGTTCACTTTTTCACACTTAGAGGTATTTGAAATTAATGATAGCGATTATTTAGTTTCATGGACGCTCTCCCTTTTGGCTCAGTAACTGTAGCCGTTTCTCTTATTTAAGAGAGAACCAATTTTTGAACGCGAAATATGAGTTTTTGAAAGTGTAAATTTTTAGAAACAAAAATTCATGAATTTGCACCTTTTTAAAAAAAAAAAAAAAAAAAAAAAATCCAGTAAGTGTGAAATCCATAAATACTGAAATAAGTCCGATCCGACCAATACAGAGATTGTCAGCGAGAAATTTTAACAACATTAATAGTTTAACGGGTCCAGTGTTTCCCAACCTTTTTTTAACCATCGCCCCCTAACGGCTGTTTTTTTTAAACAAAATCTTAAAATCGCCCCCTTCCAACAGAAAATTAAACAATGAAATATTTTCTACTTACAATTTTCTTTTCCAGGATAACAAGCACCGGATAATTCAACACAAACTAATATAAAAAATATTTAGCTTTCCTTCTTGATTTATGACGGTTTCTGAGCACCAGAAGGTAAGAACACGATTTATTTAGGTAAATGGGAAGAAAACAAAGCAAAAATTCTTATATCATTCATCATGTACTATAGTCACCATTTAATTTTTCGCCCACAAGGGGGCGATATCGCCCCGTTGAGAAACATTGGGCCCTACACCTAACCTGGCTTAACCGAATCTAATCTAACTCCAAGAAATTTGTCGATAACGTCCTTCGACGAAATGTCGTTGGGCATTTTTTGTTTTTTTCTAGAGCGGGACCGAAGGTATCCTATTCAAAATTCCAACCGTTGCATTGATAGGTTTTTGTTAAAATATTTAGTACGTTAATAAGGTTATAAATTAAATTAGTAAATGACTTTGTCACTCATCATCAACTCGAATTAAAATGAGCAAAGGTGGTTTTCTGTATTATTTAACCCCTTTCACATTATTTTATTCAGAATTTAATTAATCTCGTTTAAATATAATTTTAGACGTCCTCGTACGTGTGGACGGACCTTGGTCAAATTATTAGAATCATTAAAAGTTGCCTTTTTTATATATATATAACTGGTCAAAAAAAGAAACGCAATTTTTGAGATTTATTATTAATAAACGTGAGGACTCAGTATATAGTAAATGATTCTTTAACACAACAAACAGTCAATAACGCGTATGGCCACCCCTAGCCACAATGCAGGCTTGGAGTCTGGCCCTCATCGACCTCAACAGTCTCTGCAGGAAAGCAACAGGGATGGCCCTCCACTCTTCAATAATTGCATTGGTCAGTTCCCTGATGTTCTGCGGCTGATGCTGACGTCTGCGAACTCGCCGTTCAAGTTCATCCCATGCGTGCTCTATCGGTGACATGTCTGGGCTGAAGGCTGGCCATGGTAAGGTCTGCACCTGTTGTCCCTGCAGGTACGCCTGCACTATCCTGGCTGCACGAGGTCTGGCATTGTCCTGTTGCAGGAGCACCAATTCTGGATGTTGCCTCATGAATGGAAGAACATGTGGGTGAAGAATCTCATCCCTGTAGCGCTGGGCAGTCAGAGCTGATAGGCCCACGATAGGTCACGGTGCTGATAGGCCCATTGCAGGCGTCGTTGCCTTCTTGCATCAGTGAGAAAGGACCTCTGAAAGGACTGCGGGATCGGAGTCCTGCATTACGGAGTCGGTTTCTGACGGTCTGGTCACTAATTCTGTTGTTGTGGATACCAGGTGTCTCTCTGGCTGTCTGACGAGCATTCCGCTGCCGATGACGCAGGTGCTGCAGTACAATGTGGCGATCCTGGCGTTGGGTCGTCACACGAGGTCGCCCACGTCTTGGCAGGTCCTGAACCTTCCTGTGGCATTGTACCGTCTAACAAGCCTAGAGATTGTGCTGGGATGCACATGCATTCGTTGTGCAACTTGGACAGCAGACATGCCTGCATCCAACATGCCCAGGCACGACCTCTGTTGACCTCTGAGAGTCGTGGCATGCCTCAATCGCGGGAAAAAGTTTGGTTTTCTCAACGGGCAGTGTGTATTCTGTGAAGTCAAAGAAAAATGCATGCCTTCATAAAGAATACATTCAATTTAATCTCTCTTTATTGTTTGTAACAAAATGGCGTCTTAGCCGGGATTAGTCAGGTTTAAAAACATGCACTAAGTGGCTTTAAAAGATTTGAACAAACATTTAACCATAATCTTGAAACTGTGATAATACCACTAACAACTTAAATTTTACACCATATGCAAGCTAATTGCGTTTCTTTTTTTTGACCAGTATATATTCTTTCGGACAAATAAATCACACTTAAGAAATGACTTTGGTAAAAATAAAAATAAATATTTTTTAATTACTGAAATTTTATGGGAAATAATAATGAGGAAAATAAATGAGGAATCAAGAATAAATAAAGCGAAATGGATTTGGATCCCAATTCAAGTTTTGCTTCGATGACAAGCTTTGACGTCAAAGCCTCGAGTGTATCGGAAGTAATCCTAAATTAAAGCTAAAGGATTAGCGTACAGTACTCAAACTGAAATAGGATTATCAGATAAAAGTTTTTGGAAGACGGCTTTAATGTTTTCATCTATTACTTTCTTAAAGAATGAATTGCACTAAAATTAAGAAGTAAATTTTGATTTGTGATTAATAATTTGGCGAAGGTCTCTATGTTAAAAGTTAATCGTGATAAATTAGTTAGTATACGACAGTAAGAGTTAATATGATCCTAAGATATGGCAAAGGTCTTTGCACTGTTTCATTACGTTTCGGTTTAGAGTGTAAGTAACTACGTTTTTTTTTTTTTTTTTTTGAGGGGGAGGGGATAGGGAGCAATTTTTTTTAAACACTCCCCACTACAAAACAAGTCCCGTCACTATATATATATATATATATATATATATATATATATATATATATATATATATACACAGGGTGTTTCAGGAGGAAAGGTCAATACTTCCGGAGGTGATAGTATCGGTCATTGTGAGAAAAAAAGTTCATATGAACATGTGTCTAATTCTGAATGGTTACGGAGATAGAGCTGTTTGAATCTGATGCGCGCGCAGCTCTTCCTCCCCCTTCCCTCTCCTTAACCTTGAACTATGTAAGCTGTAACGTAAGCGTGTAACATAAGCCAATCGACAGCTGACTGTTGTGAGTGACATTGTTTGCTGTTTGAAGCAGTGTTAAGAATGCCACACACCTTCACACATGCCGAATATGCAGATATGGTGTATGTCTACGGTTTTTGCGATGGAAGTGCAACAGCTGCTGTTGCAGAATACCGTCGACGGTTTCCGAACCGCAGAATTCCGGATCGAAGAGTGTTCACCAGGGTTTTCAACACATTGCGTGAGATTGGTACACTTCCCAGCGCTCATGTTTCATCTGAACGTGAAGGTCAACAAGATGTGGATGAGGTGGAAAACATTCTTCAGTTGGTAGAGCGTAGTCCTCCTACTAGTTCACGAAGAATTTCTACACGTCTCGGTGTACCACACACAAGAGTATGGCGAACATTACTTGAGAAAGGCTTGCATCCATATCATGTACTGCGTGTACAACACCTTCAACCAGGAGACGCTGCCATGCGACTGGAGTTTTGTCATTGGGTAAATGCTAATCGCCGATTGCTTCGATTAATACTGTTCACCGAAGAAGCTACTTTCACCCGTGATGGTATCAACAACACTCGTAACTCTCATCGGTGGTCAGACGAAAATCCAAATGCTACTGTGGAACAAAATTTTCAACATAGCTTCTCTGCCAATGTGTGGTGCGGTATCATTGATGATCAGCTGATTGGCCCTGTTACTTTAGAGAATCGTCTTACAGGACAAAGTTACCTAGAATTTCTGCAAAATGAATCGCCAGGACTATTGGAGGATGTTCCTTTGGCTACACGCGCTGGTATGTACTTTCAGCATGACGGAGCTCCTCCACATTCTACCCGTCTGGTGATGCAATACCTAAATCAAACTTTCCCTGGTCGATGGATCGGCCGCGGTGGTCCCATTCAATGGCCACCAAGGTCTCCAGACCTCTCTCCGTTAGATTATTGTTTGTGGCGGTGGATGAAAAGTCAAGTTTACAAAAGAAAGGTGGATACACGAGACGAATTGCTCGCGCGCATTTTGGATGCTGCTGCTCGTATAAAGGAACGTCAAGATTAACTCAGACGAACAACACGCGATCTTCGCACACTAGTTGCAAAGTGCATTGATGTTGACGGTGGTATTTTCGAAAACGTATTGTAAACTGTAACAAATTTGTCATTTCTGTATCTGATACCACTCAAAATGCCAGTGTTTAAACATTAAATGTTAGAAACAGTAATTGGTTTCTCTTTCTTGATTACATTAACAATGCTTTTGTATTTGTAGATTCAAACAGCTCTATCTCCGTAACCATTCAGAATTACACACATGTTCATATGAACTTTTTTTCTCACAATGACCGATACTATCACCTCCCGAAGTATTGACCTTTCCTCCTGAAACATCCTGTATATATATATGTACATTTTAACTGCAAACACGCAGTATAATTAACGTAAAGAACGACGCTTGTATAGGAGAATATCCCGCGCAAGATGAGGAGAGAGAACGAAACAAATGAAAAAATGAGGTAACCACCCGGGAATCGAACCCGGGATCTTCCGATTGCCGGTCAGATATGATAACCATTACACCATGGGCCTCACTCGAACAAATGCCGTAATTCTCCTACATACGCGTCGTTCTTTACGTTAATTATACTGCGTGTTTGCAGTTAAAATGTATATAATGTACGGCATGTGGGAGGTGCCCCCTTGGGGCATTGGTTTCTGCGCGTATGTAGGAGAATTACAGCATTTGTTCGAGTGAGGCCCATGGTGTAATGGTTATCATATCTGACCGGCAATCGGAAGATCCCGGGTTCGATTCCCGGGTGGTTACCTCATTTTTTCATTTGTTTCGTTCTCTCTCCTCACCTTGCGCGGAATATTCTCCTATACAAGCGTCGTTCTTTACGTTGATATATATATGAAAATTATTTCACGAAAGTGACACGTGAAAAATATTTATGATGAATAAAACAACGAAGGGAAAAGAAACCAAAGTGGTGCTCAAGCGCTTTCATCCTGTTCCTGAGGATGTCATTAGACGAAAGCGCTTGAGCACCACTTTGTGTTTTTTTCCCTTCGTGGTTTTATTCATAATAAAAAAAAATATATATATATATATATATATAATGGTTATTAGAAAAATAATGATGATGGAATTGAAAGTAAAAATAGAATGTGAAAACGCTTCAAGGGAATAAAAACCGTTTAAGGTCGTGGGGCGTTGAAATGTTCCTGCAACGTTTGACCGCCTTGGGCGCGCCCCTCAGTTTCCACCCCAACGGACCTACCCCGTGCCCCAAGCCATGCCAGAACGGCTTCAAGGACCGCTTCTTCTCTTTCTCATCCTCATCCTCCCCGTGCACTACCGCTTCCGAATGCACCGCAACCACCACACTCACCACAACCTCCACCCCAACCCCATCGTGCAAGACCACGGTCAAAGGTGGGCTCGTGTGCAATGGAGATCTCGTCTCCCACAACCATACGCCAGTTATTAACAACAATAATAATAGTAATAATAATAATAGGAGGAGGAGCAGGAACAATAATAGAAACAATAATAATAATGGACCTCGCTTTCATTACAACGATAATGATGACGGGAGTCTTGATAGGGAGGATTGGGGGAGGGGGGAGGGCCAGGAGGAAACGTTTAATGATCCCCGTGGCATCCCGAGAGACGCGGGCGAAGGGAGTGAATGGGCTGGTTTTGGCGTTCCTCAGAGGGAGCTTCCCCCGGTGGTGGCCAAAGCCCCCCGCCCTTCTTCAGGCCATTCTTACCGATCTCATCGTCGCGTTCTCCTTCATCTTCAACACCAGCAAAACCTTCCTGTCGGGTGGAGTGACAGTAGCACCCCCGAGGACGAAGACGACGACGACGATGATGACGACGACGACGATGATGACGGGTTTTCTCCTCCCACTCGCGCACCTTGTTTTCCCCTTATTCGGACCCTCCCTCCGATCGAAGACAACCCGAAGCACATTGCACTCCTTTCCGCCATCGCGAAGGCACGATCTCAGCCTGGACTACAAATCTTGCTTAAGGTTCGATTCATTGATGTTGGGGCCATAGCCAGGATTTTCTCCCTCTTGTGGGTTTTAGGGTTTGGGGAAAACTGGTAGATATAATACGTTCATTAATAATAATGATAATAATAATAATTGCTTCGTAGTTAATAATTGTTTTTCTTCCACAGGTACGTGAATGTAAGCCTCCTTTCATCATGTCTCATCCGTGCTTCAATACACGAGACAAATCAAAGAGGTACGTCTTATATATATATGAAAATTATTTCACGAAAGTGACACGTGAAAAATATTTATGATGAATAAAACCACGAAGGGAAAAGAAACACAAAGTGGTGCTCAAGCGCTTTCGAATAATGACATCGTCAGGAACACTGAGGATGTCATTAGACGAAAGCGCTTGAGCACCACTTTGTGTTTCTTTTCCCTTCGTGGTTTTATTCATTATATATATATATATATATATATATATATATATGTGTGTGTGTGTGTGTGTGTGTGTGTGTGTGTGTGTGTGCCCTAATTACTGTTGTTTAAAATGTTTCCTCTGAAAAAATAACATGTTCACTTGTGAGAAGTCTTTTGATGGCTCCAATTATGGTAATGGATTCGAAATTTACACATCTCCAATTTCAATCTCGTAATCTGATTTGCCAATTGGAATTTGGAAAAACTGTTTTGCGGGAGAGGGGGTCGGGGTGAAGTCGTCGTGTTTTTGTCTTCTTTTTTAAGGAGTGATTTTGTAATTTGGCGATCTTTTGAAGGTTTCTTTATCGCCGATTCACACACACACACACACACACACACACACACACACACACACACACACACTCACACACTCACACACTCTCTCTCTCTCTCTCTCTCTCTCTCTCTCTCTCTCTCTCTCTCTCTCTCTATATATATATATATATATATATATATATATATATAAGCGTCGTTCTTTACGTTAATTATACTGCGTGTTCTTTGCAGTTGAAATATATATATATATATATATATATATAGAAATATATATATATATATATATATATATATATATATATATTATATATATATATATA
>JAJOZX010004770.1:170000-247500 GCA_023014485.1 Bathynomus jamesi | reverse complement strand
CTCAACATTTTCATTATTTTCTCGCGATTTTACTGCGTCTGGTCACACTGGTGATCGTGAAAGATCGAAAGAAGTTGTAGATAATTTGGTCTCGTTTATCATTTAATTTATAACCTTTTATTATTTCGTTAATTAATTAATTACATAATTTATTTGTGTAAGTAAGCAAGCCCAGTTAGGTTTGAAGTTTGCACTTAAGATGATTTCATACAGATTCACCATGTTAATTTCTGTATGAAACCTAAGTGTGCTTTTGGTAAGCCTCGTTAGATCCCCGAGCCATCTTTCGTATGAAGTTTAATTGGAGAGCTCTTGGTGTTCGCTAAAACGGCTTCAGAGCTCTCCTTTTTGTACAAATTAATGACTTCTTCTTTTGGATTTCCCGTTTTGAATTAATTCTTCATAGGTAATTGTACTTTACGTATAATGTGCTTGAGATTTCCCCCTCTGGATATTAAATTCACTCTGCATCAACTTTTTTATATATATTTATATATATATATATATATATATATAATATATATATATATATTATATATATATATACATATACATATACAGGGTGGGCCGAAAGTCTGGATCCATAGGAAAATATTTATTTTAATACATAAATTACAACAAATGGTAAATACTTAAAATGAATATCAACTTTAACTCGTAAATGCGTATCCGTGATACTGTACAGTAGTTCGTACTCCAGTATAAACAACAAATTGTAACAAATGCTCAAATTGGCGGCCTCTGACATCGAGACACTTAGGGGATGGAATTTATGATTTTTAATAATTCTTTGAATTGACGTTCTCGAGATGCGTGTTTCATTTGATAATCTTCTTGTTGACTTTACTGGACTATTCATTAAAGTTTCACATACCATTGCAGAGGTATCTTCATCAGTTGCAGTTTTTGGACAACCAGAACGCCGTCGATCATGTACACTTCCTGTTTCTTTGAAACGTTTAAACAACTTGCCAACAGTCGCATGTGTTACTGGATGCTTATCAGGATGATTTCTATTGAATTCGGTAGCAACTTCTGTGTGTGTAGCGCCCTGTCTTGCGTATATGAACACAAGTTCTACCCGGTCTTCTGTTGTTAGATTCGAAGCCATTTCTGGGCTGAAATAAAAAAGTATTTGAGTATTTATACTGGAGTACGAACTACTGTGCAGTATCACGGATACGCATTTACGAGTTAAAGTTGATATTCATTTTAAATATTTACCATTTGTTGTAATTTATGTATTAAAATAAATATTTTCCTATGGATCCAGACTTTCGGCCCACCCTGTATATATATACAGGGCGTCCCAAAAAAATGTATACACACTTTAAATACCTACTTATAAAGGCAGTGTTTATTAAAATACATTTCATTTTCAAAATGTAATAGAATCTACAGACATTATTTAATTGTTTTGTCAACGCCTGTTTTCAAACTGACGTCCGTTCTGGTCCAGGCACTGCTGATAACGCGAAGCAATGGAATCGCAAACATCACGAAACATTTCGTTTGGTATTTGTGTGCATTCTCGTTCAATGGCTGCTCTCAATTCAGCGACTGTTGCAGGTTTTATAGCGTAGACTTTGTCTTTTAAGTATCCCCATAAAAAAAAGTCGTGGTGTGAGGTCTGGTGAACGCGGAGGGTATTCTACGAAACCCCTTCGTCCAATCCACATCCACATCGTGCCAAGCACCACTCGCAATACTCCACTCTTCGGTCCGGATCATCTTCATTAATAGCATGGACTAATCTTGGAATGTAACTTTTCCATTGACAGCGCTTCAAAATGCGTTGGACAGACGATTCTGAAATTCCTACCTCACGACTCGCTTGCCGCACAGATTTTCTTGGACTTTGGTGATACGTTTCCAGTACTCTTTCTTGCTTTGTGGGGCTTGTCGATGTCCGTGGTCTTCCGGAACGCTTCTTGTGGACATTCTGAACAGTTCCATCGGCTTCAAACTTATCTCTAATTCGAGTGATGGTAAGTCACGTTGGTAGATCTGTTTGAAACTCCCTCCTAAACTGTCTTTGCACTTCAACTGCGTTTTCACACTTCCAGTAGCATTTTAGAATGAATTTCCTTTGTTCAAAGCTTAGTCTGACTGCCATTATTAATTCTAATGGGTTTAACTTGGAAAGAAAGAAACATCAATTGAGCTATCAGCTGTTAAAGTGTGTATACATTTTTTTGGGACGCCCTGTATATATATAAGCACACCGGACAAAAAATTAGTCACCCCTAATAGCACCGATAGTAGGAAGTTCAAGGTCACACAGAGGGCGCTGATGTAGCATTGGTAAGTGACAAGTACCGGTGACGTAGCGCACAGGATCAGATCTGTTTCGTGAGGTGGTGAAGAACAAAGTGTGTGTTGGATATAGTCTGCAAAATGGGTCGTGAGGCAGACGTTACTCAGTGGCAAAAACGAGCCATCGTGTTTGGCAGAGCCCACTGACACAAAATGTCTGAAGTAGCCCAATTTGTTGGTGTCAACGCGTACTGTCCAGCGAGTTTACAAAGAGTGGTGTAGTTCGCAATCAACTGACAATCGACGGCGTAACTGTGGCCGGAAAACAATTCTCGACAATAGGGGCCGCCGCCATGTTTCTCGTCTAGTAACTGCAAATCGGTTTCAAACCAGAGAACAATTGCTCCAAGAAACCAATGAGGTTCTCCAGCGACCAATTTCCGAACGGACATTGAGACGAGAACTGCATGCGATGGACATCTGGAGCAGGGTACCACGGAAGAGGCCGCTGTTAACAGCAAGTCACAAATTGGCACGTTATAAATGGGCTCAGAGGCACAAAAACCGGACTGCGGCAGATTGGAAACGTGTAATTTGGTCCGTTGAGTCCCGTTTTTGTTTGTTCTCCAATGATGGGAGGCGACGAGTACATCGCAGGTCCAATGAAGCCTTTAATCCTGAATGCGTCGAAGGTGGTGTTCAGGCTGGAAACAAAGTGAAGCGCAGGAATAGACACCCACGGACTCTGGCGGAACTCCGGGACCGGCTGATGAACGAGTGGCAGCAAATCGATGTTCAGTACATGCACAACCTCGTAGAGTCTCTGCCTCGCCGGATTCGTGCGGTTATCAAGGCCAGAGGAGCCGTCACACGTTATTAGGTACATTCTGAGAGGGGTGACTAATTTTTTGTCCGGTGTGCTTATATATATATATATATATATATATATATATATATATATATATATATATATATATAGCGAGGAATAGGAGGACGAAAAGATGGTACATGTTTATTAACAGACGTTTCGGAAAAATTCAATTTCCATCATCAGTGCTAAAAATTTTAAAACAAGTAAAAATAATAAGTATACTAAATAAACGAACAACAAATTAAAATGGCGCAACAATTAGCGAGAATCAAAAACAAGTTACATGTGTATTAAATTAAAAGATTAAAAGTTAAATGATATAAAGAATAAAAGTATGGATAAAAGTAAAATATAAAATGGTTTAGGTAGAACAGAATTGTAAAATTACTTACAATTAGCGAAAATTAAAAGCAAGTTACAATGTGTATTAAATTAAAAGATTAAAAGTTAAATGATATAAAGTATAAAAGCATGGATGAAAAGTAAAATATAAAATGGTTTAAGTGAAACAGAATTGTAAAATTTCTTACCAGATTGTAATGAGACTAATTATACAGAAGGTTGGGAATGGTTGCCTGTTGAAAGAATTCCATTGGGAAGATGGAGCCGGGCGGAGTGATAGTGGATTTCTTTTGAAAGTTTATTTGGCAATGTTTAAATTGAAAGCGGAACTGTAATCGTTGAGGGTTGGCTGGATACTAAGGATGTAAAGGGACTCAAGTATGCGGAGGTCGATTAGTTGGTTGGCTGAGTTGATAATTTTGAAATTGGAGGAAAGTAACGGGTGGTTGTGGAGGTGGCAGTGATCCCTTATTGCAGATTTGGAGGGTTTGTTCAGGGGCTGTGAAGTTCTTGTAGAAATCCCACGATGCTCGTCCACTCTTGTTTGATATTGGCGGATGGTACTGCCAATATAGTTCGCTTTGCAGCGAACACAATTAAAAGCGTAGATAGTGGACGAAGCAAGTGGCTGGGGTGTTTTTCTTTATGGTTGAGGTAGGATTTGATACTATTGTTGTTGGTAAAAGCAAAATGAAATTTAATTTGGGGGTAAAGCGGCGTGAGTAAGAGACGGAGTTCTGAAAGTATTTTGTGGCTAATATGGTCATAATAAGGGAATGAAAAATATTGTACGTCTTTTTTAACAGTAGGAATTTTAAGGGGGGGGTTGATAAATATTATTAAGAAAATTTCTGGTTAAAGACTGTAACAGATGTTTTGGGAAAGAGTTATTAATGCTGAAGTTAAGAATTAACTCTATTTCATGGTGAAAAGATAAGTACGAGGAGCAAAGATGGTAGGCACGGTGGATTAAAATTTTAATACTGTTTATTTTATATAGCAAAGGGATGTGGCTTAGGAAATTAGTACCCAGGCCTGTGTACGTGGGTTTTCGATATATAGAAGTGCTAAATTTGTTGTTTTGTTTAGTTATTGTAATATCTAGGAAGGGAAGGGTGTTGTTGGATTCGTCTTCTTTGGTGAACTTAATATTTTATGTTGGGAATTAAGGTAGTTAAGAAAAAGGGGGGCGTGGTTGGCATTGTGAAAAAGGAGAAAGGTGTCATCAACGTATCTTTTATATAGGCGTGGTTTATAATGAGTGGGGCAATGAAGTAGCCAGTTATTTTCGTGATGGCTGAGGAAGATGTTCGCTAAAGTGGCACTTAAGGGGGATCCCATAGCTAATGAGTCGGTTTGTTGATAAAGTTGTTGGTTAAAGAAAAAATAGGTGTCTGAGGCGGCGAGCGTAAGCAGTTTGGTAAATTCATGTTTTGTCAGATCAAAACTGTATTCGGATTGTTGGCGAAAAGGCTATTAATACAGATATCGATGGCTTCTTTAATTGGAACGTTGGTGTAGAGAGATACTATATCGAAACTGTGCATATGAAGGTTATTTGAGTTGTTTATGGTCCATATTTCTTTAGCGAATTCGTAGGAGTTGGTGACGGAATATTCGTTTTGGGTTAGGGGAGTTAACGTGGGAATTAGGAATTTTGCTAGTTTGTAATTGTAGGTAGTATAGGCCGAAAGGATGGGTCTAATGGGTAAGTTGGGTTTATGTATTTTAGGGAGGCCATAGAGAGTACCTGGGGATGAGCCGGAAGAACGTACTTGGTTATAAGTGCTTTCTGAAATTTTGTTCTGATCATATAGTTTTTTGAGGAAACGGTTGATTTTATCTTCAAGTTTTAGGGAAAGGGTTAAAGGATTATCGTTAATCTTTTTAAATTTGGTGGGATCGTTAAGAACGTTGTTAACCTTATTAATATAATCTGGTTTATTAAGAAGGACGGTGCCTTTACCTTTGTCGGGGCGTGAAATGATAATGGAGTCGTCTTAACGATCCCACCAAATTTAAAAAGATTAACGATAATCCTTTAACCCTTTCCCTAAAACTTGAAGATAAAATCAACCGTTTCCTCAAAAAACTATATGATCAGAACAAAATTTCAGAAAGCACTTATAACCAAGTACGTTCTTCCGGCTCATCCCCAGGTACTCTCTATGGCCTCCCTAAAATACATAAACCCAACTTACCCATTAGACCCATCCTTTCGGCCTATACTACCTACAATTACAAACTAGCAAAATTCCTAATTCCCACGTTAACTCCCCTAACCCAAAACGAATATTCTGTCACCAACTCCTACGAATTCGCTAAAGAAATATGGACCATAAACAACTCAAATAACCTTCATATGCACAGTTTCGATATAGTATCTCTCTACACCAACGTTCCAATTAAAGAAGCCATCGATATCTGTATTAATAGCCTTTTCGCCAACAATCCGAATACAGTTTTGAATCTGACAAAACATGAATTTACCAAACTGCTTACGCTCGCCGCCTCAGACACCTATTTTTTCTTTAACCAACAACTTTATCAACAAACCGACTCATTAGCTATGGGATCCCCCTTAAGTGCCACTTTAGCGAACATCTTCCTCAGCCATCACGAAAATAACTGGCTACTTCATTGCCCCACTAATTATAAACCACGCCTATATAAAAGATACGTTGATGACACCTTTCTCCTTTTTCACAATGCCAACCACGCCCCCCATTTTTTAACTACCTTAATTCCCAACATAAAAATATTAAGTTCACCAAAGAAGACGAATCCAACAACACCCTTCCCTTCCTAGATATTACAATAACTAAACAAAACAACAAATTTAGCACTTCTATATATCGAAAACCCACGTACACAGGCCTGGGTACTAATTTCCTAAGCCACATCCCTTTGCTATATAAAATAAACAGTATTAAAATTTTAATCCACCGTGCCTACCATCTTTGCTCCTCGTACTTATCTTTTCACCATGAAATAGAGTTAATTCTTAACTTCAGCATTAATAACTCTTTCCCAAAACATCTGTTACAGTCTTTAACCAGAAATTTTCTTAATAATATTTATCAACCC
Source organism: Bathynomus jamesi (assembly GCA_023014485.1). Lineage (NCBI taxonomy): Eukaryota > Metazoa > Arthropoda > Malacostraca > Isopoda > Cirolanidae > Bathynomus > Bathynomus jamesi. Next base: position 240,944 of record JAJOZX010004770.1, on the reverse strand, counting down.
CCCCTTAAAATTCCTACTGTTAAAAAAGACGTACAATATTTTTCATTCCCTTATTATGACCATATTAGCCACAAAATACTTTCAGAACTCCGTCTCTTACTCACGCCGCTTTACCCCCAAATTAAATTTCATTTTGCTTTTACCAACAACAATAGTATCAAATCCTACCTCAACCATAAAGAAAAAACACCCCAGCCACTTGCTTCGTCCACTATCTACGCTTTTAATTGTGTTCGCTGCAAAGCGAACTATATTGGCAGTACCATCCGCCAATATCAAACAAGAGTGGACGAGCATCGTGGGATTTCTACAAGAACTTCACAGCCCCTGAACAAACCCTCCAAATCTGCAATAAGGGATCACTGCCACCTCCACAACCACCCGTTACTTTCCTCCAATTTCAAAATTATCAACTCAGCCAACCAACTAATCGACCTCCGCATACTTGAGTCCCTTTACATCCTTAGTATCCAGCCAACCCTCAACGATTACAGTTCCGCTTTCAATTTAAACATTGCCAAATAAACTTTCAAAAGAAATCCACTATCACTCCGCCCGGCTCCATCTTCCCAATGGAATTCTTTCAACAGGCAACCATTCCCAACCTTCTGTATAATTAGTCTCATTACAATCTGGTAAGAAATTTTACAATTCTGTTTCACTTAAACCATTTTTTTTTTACTTTTCATCCATGCTTTTATACTTTATATCATTTAACTTTTAATCTTTTAATTTAATACACATTGTAACTTGCTTTTAATTTTCGCTAATTGTAAGTAATTTTACAATTCTGTTCTACCTAAACCATTTTATATTTTACTTTTTATCCATACTTTTATTCTTTATATCATTTAACTTTTAATCTTTTAATTTAATACACATGTAACTTGTTTTTGATTCTCGCTAATTGTTGCGCCATTTTAATTTGTTGTTCGTTTATTTAGTATACTTATTTATTTTTACTTGTTTTAAAATTTTTAGCACTGATGCTGGAAATTGAATTTTTCCGAAACGTTTGTTAATAAACATGTACCATCTTTTCGTCCTCCTATTCCTCGCTAAATTACGCTTCCCTAAGAACAAACCATTCAACCAAGTTTATATATATATATATATATAATATATAATATATATATATATATATATATATATATATATATATATATATATATCCGCCCTCTTTGTTTTAATGTTGCAAGTAGCTTTAAGGAAGCTTTCGCCTGTTGCAGCCGTTTTCTCACAAACGTCACACCTCGGTTAAGGAAAGGGAAGATAACCATTACGGCTTCATCTCCGTCGTAATGGAAACCCTTTCTCTCTTTTTTTTTTTTTTTTTTTTTGCAAAGAAATAAAACCAGCTAACGATAATTGGACATCAGGTCCGAAATTCCTAGCAATGATACTGATAAGATAACGTTAGTGAAGGTTACGTATATTCCATAGACGGTAGTTCAAAAAATAAACAGGCATTGAATGAAAAAAAAAATATATTTCTTAAAAAGATTTCTTAATGGATTTTGCGTTTATAGACCATATTGTTCATCCATCCTTTTCAAAATACTATAACAGATACTAATAAAGAAATCACTTTCATTCCGCCATTATAATATACTGTATATAGAATTGTATATAAAAAATGGAACGTATGATATATATATATATTTATTAAATTTTTTCTTATATATATATCGTTACAGGAGATTGCCATGGTATTAGGTGAAAAAGCACGCAAGGGACGCCCAGTTTGGTGCCATTATTGTGAGCCTCCTGCGTCGCAACGGAGAAACATTTTTTACCCATTTTTTTTTTTTTTTGGCCCATTTATATTCTGTATTATATTAAGTAGAGGGCGTTGTTGACCGCATTTTCACCAGAGATTTCTACATAAATGCGTATATATGATCCTTTTTTGTATATACGATCGTAATAGCACACACACACACACACACACACACACACACACACACACACACACACACCTATTCAACTAAAGCTAATAGCGTAACTTAACCTAACCTATTTTAACGACCAATATATCCTTTTTTACGTGTTTAATGATTTTCAATTAAAAAAAATTAAACTGTGGAAACACAGCTGATATCGCAACGTATGCGCGTTTGTGTCGCGATGAAGTGTGTGTGTATCCTAAAGTTTGGCGCGGTTTCGTAATGTAGCCAAGCACACACCACCCACGGACACCTATAAAATTGCCACTGTTTCTAGTTTTTTTTTGTTTGTTTAAAGAAAAGACACTATCGTTAAATGAAATTGCAAATGGAAGTTAAATGGGAAAAAACGTCGCTATTTCTTTATGGGATTCGCAAGACATTTCATTGCCAGCTTTCGACAGGATTTAATCGACATACTCGGGCTATCGTGTGAGGTTTTAGTCTTCGATATAGGTAGCAGAACAAAGTGGGTCTGCACAATGTCGATATGCGTAATGTCGATACTGAAAAGTTAGTTTAAATTAGGTCAGGTCAGGTCAGGTCCTGTCAGGTCCGGTTACGCTAGGTTAGGTCAGTCGTTTTCACTAAAAATCTGAAACTATTTTGAAATCTGAAATCCATATATACTTGCATAATGTCGAGCGTCGCCATAATGAAATTCGATTTTGTTCACGTAACGAGTCGACACAATGAATGTACAGCGTGACCCAAAAGTCAGGCATTGAAAATGCATCGTCCCATGGTGCCTGACATGGTGCCACCCTGTATACCCTCGCCATTACACGGTACGTTTTGTATATCAGAAAAATCGATGTTTTGCGTTCCATCTCTCAAAATCTTTAATAACGTAGGACTTCCTACATATTTTATTTCCAGCTTTTATTTAGATTATGGCAATCTTTTGTTTCGGTAACGAGTGTCTCTGAAGCTTATTGCGAACGAGTTTTAGAGATGTACTCGTGTTAAAGAAAAGGACAATTAACTATTACGTGAATGTGCTACCATTTGTATATTAAAATGCGGCCCATTTACACTGATTTCCAAAAAAGCATCCACGGACTGCATTCAGAATGCTAAATTTAGCATATGTTAATTTCTATAACACTGTAACAGCAGGAGACGAGAGTAAAGCAAAAAACAAAATAGTTAAAAATAAAGAAATTGTATTGAAGTCATTCTTTGGTAGTCGAATGAGAAGTTTAATGTTTGTTCATTATACAGTATTTCAATTGATAGCTAAATTCTCGGACGAAATTTCATAAGAAACTGTGTTTTTCTCAACTGCGTTTGTTGACCCAGTGCAGAAAGTGTATTTACTGGTTAACGTTTTTACTCCTTTGGATGAGAAAATCGCATTTCTCCGTTTGTTTTAGTGTAATTATACCACTTAATCATAAGTGGTACAACTCGGAACATTATACGGGGTGTCTACAAAAGAATCTTATAAATTTCATTTGAAATTATCTAAATTTGTACGATTCTTTTGTGGACATCCTCTGTATCATACGGAAGGTACCATACTAATTACCTAAATTTCAAAGTAAAAAAGGTAATCTACAGATCTCCAGAAGCTAAGGCTAACAAAGACCCAAAGATTCACTCTAAGCCCGAGAGAAAGAAGAGAGTAGGGGGTTAAATGAAGAGAATAGGGAGTTAAAAAAAGAGAATAAGGGTTAAGTAGCAAAACCTATCATTCGTGGGTTAACATTCATTCAGAAAAAGAGAGAGAGACTTTCCATCATCATCCGCCAGCCACTGCCGACAAGTCGGAAAAATAGTCGAAGAGAATAGGAAAGGGGTGAAAGATGAAAAGAAGTAAAAAAGAACGCTTACAAACAGCGACTTTTTTAACATATATACTAGTGGGCCAAATGGCCTACTTGGCCTTGTATTTGGCCCACTAGTCACATTCTATTGGCCCACTAGTCAATTTTAAGCTTTGGAGTAAAAATATTGATTCTAGCAAGGTCTCCCATACACTTGAGAAGAAAATGGGAGCGATCAGCTGAGTGACTGACTGTGGCAGTTAGAGGGATTGTTTATGTGCGTTTAGAGGAACTGGAGGTAACGTTTTCGCTTTTTTCGATGTTTAGTGTTGGTTTTCACTTTACTGTTACTGCTTATATAGATAGTGAATATCTGTGGATACCGAAGATAAGGTAGTGATTAGTATTTTATTAGTATTAGTACTTGGTGTCTGCCCTTTTTAGATACATGTGCCCTTTTTTTTTTAAAGTGGCCCACGAGTAAAAATTCCTTAAAGTCCCTGCTTACAAACCATGCAAACACAGTCTTAACTCAAAGAAACACTGTCATACCATGCAAACTACAGACATGCAAGTAGGAGAGGATGAGAAAAGAAAAAAGTATGCAGAGTATAACATAAAGTGAGTTAGTTTACGGTACGAGCTACATCTAAGTTCGTGTTAGTCTAATTTTTTATATTTTTTTTAATAATAATATAAATTTAACGCTGGCATGTCACAAGCTGGCATCAATCGTCAATAGACTCAACCCTCGACTATCACCCCCAGAGCTCCTGTTGCTAATCGTTTTATTATTTTAAACGACGTTAATATTTTTGAAATGCCTATCTAAACGGTTTTTAAACATATTAACGTTGGTAGAGTTCACGACGAACGCGAGAAGATTATTCCACTTATGAATTACTTTAAACGTAACGAAGTTTTTAGCGATGTTAGTAATGAAACGTATAACGCGCACGCAACTTAAATTCGTTATTACGAGTATTGCTATTATCGAAAGTGAACAGTTTGTCAAAATTTACGTTATCGATTTTCTTAACAATTTTGAAAACTTCAATAAGCTTCCCCCTTAATCTCCTAGTTTCGAGTGAATGCAAGTCTAACTCTTTAATCCTATCTTCGTAAGACTTGTTGCGTAGTGACGGAATTCGTGGCGCGTCGCTGAACCCTTTCCAACCTATCATTATCCTCACGCAAATACGGGCACCAAAACTGAACGGCATATTCTAAGTGAGGCCTGACTAGGGACTTGTAAAGCGGCAATATAATACAGTATGCTTCGATTTAAATTCGAAATTATGCGCTATGAAGCCTAACATCCTATTTGCTTTTGCGCAATTTAAGTTTTTCATTCACTTCAGTTTCAATGTATTTAATGTTATGGTAGGGATGGGGGAATAATGACCTTTTTTTGGAAATTGCCAACAAGACGAGTGGTTTCTATTGCCATTTTCGCTGCTAAATACGAATCTGGCTGGTTCTTGGTTGGACCTAAAATGAAGTTTTGACCTGGTTCAGTGGATTTTTTTCAAATGGCGGGCAAAAATAGTTATGTTTTTGATGATTAAGAAAACTGCTACCCCTCATATGTAATATGTCTTTTCATATGTTTTCAGGGTAGCTGAAGTTGAAAATGAACAAATCGCACATTCGATGTGTGGTTTAGCGGGTTATAGGCAAAAAATGGAAGAAAGGTATTATTTTATTAAAAAATCATGTACAGAAGAAAACAAGGCATTCATATCAGTTCCATGATGTAATTCAAATCATGAAATCATCATATTTACAACACTGTTCAATAAACTATCAATATCACTAGTAACATTGTCCTCTGGTCATAAGGCATTCTTTACAGAATTTCTCGGTTCATCTACACTAACTTTTACCATTTTGAATTTTCCGTCTCTCACTTTAACACGTCTCATTTGACGAATATCTGGTATGATGGTGAGTCTCAAATAGGCATTTTCTGTGAGGAGCTGCTTTTCGTTCAGTTTGTACAGGTTGTTGGAGTCATAGGGCCTCCGTGTTTCTTGCAATTTTCCAAAACCGCCAATATTTTGCCAGCTTTTTTCTTTTGAGCTCTTCTTTTTTCAGTCGGGACAATTTCTTTGCAGCATGCACAATAGCAAGAAAATCTTCCTCTAATTTCTTCACTTTCTTGACTCTTTCTGAACCCCTGGCCCATTTCCAGGATACCTTCCTATCCTCAAGAGACTTTGATTCAAACGAAGAGTCAATCAGAAGTAAGTCAGTCGCAATAACATTTTTTCTCGAGTGCGTTTTATTGGATGTGGATTTTATTGGATTCAAGTTGTCAAGTTTTGAAAATTCTGATTCGCATCCTAAATTTATCACGGGCATACATCGAGTCTGGATTAGCGTCATCGTCTGATTTTGTTAACTAGTCCATACAAGACAGCTGATTACACTAGGCAACAAATTTCAACTTTTTTTTTGTTACAGACACGTGAACTACTGATTCCTACTAAAGCGGTGATACTGATTTCAGATCTGATATCAAAATTTCTCTATCACGTCCAGATTTTGTGTAACCGAAAACCCCTATTTTTCATTTTTTTTCTCACCCGCTTCTATTACGAAAGCCGTCTAAGCTACTTTTCCGTGCCACCTTTTATGTTATAAGCATACTTAAATAATTAGTGAACAGGGATGTCTTTCCTCCTTTATTCTGGCTTAAGACAGACAGCGGAATTCCGCTGGCGGAGTTACCACCCCTGCGCCCAACCATCCACCCAAAGCGCGTTAGTATTTTGTTGTTACTACTGAAAGGAAAATTCCTGTTCTTAAGTGAAACTTTGGTGTGTCCTCTTCCTTTGTCGCTTGTAGGATGACGAGCTCTCCTTCTGCAGGAACCAACAATAATCTCCCATCATATTTGGGTTGAAATTACCTTGGTATCTGTTTTCCATAACTGAGATCTGTTGGTGGAAGCGCTCACCATGCTCGTCACTTACAGCCCCAAGGTTGGCCGGGAAGAAGTCAAGATGAGAATGTAAAAAATAAATTTTCAAAGACATTCTGCATCCCATTATTTCATAAGATTTAAGCATGTTTTCTACGAGTTTACGGTGGTTTTCAGCTTTGTGGTTTCCAAGAAAATTTTTGACAACTTCAACGAAAGATGTCCATGCTCCTAGTTCATTCTCATTTAGGTTAGATGGAAATGATGAGTCGTGGATGACACTGCGGATCTGTGGTCCAGTGAAAACTCCAGCTTCTAGCTTAGCATCTGTCAATATTCCTTTGAATTTATCCTTTAAATATTGGAAACCACTACCTTGATGATCCATACCCTTCACGAAATTTTTCATAAGGCCAAGTTTAATGTGAAGTGGTGGAAGATGTACTTTCTGAGGGTCAATAAGTGCTGGGTGTTTCACATTGTATTTACCAACAACATGTTCAGTTCTAGATGGCCAATCATGTTTTTTGTAGTGGTTCTTGTCATCTCTGCTGTTCCATAGACACAAAAAGCACATATGCTTTGTGTAGCCCAACTGTAACCCAAGAAGTAATGATACAACTTTAAGGTCGCCACAAATATTCCATGTGTGGTCCTTATATTTGATGAGTCTTAGCAGCAGTTTCATCGATTCATAAGTCTCATTAAGGCCAGTGGCATGTGCTACAGGTATTGAAGGTTTTTCATTGCCGTTGTGCAGTAATACAGCTTTAAGGCTAGCTTTACTAGAGTCAATGAACAGTCTCCATTCTTTTGGATCATAGCAACAGCCAATCCCTTGCATCAGACCACTGATATCGTGGCAGAAACAAACGTTTTCTTCCTGTAAGTAAAATGATGAAAACTGCAAATGGCGATGGCGGAAATGGGAAACTTTGGTGTTTGGTTGGAGAAGATTAAATTCTTGAAGTCTTGAACCAAGCAACTCTGCCTTTTCTTTTAGTAATTCCAAATCGCGCACTAAGTCATTTAACTCCGCTTGACTTAACAAATGTGGGGAAATATTTGCATCTGGAACATATATGCCATCTTTCCCTGTTTTATATCACTAGCAGAATCTTCAGATGAACTGCTGTCTGTTATCGTTGCTGGTGGAACTGGTGGTGGATTTGTTTCATCATGTGGTACTGGTTTCATTGCTGATTCGCAGTTTGGGTACGTGATCTTTGATTTGTTTTTCTTTGTGAAACCAGCAATCTTTGTCAAACAAAAATAACAATCATTGAAGTGATTTTTCGGCTCACGCCAAACCATGGGGACTGAGAACGGCATAGCTTTTCTTTTACCATTCATCCAAGCTATTAACATTGCATTGCACTGTGCACAGCAAATATGTGGTGCCCAGTCCCTCTGTTGGTCTCCTAACTTACAGTTAAAATAACACTTGTAGGCAAGTTTAATCTTTGTTGTTATGTTTCTACGTTGTGGCTTAGGTGTATATTGTCCACAGACAAAGCAGAAGTTGTCTGGGTGATTTACACAAGCACGTCTATTTGATGCCATTTTGAATTACCATACAATATCTGAAAAAACGTAGAAAGTAATTATTACGATGTGCAAAATAAAAAGAAATACACACCATAGTACAAAACAAATGCTATAAAACACACAAGTCACCACAACCTGTCACTTGCTCATCAGCAGAGAGCTTCAACAACCGTTCTGCTTGACTGTCACGTAGCGACTGATCGTTGGGCCGTTGCCCGTTACTATGCTCTTGACTCAGTGTTGCCAACTCGGGATAAATTTTATTTATTAAAATTGTTCGAATTTGTATATAGTTGGCAAAAAAAATTGCTTTAACCTTGAAAAGCAAGTTTCATATTACTGGCATTAAGCCGATTAAAACCAAAATCTGGACGTGGTAAAAAATTTTACTAAAAGTGATTTGCATTTTACACAAAATCTAGACGTGATAGAAAAAATCTAATTATAGATTTGAAATCAGCATACCGAAATTAGCTGGGAGCACCTATTTGGTCTTCTGTAACAAAATCTTTGTTGCCTAGTGTTATTTACAGTATCATTGACTTCCTCTAGAACTAGAGCTTCAAGTTTATCTTTACCAGATCTGGCTCGTTCTTCCTTACAGCCATCAAGTCATTCAATTCAACCATCTTACATTCAAAGAAACGTTTTACTCCAGACCAAGTTCTTTCACTTTTCTCGTCACCCTTCTTGTCAATTTCAAGAAGCTCCATCATAGGGAAAAATCATCACTTCACCCATCATTGCGTAAATTTGGGAACAACACATGAACTATTGACTTTAGATGAAAGTTGACACTGCGAGAACTAGCTTCTTACTGTTGACATCTACTACGGCATCAAAGAAAGCTTGGATGGAGTCTCGCCTCGCCAAATATTTTTTTGCTAACGGCGCTTCTTCCAAACCGGTTTGCCACGAATCCTTTGAATCCATCACATTTGAGTCCATTATCGACCATCCAAGAATTATAGTCATTATATAGGGATAACGAATGGGAGGCGTGGCTGGGAAAGATCAATTTAGCAATTGCAATGAGTCCCAAAGTATGAATGGAAGAACCAGGAGAAAAGAAAACTTTTTCCCCTGCCGTAACTTGAAGTAGATTATGTACTCCGATTTTCTGTTCCTTGTTTTTAAGCACTTTGTCTATAACGTAATCTACTCCTAAAATGATATGGGCGCAGCACTTCAAGATCTTGTTTGATTCGATTCCAAGATGCTGTAAAAGTACTCCACATTCACTAGCTCGATCAGACATCCAGAAGTCTATTTGAGATTTGAGTTCGTCAGTGGTAGAATTTGCTAGTACGGCTAGACAACTCAATTTGAATTCGTAAGCTCTGGCTCCATCCTCCGGAATGGCTGACGTTTTCCAGATATCCACTTGTCAGCGACTTTTTCATGCCAGATGGACCAGCGATGGTGATGTGGTCAGCCTTCACGTCGTACAGCCAGTGGCCAGCAGCCTTGGTCGTATCGTCAAGTTCTACACTCACAACGTTATCCTCTTTGTTGAGGATTTGTTGGGTGATATACTCTAGAAGACACTGGACTATACACCGCATCGAGTTTTCGTTCAGACCTTTTTTGCCAGTTCTGATTTTCACTGTCGGAAATGCAGCTTCTTGTTCTTTACTCTTCTCCTTGCTTAGGTCTTCCGATGAGCGAAGTTTACGATCAGTAGAAGGAACTGTTTTTGCCGTTGTTGGTTTTTCAAAACTCGGATCGTTTTCAGAATCGACTGAAGTTGCTAACGTTTCAATAATTTCTGATCTCTCTAGCTCCCTCTGCTCTCTCAATTTGCTTTCTGTTGCTTTTCGCTTTTTCTCCGCTGATCTTTCACGAATTTGTTTCCTCTTTTTCTGTCTCACCCAATCTTTTGGTACTGCATTTGTACATATGGCCTTATACGCACCAAAGCAATTATCCCAATAAAAAGTCTTATCCTCATCAGTCATTTTGACCCCAAATTCTTCCGCAAGTTCTGCTTCGCAATCCTCATCAGTTCTAATGTAGGCGTTCTTAGTGAGCTGATCATTAAAGCCGCTCACATTTTGGTACCATTCGACACTTAGGGTTTTGTTGGCAGCGTTTATTCTTTCTCAGTTTGTTAAAATGTTCATAATCGTCTCTTATTTTTTTCGCCACTGTTTTTTCATGAATGGGATAGACATTTTTATTAATCCAATCTCGTCTTAGTTCATTTGCAACTATCTTGCTGCAATCATCTCGAGTCATTGACTTTTTCTGTCCTTTTACTCCTTTTTTGTAAAGTCCTACCACTCACAACTGTCCCTGGTGGCAACTTTCCAGTCAGTTTAAATTCGTCCACTTCTGTGTAGGTTTCCCCCAAAAGTTCTTTTCTGGCGGCACTGCATGATTTCCTTTCACCAGCCATCATTATCAATCAGAGTCACTAAGCATTAGGATCTACAAGTACAGTAAAACCCCATTAGTCGGCATATAACACCGAAATATGATAGGTAATGCAAATTATAGTCATGCTAGAATGTATCGTATATATTATTATTATTAAAGTAGATTATATCAAATATTGTATTTGATATATTATTTACTAGTATTATTAAAGTACGTAGTATATATACTACATTATTATTAAAGTATATATACTATATTATTATTAAAGTATATATACTATATTATTATTAAAGTATATATACTATATTATTATTAAAGTATATATACTATATTATTATTAAAGTATATATACTATATTATTATTAAAGTATATATACACTATATTATTATTAAAGTATATATACTATATTATTATTAAAGTATATATACTATATTATTATTAAAGTATATATACTATATTATTATTAAAGTATATATACTATATTATTATTAAAGTATATATACTATATTATTATTAAAGTATATATACTATATTATTATTAAAGTATATATCTATATTATTATTAAAGTATATATACTATATTATTATTAAAGTACAGTATATATACTATATTATTATTAAAGTACAGTATATATACCATATTATTATTAAAGTACAGTATATATACTATATTATTATTAAAGTACAGTATATATACTATATTATTATTAAAGTACGGTATTATACTATATTATTATTAAAGTACGGTATATATACTATATTATTATTAAAGTATGGTATATATACTATATTATTATTAAAGTATGGTATATATACTATATTATTATTAAAGTATATATACTATATTATTAGTATATATATATACTATATTATTATTAAAGTGTATATATACTATATTATTATTAAAGTGTATATACTATATTATTATTAAAGTAAATTAGCACAACATTGATAGTACAAGAAACCACAAAAGAGAAAGCAGCCAAACAACAGAACAAGCCAAAACTAAACTAAGCCTAAATAAAACATCAGTATTACGATACACTAGATACTTAACAACAATGAAGAATGAACATAACCATGATTACAAATATAGCAAGCATTTATCAACTAATTATTTTTTTCTATCATTTATAAAGGTCTGGAGGTGGGAGGCCTCATTCATACTTTATGTTCGATATGGATCGGCATTTTTTCAAATTTATCGTCATCTACCTGCTTAACCACACCTAAATTAATGTCTCTTATTTGTTCATTTTCGAGTTCAGCGACCATGAAAACATATGAAAAGACATATTTCATGTGAAGGGTAGCGGTTTTTTGGATCATTAAAACAAAATATCGATTTTTTGGCTGCCATTTTAAAAAAAAGAAACACTGAACGAGGTCTTCATTCATCGGTTAACAATACAGTATTAAAATCTGTTTTCACGTACTGACGCGCCCATTCAACACGCTGCTTCTTGTACCTGGGTGTTAATGGTGACTGAATCGTAGGTTTACACGTCTTGCCAATTGTTTGGAGGATTCCACATCGAGATGTTCTTGGTACATCATGTATGCTAGCCTGCTCAAAAACCTCTTTACTTAATTAAGGACAGTGGATGCTTTACAGTTTGCGCTTGATTACAGATATCTGCCGCCTTGTCACTTTTCTTATAGCTCCTTTATCACTTCGCTGCCTCAGTTTAGTACCCTCCGCTACAAACTTGTTTACAGTTCGATAAGCTCTGCCAAACTGCTTCGCAATTTCAATAGATTTTATATTTTCAGCGAGTAACTTGACTATTTTTCTTTTCTCAGTTAATGCTAAATCCTTCTTACCCATTTTCACCATTTAGATCTGTAAATAGAATACTTGCTTAATAATTCGGAACATCATATTTTACATATTTTTCAATAAAAAGAGAATTATTTTGTGTCAAAATATTTTATCGAAATGAATACCATCAGTGCTGCTATATATAGTAATTATTTGCTATAAATTTCATTGAAATCGGTAAAAAACTTTTGAAAATATTGGAGAAAATGCAATCTGCTTAATAATAATTTGGAACGTCGTGTAGTTTTTACATTTTGTGAGGGTTATGTAATGCGGAACGACTGCGAAAAAGATTTCATAAATTGAAGATTGCGTTTCTTTCGTAAATTATGCTTCTTTTAGCTTTTTTTTCCTTCTTAGAATATATCATTCCATGTTTTTAGTTTAACCTTTAATGCTCAGGCACCTTTCCTGAGAATGAGTAAAATAGTGTAGCGTTTGCAGAAACAGAATCAGTAAAACATTACTGGTCTCTCAAATGTAAACAAATGTGTTTAATGAGAGAATTATTACTCTGACACATACGCTAAAATTTCGACAAAAATAGTTAGGCATTTTTTGCTACTTAATTTTGTGTGTGTGTGTGTGTGTGTGTGTGTGTGTGTGTGTTTACGACCTTCGATATAAATTATTAGGTTTTTAATTTTAATTGAGTGGAATTTTTATTGGAGGGGTCGGGTGGGGTTCATTTTATTATAACCAATAAAAAAAACTATTTTGGTAGGTTCACGAATTCTTAGATTGTTGGGTCGCGACTGTAGTAAAAGTGTGTGAAAACTGTGAAAACATTAATGTATAATATACCGTTCTAATTTCTCCATTTTATGAAAGCATTCGATTGTAATGCGAAATTCGATGCTGAAATTGCTTCTGCTCAACCGCCGTCACTCTTTTCTCGCTGATGCAATAGTACAATGATTGTCGTTCAGTAATGAAGATTATACGATCCTTATATATATATACACATTTTATCTGCAAACAACACACAGTATAATTAATGTAAAGAACGACGCTTGTGTAGAAGAGCGTTCCGCACAAGATGAGGAGGGAGAACGAACAAATGAAAAATGAGGTACACCCTGGAATCGAACCCGGGATCATCCGATTGCCGGTCAGGTATGCTATCCACTACACCATGGACCTCGATCAATCAGAAGTCGTAATTCCCCTACATACGAGCAGAAACCAATGCCCTGAGGGGGCACCTTCGCATGCCGTACATATATACATTTTAACTGCAAACAACACACAGTATAATTAATGTAAAGAACGACGCTTGTGTAGAAGAGCGTTCCGCACAAGATGAGGAGGGAGAATTACTTCTTCTGATTGATCGAGGTCCATGGTGTAGTGGATAGCATATCTGACCGGCAATCGGATGATCCCGGGTTCGATTCCCGGGTGGTACCTCATTTTTCATTTGTTCGTTCTCCCTCCTCATCTTGTGCGGAACGCTCTTCTACACAAGCGTCGTTCTTTACATATATATATATATATATATATATATAAATAAATATATATTAGTGGTGGACCGGATGTCAGTTTTTCAACATCTGCGGATGTGGATCTTTAATTTCAATATCCGCGGATGCGGCTATTTAGTTAATCTATCAATATAATATAGAATTATGAATATATGACATAATTTTTCAAATTTTGTGATATTACTATTATGGCAGGCAATGCATAAGAATTAATATTAATGTTTTCATTATGATAAAAATAATAAATTTATCAAGAGTTTCAGCCACAGAAAATTCAATGAAACAAGTTTCAATCAATTTTCTGTGTTACCAGGTATTTATATTTTGAGGTTTATATATTTGTTTGTTCATTAATAATTAATACTTTACATGAAATGTGCATGATTGGGCCTTATAAGCTACTTTATAAGCTAATTTAATTGTAAATTGCAAAATTTATTAGAGGTAATATCTGCATAACATCCGCAGTCAGAAGTGCGGATGCGGATGTTAAAAATGATGCGGATATCCGATCCACCACTAATATATATAATATATATATATATATATATATATGCAAGGAACACACCGTTTTCACTCACACAAATGAACTTGCAGATAATTTAATTATACAGTCAGCTAGATTTTAATAGGAATTTTGTTTTAAAAGTGCTCAAAATGAATGGCTGTCTTTTAATAGTTTTTTTACAAGTTTCAATTTGTCTTTTGTTTTATGTTCATGGACTGACCGAAGGTCGAATTGAACTATCTTACAACATTTTTATCGTCGTTATCGTCAGCTTTTTAGGAAAACGAAAGGTTATCATTCTAATCATTGTATATTTTAAAAGCTTGGGTAATTTGGAGTTATTGTGCGATTTTTATTTTGTTTTTCAATTTAAGCAGACATATTGTATATAAATGGGTACGTAGATTTTTTTTTTTTAAAGCACATACGCGATTAACATAAAGTAAATCAATTGCGAAGGTATCGCTAAAGCAAATTGTGTTCAGGCATATATATATATATATATATATATATATATATATATATATATATATATATATATTAATATATATACACCGTATATATATATATATATATATATATATATATATATATATATATATATATATATACACCGTATATATATATATATATATATATATATATATATATATATATATATATATATACCGTATATATATATATATATATAATATATATATATATATATATACCGTATATATATATATATATATATATACACATATACATATATATATATATATATATATATATATATATATATATATATATATATATATATATATATATATATATACCGTATATATATATATATACATATAAATATATATATATATATATATATACACCGTATATATATATATATATATATATATACAGGGTGGCGGAAAGTAGCTCCCTATTTTGGATTGGTAAAAAAATACGTATATTATCCATTTATTTCAGAAGAAATAATATGAAAAGGTAGGCATACATGGTAGGTTTTCTCTAAAATTCAATGTGGGCTCCAACTCTTTCCACCAGCTTCTGGAGCCGCCCAGGAATGGCGTCCACTGACTTTAGCAGGAACTCCGGCGGGATGGAGGACATGACTTCCCGAATTCTGTCCTCCAGTTCTTCCAATGTCCTCGGTTTGGTGCGGTAGACTTCTTCCTTTACCCACCCCCAAAGAAAGAAGTCGCACGGTGTCAAGTCGGGGCTCCTGGCTGGCCATTGATGTGGACCACGACGACCCATCCAACGCCCAGGGAAGTGGGCATCCAGCCACTCACGGACAACAAGAGCGAAGTGCGGAGGGGCGCCATCTTGCATAAATATCAGATCGTCGATGTTCTCCCATGTGCTGACAACCGGCCAGACCTCGTTTCGCAACATAGCAAGGTACCGCTCAGCATTCATGGTGTTGCGCAGAAGGAACGGGCCCACAACCTGATCTGAGGTCATACCACACCACACCGTTACACTGAACCGATTCTGCCGTTTTTCAGCGGTAACCGTGCGACTTCTTTCTTTCGGGGTGGGTAAAGGAAGAAGTCTACCGCACCAAACCGAGGACAGTGGAAGAACTGGAGGACCGAATTCGGGAAGTCATGTCCTCCATCCCGCCGGAGTTCCTGCTAAAATCAGTGGACGCCATTCCTGGGCGGCTCCAGAAGCTGGTGGAAAGAGTTGGAGCCCACATTGAATTTTAGAGAAAACCTACCATGTATGCCTACCTTTTCATATTATTTCTTCTGAAATAAATGGATAATATACGTATTTTTTTACCAATCCAAAATAGGGAGCTACTTTCCGCCCACCCTGTATATATATATATATATATATATATATATATACCGTATATATATATATATATATATATATATATATATATATATATATATATATACACCGTATATATATATATATATATATATATATATATATACACACGTATATATATATACACCGTATATATATATATATACACCGTATATATATATATATATATATATATATATATATATATATATATATAAATAATATATATATACACCGTATATATATATATATATATATATTAGGGTGCATCAAAATCACCAATGACAAAGTTTCACTTTGTCCCTAAGTTAGAAATGTTCCAATGGTTAAGAAAACCTACTATGTGAATTATTTTTGGATTTGAATGCCATTTATGGGGTCCACACAGACTTCCTATATGCACACCAACCCCACAGTCATTCTGTGATTTGAGATCCAAATAGTAGAAGTTTAAAGATTTTGTTCACTACAAAAATCAGCCCAAGAACATGTAAGTGATATTTCTAAAGGTCATATATATACTTCTAAAAAGTGATAGAAACTTCTATAAAGTGATAGTACCTCTAGAAAGTGATAGAAACCTCTAGAAAGTGCTAGGAAGTGGTGGAAAGTTATAGAATATTCTAAAAGGAACTGCAATGTATAATCTGATATGCAAGTGTTTATGATAAATGTGATTTTTGTGTGTTTATGTTAAATGTTTATGTGCAAGTGTTTACGTTAATAAATTTTGTGTTCTCTTTACACCTGTCGTGCATTATGGCCAGTTCAGGTAGCACAAATGATAAATATGCTGTTAAAACTCGTCAAACTGCTGCCATTTATGGTCTTGGTGCTGGAATCAGCGATGCAGATGCAGAGATAACAGGATCTAGGCTGCCAACATGTGAGCAAGTGTTGCGATGCTACATGTTTCATCAGCAAGAAGGTCTACCGTTTAACCGTACAAAATGGAACAATGCTAAATTTGTCTTGCAAAAAGTTATTCCATTTTATCAGAAAGGCAACATTTCCATGATTACCGAGAAGAAAGCTGTTGAAAAAATTATAGCACTATCTGCAAAAAATGAAAAACTTAGGGAACTTCCAGTGGATTGGCGTTCTTCGCCTGGTGCAGTTGCGAAGCTTAATGGGATCGAAAAGGAGTTACAAGAAACATTTCAGTTTTGGCCAAGGAATGCTGAGCAACTCATAAAAGATCCTGAAGATCTGGAGTTCTTGCGGTCAATGAAATCAGGCAGAGTCGCATCGTTTGGAAGCCATGACAAGAAGCTCGCATCAAAAGTCCAAAGAAAGCAGGAAAAGGAAATGATGCAAGCAGAACAACAGCTTAAAGCTCATAAAGCCCAAGCATCTACAAGCAAAGTTCAGATTGAGAACAGTGAGGAAAGCAACAGTGATATTGAGGATGAAGAGGGTGATATAGAGGATTACAAACCAAAAACACAAAAACTCGCCAAGCAACTCGTTCAGGAACAACTGCTTTTATAAGTCATGACATACTCAAATCCCATAGGATGGTTTCCCTGTCTACACGCACGAAGATCACACTGGCCCAACAGGCAGCATTTACCAAAGCCATCATTAAGGAATTAGGAGGTGACACAAAAAATGTTTCACACTCATATTCTACCGCCGACAGAGCAAGACGTAAGGTTGGTGAAGAGCTTGCATCATCGGTCAAAGAGTCCTGGGTTCCACCACAGTTCCTGTCTCTTCACTGGGATTCTAAACTGATGTCAACTCTGTCATACCAAACTAAAGCTGAAGAGAGGCTCACTGTAGCAGTTGGCAATTCCTATGACATCAAACTTCTTGGTGTGCCTTCCTACAAGCCAAATACAGATCAGCCAGCTGGTCAAAGCATTGCTAATCTCACCATGGAGCTTCTCCGATCATGGAATTGTGTTGACTCAGTAGTGAACATGACTTTTGACACAACAGCTAGTAACACTGGTCATGTGAGTGCTGCCTGTGTAGCCTGCACCAGGACATAGGTCGAGCTTTACTGTGGTCAGCTTGCCGGCATCACGTTGGCGAGGTAATCCTTACACAAGTCTTCAATGATCTGAAAATAGAACCACCAATGTCACTAGAAGTTACCATATTCTGTCAGTTCCGAAAGCATTTAGACACAGTTCAACACAACAATAATCAGGCACTTAATTTTTTGGATGGTACCTCTTATTCAGATGATGTACAAACCATAATCCATGACTATAGGGCCAGAGCGATTTCATGCGCGCAGTCTGTTGTGAAGCATCAATATCAATGTGATGACTACAAAGAATTTTCTGATCTTTGTTTGCTCTACTTGGATGGGACAAGTAGAGAGTTTTCATTTCGACGTCCTGGTGCTGTACACAAGGCTAGGTGGATGGCCAAGTTTCTCTACTCCATTAAGATGGTGCTGCTGGAGGAGCAGATCAGCTCTCTTCCCTCTGGAACCATTACCACGGAAGCACAACAACCCAAACTGCGAGAGTTTGTCAACTTTGTTTGCTTGCTGTACAGCTGGTGGTGGATCACCTGTTCAAGCGCGGTCGAGGCTCCATGGAATGATCTGTCTTTACCAAGACATCCTCAGATATGAAAAACTCAGCCCCAGCATATCATCTAGTGCGATAAAAACTCTCAAGCATCACCTATGGTACCTGACTGCTGAGATGGTACCTCTTGCGCTCTTTAATGATGCAGTCCCTGAAGCTGAACGCCGCTATCTGGCTGAGAGACTTATAGCAGTAAAGCCAGCACAAGATCAGGCATCTTTACCACAACATCGATTTGGTACGGGATTTGGGAAACCCAAATTTCCAAACTCCATTTCCAGCACGACAAAGCTTGGCGACTTAATCAACAAAGATTCATGGTACATTTTCTCTGTTCTGGAACTTGACAGTTCTTTCCTGACTCATAATATCGAAAATTGGCCAGAATTAGCTTCCTTTCAAACATCCAGAGAACACATCTCGGCAGTTAACGTCGTAAATGATTGTGCTGAGCGTGGGGTGAAGCTAAGTTCTAATTTCCTCATGGCTGCCAGATCAGAACAACATTACCAAAATGTCCTACAAGTTGTTGAATCCGACAGAAAGAAGCTTCCTAATCTTCGAAAGAGAAAAACTGGAGACTAAACTAATTGTTCATGTTCATTTACAGCTCTTGAACATTTTTTATTAAAGTAGTGTTCTTTTGACTTTGACTTGCTTGTATCACCAATAATGTATATAGTATCAATAATATAATGTATAAACCAGATTGTAATGTCAGACGTCAGAAAGTAATGTAGAAATCAATGCAATGTATCCCTGTTTTGAT
This sequence comes from Bathynomus jamesi, assembly GCA_023014485.1. Taxonomy (NCBI): domain Eukaryota; kingdom Metazoa; phylum Arthropoda; class Malacostraca; order Isopoda; family Cirolanidae; genus Bathynomus; species Bathynomus jamesi. Next base: position 221,422 of record JAJOZX010004770.1, on the reverse strand, counting down.
TATTTAATACATTTTTACTGGTTCTGATACTTTTGCAAACACGGAAACCGGGATATAAAATGTTTAATTTTTTGGTCAATTTAACTCCAATACTAAATATTGCATCAATGATGTGGACCCCCTAGATGACCACATAAATCTTTGAAATTTGGCCATATGTGCTATTTCAGGCATTGGAACACAGTAATCATAGGGACAGATTGAAATAAAACTTTTTGAAAAATCATGGGAAATTTGATGCACCCTAATATATATATATATATATATATATATATATATATATATATATATATAATATATATAATTATACCGTATATATATATATATTATATATATATACCGTATATATATATATATATATATATATATATACCGTATATATATATATATATATATATATATACCGTATATATATATATACCGTATATATATACACAAATGCAATCCACAAGGAAAAGAAAAATTATTACAGTTTTTTCGTGTATTCAGAAGTACACACCTCGTCAGGGAAGCTATATTTTTTAGGCCTCTTTGCGAGTGACCCGTTGCCCACGTTGGCCTAACATCATGAAAAAGGAAAAAACTATAGTATTTGTCATTTACCATTACTTATTCGGACTATAGTTGATTTAATTTTCCCAGAAGAGTTACTTGTTCCATGCACGGTCTGTGTATCATAAAAAACCTCAGGGGACCATTTTGAGTTCAATCCCATATATATATATATATATATTAGGGTGGTCCAAAACGTTAAAGCATCGACTAAGTTCTCTCCACAAGGTTGGTTTTATGCCTCTTGGTGTGGACAGTATTTGTGCAAAGTTTCACGTTATTCGGTTAATATTTATGGGTCGCCCCACTTGTCCCCTTTTTGAAAATTTGGGAAAATATATAGACAACTGAATAACTAAATTTTTTTTTGGTTCTCAAAGAATATGAAAGAAAACAGTAAGACAATAGGACATGATAATGGGTGTATCTTCATTATTTCTTCTGCATCAGAGTCGCCTTGGATGGTATTGGTATCTGTTTTCGGTGGGCGGCTACGAGTTGTAGGAGGTACTGCTTCTGGTCCTCGTTTCGTGTCAAAGTGTCATTGTAGCGTTGTGCGAGAGCAATACCTCGCTCGGCAGCATCATTGACGACTTTCATCTTTAAGGCGCGATCTCTAAGTTCCCCGTAGTTCTTGTCATTTGGCCATTCCCGTGGATCTTTTTGAAGTAACTGGCGCGCTTCCTCCTTACCTCCAACTTTCAAGGCATCAAAGAGGGTCAATGTCCTTTTCGTGACGAAGGATGCCACATCATTTTCAACACCAGCTTCCGCCATGTCGATTCGTCGGGGCAGCCATTCTTTTGGGGATGTTGGAGGTGTTGAACCATTCTCCTTTTGGTATCAGGATCGATCCTATTATCGAAGAAGGCCAGTCCAATCAGATGCTCCGACAAGTACCACAGGTGGCGTCTTAGAGCTGTCTTCGCCGCTTGTGCAGCTCCTCCGTGTGGATATTTTCCAGAAGATGCAGCATTTGAGATCATTGAGAGGAGCTTGTGTCCCCATTGGCGCTTCATGCCAGTACTTGTCGTAAATCAGACTGACAAATAAAGCCAGCTGAGTCACGTTTCGTTCTTCGCGTGCTGTGAGCTTGAATTGATAGTGAAAGAGGTAGATTTTGAGCGCATAAATCGCCTTCGCCATCCATCTCGCGTGGTGCATGGGACCCGGAGCTCGGATAAAGAGTTGACCACCAGTCTTTCCCCCCAGGAAGAGCAAAGATAGTTCAAGGAATCCTTGTAGTCGTCACGAGGTTGGCTTGCCTGAAGAGCGTTAGGTAAGTAAGTGAGCATCTCTTTTTCATCTCTTGGAGTTGAGGGTTCTCGAACAAGCTGTCCGATGCTGAGACAAATGCTTCGTGGGAGAGAGATGGCCATTCCTTTTGAAATAGCTTAAAAAGGCCTGTTTCAGGATTCCTGTTGAGCCAAATATTGAGGCAAAGACATCAGCAAGTACGACTTCAAGTATATGATGTCGACAACCGATCCAAACTAGCTCGTGACCAATGCTTCTTCAATCCTGACACAGGCTCCGCGATGTAAACCCGTGTTTGACGCAGTGGTATCGAAGACGAGACCTCTCACATGCTGTTCCACGTTCCATAATTTCATAGTTTGAAGGCATGCCTTGGCCTGTGCTTCTCCAGTTCCTTGTTTCATCTTTGGGACACCAAGCAGCTTCTCCTGTCCATTGAATGTTATAAGGATTGCTATCCGATGCACATTCGTCTTCTTCCCTTCAATGCCGGGGAGAAGCTTTCCGTCCCAATGGAGAAGGACAGGGTCTTCTAGAGAGAATGATTCTAGGTCTTCTCGAGCTGCCTGTTCTCGCCCACTTTCTCTGTAGCGATGAATAGAGCTCCGAGAGCACGTCATCCCAGACAGATCATGCCCCGCGGCCTGTAATACAGCTCCAGTTACGAAAACAGCATTCCGGTCAGAAAGATTGGTGCGATCCATTGCTCCAATGACTTCTGGAGATTGGAAAATGTTCGTAACCTTGTTCTTGGGACGCTTTGGTGCCGGAGCTTCAGACGAAGAAGGAATCGGAACCTATGGTCTATAGTCGTCGTCGTCTTGCGAAAAAAGGGAAGAAGAAGAAGAGGAAAGATCAATTGATGACACTCCTGCTTCTTCCAAATCTTTCTGTGTTGCTTCATGCCTTGCCTTCCTCTTGGCTTCCTTCTCCATTCTGGATCGCTTTCTGTCCTCTTGTGTAGTCGTTTCCTTATCAATGCCAGCCATGCTGCAAGAATTGACGTCCTTGCGCTGCATGGACAGGAAATTTCGGTCCTCAACGTTGACGATTGTGCTCATGGCATCACTGGTTGCGATGTCAAACAGTTCCTGGATGTCCGCTTTGAAGATGTCTTCATTCATTCTATCGCTGGCACGTTGCCTGGTCCTGTGCTTCTTGAGTGTTTTGTAGCGGTCTAAAAGCTTTGAAAGCTTACGGACACAGGAGTCGATCCGTTGAGTTGGGATCCGCGCTCGGGTCCAGACTTCAATCACCCTCTGGCATTCCTGGTTCAGACTGTCGGAGGTGGTTTGCTTTGATTGATGTGGTGGTATTGTCCCAAGAGGAGGGCGTCAAGGCATGTAGGGAGCCTTGACGTGGATAAAGTTCCAGTTGCCATCCCTAGAAGCCAAACTTTTGGAATTGATCGAGTTTGAGCCATCGGACCTACGGAAGAAAAAGTACATTATATAATATATATATTCAGAGTGGGGCGACCTCTAAATATTCACCAATGACGCTGCAATTTTGCACAGACCATGTGGACACTAAATGGGCAAAAACCACACTTGTGGAGACTAAGACAATTTTGAAATTTCCCCCTATGGATTTGGACCACCCTAATATATATATATATATACCATATGTCCCACAAAAAAGTACACCCAACTTTAGATTGTACTAACTCCTCCAAAAATTGAGATATTTTGGATCTGTTTGTTTGATTTAATATAGCAAATTATTCTTTGTTAACGTTCAAATTTAGTCATGTTTAAACGATTTAGTGTTTAAGCATCTGCTTTTAACTGAAGGGTACAACAAAATGGATTGCGCAAAATTGGTCAATGAAAAAATAATGTGTGCGCTATCGATGTAATGAAAAGACAAATACATAATAATAGATACTTTAACATAATTTTAATAAGATACAAAGCAGATTTTTCTTTATTCCTTATTGCAAAAGTTATGCTTAGTTTCGTTTTCTTTCAACATGACCGCCATTCCTATCGATACAAATCTGGAGTCGAGCTCTCATCTTCCCCATCACTCTTTTGATAAGATCTGGATTGTCTTTTAACAAGTTGATTTCAGCTGTGATGCGAGTCCTCAAATCATCTAAATTGATAGGTTGTGATGCAAATACTCTGTTTTTCAAATGACCCCATAAAAAGTAATCACACGGGGTCAAGTCAGGGCTTCTGGGAGGCCATTCAATGTCATGGCCTGTAGCAATTACTCTTTGGTGGAAGACTTCCTGCAAGCGTTCCTTCACAATAACTCTCCTGTGAGCAGGAGCTCCGTCTTGCACCTACCAAATACAATTAAATCGGTTTCCATAAGTAATACGTATTTGTGGAAGGATTTCTCGGTCTATCATTTCTAGGTAAGCTTCACCATTTAGATTACCATCGTAAAAGACCGGGCCAATTAACGCTCCATTACCGCACAGTCCTACCCAGAGAGACAGTTTTTTCTAGAGTTATTCTTTTCGTAGATATGATTGTCAGGTGGATGATTTTTTGGTGCATACTGACGGCAGATTTGTCTGTTCACTAGACCATTCATAAAAAAGGCCGCCTCATCTCCAACCACTAATTGTTCCGTGAATCTCTAGTTTTTCAAGAAACCACTGGGCAAATCTTAGGCGGCGAGGTAGATCTCCTTCAATGAGTTGATGTCGAATTTCCATTCTGTATGGGTACAAATTCAAATCCTCACGAACTATTCGATGAAATGACATGCGTGAGAGTTCTGTACCATTTCCTGTGGACACTTTTGGATGTCTCCTCTAATAAATGCCGACATGCTGAATGTTCTCGTCTGTTCTTGCCGTCTTCGGATGGCCTGAACGTCCTTTGTTCAAATTGAGGACCGTTCCTCTTCTTTGTATTTCCGAATATTCTTCAAAATTGTATGTTTAGTTGGAGAAGCTCTATCGGGAAATTGCAGTTCGAAGGTATCTGAACTTGTTTTAAGCTTTTAGTTTGCAGATAAGTTGTGACCATGAGAACGCGCTGCCTTCGTGTAAACTGCATGATAAGGGTTTTCAAAGTTATTTATAAATTTAGTAATTCAGATTCTTCATTTATATGTATGACTCGTATCTTAGATACAAAAGTTCGAATTATTTAAAAAAAATATTTGCAATATCCTTCGACGTAAAAAGAGCACATTGGTTAAAGCAAGAGGAGCTATCTGGCTGGGAGAAATGATCATTCCGCGCAACCATTTTGCTGTACCCTTCATTTAAAAGCAGATGCTTAAACACTAAATCGTTTAAACATGAATAAATTTGAAGGTTAACAAAGAATAATTTGCTATATTAAATCAAACAAACAGATCCAAAATATCTCAATTTTTGGAGGAGTTAGTACAATCTAAAGTTGGGTGTACTTTTTTGTGGGACATATGGTATATATACAGTATGTATACGGGCTCCAATAAACCTTAGCACCCCCCGCCCATGGCCTAAACCAGAGAGGTACAGTAAAACTTAACATACCTTACAAAAGAGAATTTAATCCTGCATTTAATGAGAAACAATTAAACTTGGTGTTCCCGCCATTGGCTTCCAAGACAGCCTGAATTCGCTTTGGTAGCTTGCCAAAAGTGACGTGAATAGATCTTGATCGTTACGCAAATTTGCTAAAACAGTTTCAGTGTTGCGTCATTGTATCCTTCGAAAATCGATTTGCTGCAGGTTCTTGAAACAAGAGACATTCAACCTTGTCCTTTATAACTGATCCAATGTGTTCACAGACGTTCAGGGTCAGGAGAATTTCCTGGCCATTCTTCATTTCCAAAGAAATCGATCTCATGGTTCCGCAACAACTGTTGAGTGGCTAATGCCTTAAAGCAGGGGCCTTGTCGTGCAGAAGTGTGGCCTGATCGACATCCATAACATTGTTTTGGGTTTCTTAGAAAAGGAATGACATGCTGGGATAGAATAATATCACGAAAATACTGTCCATCCCAACTCTGACCATTTGCTTCAGCACTCACATGAGCTTCTTTGTAGTGAACAAAACAAAACACCAACACAGTCTGAACTTTTTAATAATTCGCGATAATGTTCATTGTCATCGATTTCATCTGGTGTTGCGGCTCATACTCGATCATTTTGGTAGTTAGGCCGACGTGTTGCGTAAACAAAAAATTCATCGGAGACAGCTAAATGCATGAAATCATCCACATCCCAATCTTCAAGATAATGGGCAAACCACATTCTGTCATCGATGTTAAGTTGAGTTTTTCTTGGCTTTGGAAGTTAATGCCAAGGCTTTAAACCTTGCCTATGACGGTACAGTCGAATGATCTCACCACTAACGATCTTTCCTCTCAACACTTCGATCTCTCTAAAAAGTTTAGCACAGCTGTTTTTCCGCCTACTCGTACCCTTTCAATGATGTCCTTTGTTTCCTGAGAGAGTGGCAAATTTGGGCGCCCAGATTTGGTTGTATCCATTTCACATTCATCCAAAGTTTTATTCTAGTTTCTTTTGACGAAGTCCTCACTTCTTCGCAACTTCTTGGCAACCCATGAACGTGTTATAAAGGTGGCTCCAGCATCACGAGCTTCCCGAAATGTTATTTATTGCTCGTATGCGATCTATCACACGTTGCCTCTCCGAATCACCAATTAATTGAGAAGCCATTATATTATCACTTTATCAGCTAGAGTAATTTTAATACCTGCAATAAATAAAGAATTTTATATTTTATAATCACAAAACTATTTCGATATAAGTAAACATGTAAGCTGCAAATGGGGGGGGGGAGGGGCTAAGGTTTTTTGGAACCCCTTATGTAGGAGGGGTCCCGCGTCTTAAGGTACCTAAGCGCCAAAATTAAAATTCGCCCGAAATCGCCTCCAAAGTTCAGCAATATTCTCGCAATAGTATCTCTGTTATTAATTGAGCTAGAACGTTCATTTTTGGCTAAATTAGAGTTCTATGTATGCTAGTGAAGATGTTGATGAGTTTTTGGAATAGATTTTCATATTTTATATATATTTTTTTAAATTTTTTGATTTTCTTATTATGCCGAACTTTGGGTGAACTTTTGGCTGGCGATAGAAGTGAAAAAAGTAGTTCGCTTCATAAGGTTTTCAACCATACTTCTAGTGTCGTAAGGTCATTATAACCCAAACCACGCGATAGAGGAAGGGTGAAAATAGTGATATCCATCAAACACACGGTTTCGCCTTTGGTGGCGCTTAGGTACCTTAAGACGCGCGACCCCTATATATATATATATATAATATATATATATATATATAATCATGCGGGTTGCTTCTGCAAAGCTTCAATTTAATATTTAGGAGGAATCCAATGACAAGGAGGAATGTAAATGCCATGAAAAGTCTTCTTTAATGCGCAACGTTTCGAGCAATACGCTCATTCAGGCTAAATAATAACAATATGAAATTAAAATCAATAAATAAATGAAACACAAGACAAAATAATTTCTATAAAACCTATTCATTAAAAGCAAAATTTAAAAAGACTAAAAGAAGAGGGTTAAATTCAGTTATAAAAATTTACATATAAAATTACAAGAAATTTAAAAAGCTATTTTTAAATTACATATAGTAAATTTGAAATTAGTACAATGGAATAATTAACACTACTAACCCTTCATTGCTGGTTCCGAGGCACAAGTAATTTAAAACAAAACAAAGGGAACATACTATGGGTTGGGTGGTTGGAGAGTTATAAGTTGGGGAGGGGGAATTATAAAAATTTAGAGGGACAGCTGAGGAATCAACGTTTAGAGAAGGGGTCAATGTTTTAATATAAAGAGATTCCAAAATTCTAAGTGAGTTGGGACAAGAATTACAACCGAGAATTTTAAAATTATCTAAAGTGACATCAGTTTTACATTTAATACTATGTTCCCGGATACTAGAGGCTTCTTTTTTATTTAAAATTTTACCTGTTCGGCAACTTATTCCCATATGCGAATAAAATCTAGTCCTGAGAGAGCGCACGGTGCTGCCAATATAAGTACCAAGGAGACACCTTGGGCTGGTAAATAAATATACAACACCGCTACGCAACGAATCAGGAGTTCGATCCTTCGCTGAGAAAAAAGCTACCTAAAGACGTTTTATTAATAAATATAATGCGAAAATCAGTATGATAAAAATTTTTTTTTTTAACAACTTGGTAAATTTAAGTTTAAATTCTTTATTCATGGGACCCATTTCAGGTACCAAGAAATATTTTATATCTTTAGGCACTGAAATACAGGGAAGTTGAGGGCTATAAACATTATTTAAGAAATCTTATTAGTTTATCTACATATTGAACAGGAAAACTATTATTGGTAAAATATGATCTTAAATTATTAAATTCATCGTTAAGTAAGGTAAAACTAGAAGTCAAATTATATCCTCTGAACAAGAGAGTTTTAATACACGACATCTTATAGTTAAAATCAGTAAAACTAAAAAAATTCATGCCCAAACCGGTAAAAGGGGTTTCCTGTAAACTGATGTAGTAATAGAATCACCTTTTTTCGAAATTAAAAGATCTAAAAAGGGAAGGGAGCCATTTCCTCAGTTTCCATTGTATAAGTTATATTGGGGTGCAGAGAATTTAAGAAGTTAAAAAATTGTTGCGCTTGTACAGCATTATCAAAAACAGCTATCGAGTCATCAACGAAGCGTCGGTAAAAAATTGGTTTACAATGGTGGGAGATTGTCTAAAAATTACACTTTCTAAATGAGTCATAAAAAAATCAGCTGATAAAGGTCCGATGGGTGATCCCATCCCAACACCGTCAATTTGTTGGTAAACCTTATTATTGAAAGTAAAATAACATTGCTTAAAAACCAGTTCTAAAAGTTCCTTAAAATAAGACTATGAAAAACCATGAAAACTATCAACAGAGCTAAAAACCCTATCTAAAATAATGGCAATAGTTTCTGATACAGGTACGTTCGTGAAAAGCGACTTTACATCAAAACTGACAAAAAACTTTTTGAACCGAAATTCTCACTAAGAAGATCTTTTTGAAATTCATAAGAGTTATTTATAGTATACGCATTTTTCGCAAAAGGTGACAAGAGACCAACAACAAATTTTGCCAATTGAAAGGTAGGTAAGTTATACGAAGCTAAAATAGGACGGAGAGGTGTTCCAACTTTATGGATTTTAGGCAAACAGTATAATTGAGCAAGATCAGAACCAGATACGAACAACTGAGAGTAAGTATCGTTTTTTATTATCTTTAAAGACTTTAATCGTGACAAAAATCTATTAACTTTGTCTTCCAACCTTAAAATGACTTTATTGACGGGTTCAAGAATTTGTTTGAATTTGCTAACATCACTTAGGATTTCATAAAGTCATTTTAAGGTTGGAAGACAAAGTTAATAGATTTTTGTCACGATTAAAGTCTTTAAAAATAAAAAAAACGATACTTACTCTCAGTTGTTCGTATCTGGTTCTGATCTTGCTCAATTATACTGTTTGCCTAAAATCCATAAAGTTGGAACACCTCTCCGTCCTATTTTAGCTTCGTATAACTTACCTACCTTTCAATTGGCAAAATTTGTTGTTGGTCTCTTGTCACCTTTTGCGAAAAATGCGTATACTATAAATAACTCTTATGAATTTCAAAAAGATCTTCTTAGTGAGAATTTCGGTTCAAAAAAGTTTTTTGTCAGTTTTGATGTAAAGTCGCTTTTCACGAACGTACCTGTATCAGAAACTATTGCCATTATTTTAGATAGGGTTTTTAGCTCTGTTGATAGTTTTCATGGTTTTTCATAGTCTTATTTTAAGGAACTTTTAGAACTGGTTTTTAAGCAATGTTATTTTACTTTCAATAATAAGGTTTACCAACAAATTGACGGTGTTGGGATGGGATCACCCATCGGACCTTTATCAGCTGATTTTTTTATGACTCATTTAGAAAGTGTAATTTTTAGACAATCTCCCACCCATTGTAAACCAATTTTTTACCGACGCTTCGTTGATGACTCGATAGCTGTTTTTGATAATGCTGTACAAGCGCAACAATTTTTTAACTTCTTAAATTCTCTGCACCCCAATATAACTTATACAATGGAAACTGAGGAAAATGGCTCCCTTCCCTTTTTAGATCTTTTAATTTCGAAAAAAGGTGATTCTATTACTACATCAGTTTACAGGAAACCCACTTTTACCGGTTTGGGCATGAATTTTTTTAGTTTTACTGATTTTAACTATAAGATGTCGTGTATTAAAACTCTCTTGTTCAGAGGATATAATTTGACTTCTAGTTTTACCTTACTTAACGATGAATTTAATAATTTAAGATCATATTTTACCAATAATAGTTTTCCTGTTCAATATGTAGATAAACTAATAAGATTTCTTAAATAATGTTTATAGCCCTCAACTTCCCTGTATTTCAGTGCCTAAAGATATAAAATATTTCTTGGTACCTGAAATGGGTCCCATGAATAAAGAATTTAAACTTAAATTTACCAAGTTGTTAAAAATTTTTTTTTTTTTATCATACTGATTTTCGCATTATATTTATATAAAAAACGTCTTTAGGTAGCTTTTTCTCAGCGAAGGATCGAACTCCTGATTCGTTGCGTAGCGGTGTTGTATATTTATTTACCTGCCCAAGGTGTCTCCTTGGTACTTATATTGGCAGCACCGTGCGCTCTCTCAGGGCTAGATTTTATTCGCATATGGGAATAAGTTGCCGAACAGGTAAAATTTTAAATAAAAAAGAAGCCTCTAGTATCCGGGAACATAGTATTAAATGTAAAACTGATGTCACTTTAGATAATTTTAAAATTCTCGGTTGTAATTCTTGTCCCAACTCACTTAGAATTTTGGAATCTCTTTATATTAAAACATTGACCCCTTCTCTAAACGTTGATTCCTCAGCTGTCCCTCTAAATTTTTTATAATTCCCCCTCCCCAACTTATAACTCTCCAACCACCCAACCCATAGTATGTTCCCTTTGTTTTGTTTTAAATTACTTGTGCCTCGGAACCAGCAATGAAGGGTAGTAGTAGGTTAATTATTCCATTGTACTAATTTCAAATTTACTATATGTAATTTAAAAATAGCTTTTTAAATTTCTTGTAATTTTATATGTAAATTTTTATAACTTTGAATTTAACCCTCTTCTTTTAGTCTTTTTAAATTTTGCTTTTAATGAATAGGTTTTATAGAAATTATTTTGTCTTGTGTTTCATTTATTTATTGATTTTAATTTCATATTGTTATTATTTAGCCTGAAGATGAGCGTATTGCTCGAAACGTTGCGCATTAAAGAAGACTTTTCATGGCATTTACATTCCTCCTTGTCATTGGATTTCTCCTAAATATATATATATATATATAATAATAATAATAATAATTTTGTGACGTCGCAGGCACAATTGGTGCTTTCAAGCGAGAGATGGCGAGGAAATTTGAAACCCCTTAATCCCAACCCAGAGAGTTGCATGAAGTTTCCATCGCTTATTTATTAGGTCTACAAGCAAACGTTTCACTGAAATCCCGAAAGGAGGATGACTAACAGGATGATTAACAATAAAACCTAACAATTCTTTAACTTCGTTTATACCATCTTATAACAGCCATTATGGCCTGTCTTACGTATGCAATATGCATTGCATTCTATTATTACTTACTTATCCTTCCCGGACATAGAGTTGTCCATAGGGCAGCATTGAAATTTCTCCACTCATTTCTGTCCTGGCTCAGGTCTTTACTGTCTATGTCTCTCTTTATGGTTCTTCTCCATGTATCCTTAGGTCTTCCTAATCTCCTCCTCCCATCTGGTTGCCACATTAAACTTTGCTTTGGTATTCTTGCATCTTCCATCCTTAATACATGCCCATAGTACCTCCCTCTTCTTATCCTTATAATTTCTACCGTCGATCTTTGTCCACTTCGTCTTCTCACTTGCTCCTCACTGACATGTTCATACCACCTTATTTTCATTATCTTTCTCAAGCAGTTGCTCTCAGACCTCCGAAATTTATTCTCAATTTCCTTTAATCCTTTCCATGTCTCACATCCATAAAGAAGAATGGAAACGAATATACTACTGAACAGTTAAATTTTGATGTTTAAGGAGAGAGAGTCTTCCTTCCATACTTTATTCATGCTCCTAAAAACTGCTGCAGCCTTACGTATTCTTGAATTCGCTTCCCTTCTTACATCACATCTCCATCATTTCATAAAATACTGCCGAAGTATTCAAAAGGGTCAGTTTCTGGCAAGGTTACACCATTAAGCTCTATCTGCCTTTATTCATTTACCTGCACCTTCATTACCTTTGTTTTTCTGTTATTTATTCTCAAACCTATCCTCTATGATTCTTGTGCTAAGTTTTTGGTTGCAATTTTCATGCTTTCTACGGTGTTGCTTACAAGAAACAAGTCATCCGCATAATCCAGGTCCATCAGTTTTCCACCTTCCACCCATTCAATACCTTGTTGTCTCAGTCTTATTTCCAATTTTCTTATTACCCATTCAAGTGCTAATATGAACAGTACTGGGGATAAAACATCTCCTTGCCTCACTCCAGTTGTTCCCTTAAACCAGTCTATTATAGACTGGTTTAAGGTACTCGCTATTGCGCTAGACATATCGAAAGCTTTTGATAGAGTCTGGCACAAATCTTTAATTTCGAAACTGCCCTCCTCGGTTTCTATCCTTCTATCTGTGCCTTGATCTCTAATTTCCTTTCTGGCCGATGTACAGCTGCAGTTGTAGATGGCCACTGTTCTAGAGCTATTAACAGTAGTGTTCCTCATGGTTCTGTCCTGTCCTGTCAACCACTCTTTTTCTTTTGTTTATTAATGATCTTTTAATTCTCACTTCCTGTCCTATTCAATCCTATGCCGATGGTTCCATTCTTCACCACCCGTTTCCCAAAGCGTCCCTCACAGCAGTCACTTCATGATTCGCGTTCGACGGCGATGGGACCCCTGACCTCTGATCTTTCTGCTATATCTGATTGAAGCAGAGAAAACCTTGTGCTTTCAATGCCTCAAAAACTCAGTTCCTCCATCTGTCTACTCGTCACAATCTTCCACACAACTATCCCCTTACCTTCAACAACACACAACTCAATCCTTCCTCTTCTCTTAGCATTCTTGGCGTTTCCTTTTCTCGTGATCTTTCCTGGAAAGATCACATGTACTCTCTTTCTGGAACAGCTTCTAAGAGGTCAGGTGTGTTGTACAACTACAGCAGTTTTTTCACCCCCACTCAGTTGCTGTCTCTGTACAGGGGTCTTGTTCGCCCCTGTATGGAGTATGCTTCTCATGTGTGGGGTGGTTCAACCCACACAGCCGTACTTGACCGGATGGAATCAAAGGCTTTTCGTCTCATCAATTCCTCGCCTCTTACTGATTGTCTTCAATCTCTCCCTCTTCGCCGCAATGTTGCCTCTCTCTCTCTCTTTACTATCGCTATGATAACGGACATTGCTCTTCTGAACTCTCTAACTGCATGCCTCCTCCTTTAAGGAGAGCACGCAGTACCAGACCTTCTACACTTTCTCATCCCTATTCTGTCCAACTATCCTAATGGAAGGGTTAATCGGTATTTTCAGTCTTTCATCCACTCAACCGGTCAACTCTGGAACAATCTTCCTCAGTCAATCTTTCCTCCTGTCTATGACCTCCCATCTTTCAAACGCAGTGTGTGTGTGTGTGTGTGTGTGGTGTGTGTGTGTGTGTGTGTGTAGGCATCTCGAAAACCCTGGACCTTGATTTTTTTTCTCTTCTACACTGCGTTCGCACTTATTAAGCAGATTACATTTTCTCCAATATTTTCAAAAGTTTTTCCCCGATTTCAATGAAACTTGTAGCAAATAATCACTATATATAGCAGCATTGATTGTATTCATTTCGATAAAATATTTTGGTAATTAAAATAATTATCTCATTTTACTGAAAAATATGTAAAATATTGTGTTCTGAATTATTAAGCAAGTATTCTATTTACGGATTTAAATGATGAAAATGGGTAAGAAGAAGGATTTAACACCAACTGAGAAAAGAAAAATAGTCAAGTTACTCGCTGAAAATATAAAATCTATTGAAATTGCGAAGTAGTTTGGCAGAGCTTATGGAACTGTAAACAAGTTTGTAGCGGAGGGTACCAGACTGAGGCAGCGAAATGATAAAGGAGCTATAAGAAAAGTGACAAGGCGGCAGATATCTGTAATCAAGCGCAAACTGTAAAGCATCCACTGTCCTTAAGTAAAGAGGTTTTTGAGCAGGCTGGCATACATAATGTACCAAGAACATCTCGATGTGGAATCCTCCAAACAATTGGCAAGACGTGTAAACCTACGATTCAGTCACCATTATCACCCAGGTACAAGAAGCAGCGTGTTGAATGGGCGCGTCAGTACGTGAAAACAGATTGTAATACTGTATTGTTAACCGATGAATGAAGAGCAACCCTTGAGGGATCTGATGCTTGGTGAAGAAGATGGATTGCTGAGGGTCAGTCTCTACCATGGAATGAGGTTTTCTTTTAGAAAGTTTGTGTAAGACTGGGCATTCATTTTTACACCATCAGGCACTCTGTATGGGACAGCTACTTCATTGCTTATCAATCCTGCCCAAAACATGACACTATCTCCATCTTGCTGGCGTCTTAATCTCGATGGTAGAAATTGGCTCTCCTGCATAAAAAAAAAATCTTAAATATGATAATAAAAACCCACTCTAATAGACAGAGTTTATTTCCACAACAGTTTCGATGCCCACTAGCATCCTCTTCGGGTGGATACAGAAAAACGAATTCGTTTTTCTGTATTCACCCGAAGAGGATGCTAGTGGGCATCGAAACTGTTGTGGAAATAAACTCTGTCTATTAGAGTGAGTTTTTATTATCATATTGTGACTTTCACGTAGAAAAAGTGAAGTTTTTTTGCATTTAAAGTCTTAAATGTTTCTCCAAACAGATATCGACATATTTAGAAGACAAAGAAATGCCCTTTGTTCTGGTTGAATATGAACCAACGATTTTTATTGTGTGTCCCTTCTTTTGTAATTGAAATTTGCTTGGTACTGTAGAAGGCCGACAATTTTCCACGATATATATATGGCTCTCTATGATTAGTTGGTTTGATCTTATCAGCCAGTCAAAAGTACACTTTAAAACATGAGGGGTAAAGTAAATGTTGAACAATTAGGATTATGACATTTTTATAACCTCATGTTCCTGTATCATAAATCGATGAACTTTTGCCCCCTGATAATGAAAATAACAGTTTTTTCGATGTATTTTGAAAAAACTTCACCACAAAATAAAAAATAAAAAATTAATAAAATAATAAATAGAAATTTGCATGTTTATTTCACAATTATTATACATAAACATATATTATATTATACAACATTATACCTATACAATACATATTAATTATACAAATACAAATATTATACATTTACTCTATTATTGTTTTAATTGTTTTACTTATTGCTTAAAATAAACCTGTGATTAAGGTTGTCTTTATTTTTACAGTTTACGTAAAGTTCTTGCATCACCTTAATGGCACTTCCGCACATTGGTTGCTCCTTGGTATAGCTATTGCAGATGGGTCTCTGTTCCAGTGATTTTCCAGAGTATTTAGTGCTTTTCGGTATATTCCGGAATATTCAAGAAAATACTAGGTAACCAATCTAGAATGGTGCAATGCAGCTGTCTCGAATATACTAATATACTATATTTGCTTTCGGGGTGACATTTTTTTTTAATTCTGAAGAATTAGGCTCTTTTTTATTGTTTTCAAGCAAAAGTTCATCGAATGACCAGGCCCTGACTGTCGGTCAAAAAAATAAGGGGATTATATATATATATATATATATATATATATATATATATATATATATATATATATTAGTAGTGGACCGGATATCTGCATCATTTTTAACATCCGCATCCGCACTTCTGACTGCGGATGTTATGCGGATATTACCTCTAATGAATTATGCAATTTACAATTAAATTAGCTTATAAAGTAGCTTATAAGGCCCAGTCATGCACATTTCATGTAAAGTATTAATTATTAATGAACAAACATATATAAACCTGAAAATATAAATACATGGCAACACAGAAAATTGAATGAAACTTGTTTCATTGAATTTTCTGCGGCTGAAACTCTCGAGAAAGTTATTATTTTTATCATAATGAAAATATTAATTTTAATTCTTATGCATTGCCTGCCATAATAGTAATATCAAGAAATTTGAAAAATTATGTCATATATTCATAATTCTATATTATATTGATAGATTAACTAAATATCCGCATCCGCAGATGTTGAAAAACTGACATCCGGTCCACCACTAATATATATATATATATATATATATATATATATATATTAGTGATGTAGCGGATGTCATTTTTTTCACATCCGCGGATGCGGATGCGGTTGAGGATGTTTGATTTCAACATCCGCGGATGCGGATGTCTACATTTTCGTTATTTTTTAGGATATATTCGAGATTTGTTGTGTTTAACGTATATAATAAGTTATTACATAGAGAGAGCTGTAGCTATAATGTAGTATAATTGATTAATTGTACAATAATTGCTGTACTTTCTCTGAACATATAAAATAATATCAAGCATCTAACTAATATAGAAATCAATTAGTGAATTCGTCTGCAAATAAATTCGTTATATTTTGTCGAGTTTCAGCCACAATTAGAAACCATAATTGTGTTACCAGGATGCGGGACGTGAACCCAACTCAAATGCACCCCACCGACCTCTTTCCCCAACCTCCACCCTTATAGAAAGAGATCTTTAATTAGCTTCATAACTATTTATATTAAGTTTAAAGTTTTATTAGGCATATTTATAAATGAGTAATTAAAATAAAGTAAACTAAGATGTTCATCGTTTAATGTTCAAACTTAATTATAGGAAGGTTATGCTTAAGGAACATTAACTTTTCTGCCTTTTTTGCTGCCAGTCTGTTTCTCTTTTCATCATATATTAATCCAGCACTGCTAAATAATCTCTCGCTTGGTACGTTTGTTGGAGGACAGGCTAAATGTTTCCTCGCAAGTTTACTCAAGTATGGATAGATATTCTGCGTATTTTTCCACCAACTAATAGGATTGTCACATGCAGCCAGGCGTTTTTCTTGGTGATAGCTCTCGATCATTTTACTACATCTTTTGACATCGCGTAGGTCTCGTCATTGCTGCTTGACTCAAGAAACAGAGAGATAGATTCTGTGATAGATTTGCTTGTTGAAGGTGTTGGTTCTGTCACTGAAACTTTTATTCTTTTGGTGGGTGGCGAAGCGACAGATTCAAGAGATTGAAGCTCTTCAACTGCTTTGCCAAGTGATGATTTAACTCGTTCTAATGTACTAGGTGAAAATAACAGCTTTGTAACGTGGATCTAAGTAGGTTGCAAGAGAGTAACTTCATACAAGAACAGCCTCTCGTCTTGTCGCTTGCATCACTTTTGCGCACAATGAACTAGTTAGTTCTATTAATATAGTAGAATTTGATAATTTCCGCTTATTAATGACGTTTTATCTCAACGGTCCACATCCGCACGACATCCGCAGTCCAAAGTGCGGATGCGGATGCGAGAAAATGTGCGGATGTTCCGCGGATGCGACCTACATCACTAATATATATATATATATATATATATATATATATATATATATATATATATATATATATATATTATTTATTTATTTATTTATTTATTTATATTTACCAAAAGTATTTGGACACGCATAGGTCCGATCGTGTCTATCGGAATACCTCTCCATTCCTCTTGCAAAGCCGCTCCCAGAGATGGTTTGGAAGAAGGCCGATTTGGCCGAAGTCTGATGCGGCGCTCCAATTCTTCCCAAAGGTGTTCAGTGAGGTTAAGGTCCGGATTCTGAGCCGGCCAGTCCAACTTCTTGAAATTGTTATCCATAAACCAGTCCTGTATACACTTTGCGGTATGACATGGAGTATTGTCGTGCTGATACTGGCAGGGCCCATTACCATAGTACTGCCAGAGCGTAGGGAGCGTAGAATATATCAAAAATATCCAGATACTTCTTGGACTTCATGGTTTCCGGCACGACAACTAACGGATCAAGTCCCATCCAGCTGAAACAGCCCCATACCATCACAGAACCTCCACCGAACTTTACAGTCGGGACGATACAGTCCCGTAAGGAGCGTTCTCCAGGCAATCGCCACACCCACACACATCCATCAGAACGAAACAATGTGTAGCGCGATTCATCACTCCATACCACTCTTTGCCACTGTTCTATAGTCCATGAACGTCGAGCACGACACCACTCCAATCGGCGTTCTGCATTTGTGGCGGTGATATTGGGCTTGTGCGCAGCTGCCCTGCCATGAAATTCAAGTCTATGCAGCTCCCTACGAACAGTTGACGTGGTGACAGATGTTTCCATGGCCTGTTGCACCTCCGCCGTAATGTTTGCCGCAGACGACGTGCGTGAGGTACGAACACTCCTCCATAAGGCTCTTCGACCACGTTCCGTGAGTTTGTGAGGCCGTCCAGACCGTTTTTTTTGGTTGTAGTGGCACCTTCAGCCTTCCATCTTTGAATACATCCGCTACAGTAAGTTTCGGAATGTTCAGACGGCTCGCAGTTCCGCGCACAGAAAGGTTACTGATGTACATCCAATCACCATCCCACGTTGAAAGTCTGTAAGTTCCGCTCCACCCGGCATATTGGCGTCTAATCCACTGCTACTGGCCAGGCAGACATACAGGCTTTATATTGATGATTTTCCAAGCCACTGTGCATGCGCTAGTCCACAATACGTAATTGTGGCGGGGTGTTCGAATACTTTGTAATATATATGTATACAGGGTGGGCCGTAAGTTTCCATACATAGGAAAAATTAAACGTTTGTTTTTATGTTTCAGATACCCTAAGAATATGCGTGTAAGATCTTGTTTACTGATGAAGCAAATGTTTACGTCAATGGAGAGGTTAATCGGCAAAACATACGTTATTGGAGTAATGCTAACCCTAACTGGCTGAGTCCGACGAAGATGCAAGGTGCCGGTAAAGTGATGGTGTGGGCCGGGATATGGGGTGACAGAATTATTGGACCAATTTTTGTCAGTGGAAATCTTAATGCCGAAAGGTATCTTAACATGTTGCAAGAAGAGATTTTCCCATCCCTGCTAAACGAGGAAGGTAACTTCCCAGTTTACTTCCAGCAAGATGGAGCTCCACCTCATTATGGTCTTCACGTGCGTCGGTATTTGGATCAGCAGCAGTTTCCGGATGCTTGGATTGGTCGGCGTGGTCCTGTGGAGTGGCCTCCCAGATCCCCAGATCTCACCCCCCTTGATTTCTATCTTTGGGGGCACTTGAAGGCCATGGTGTATCAGGAAAAGATACGAGACATAAATCATCTAAAGGAACGTATCACCAACGCCATTACAAGCATAACGTCAACTGTGCTAATGCGTGTTCATCAACAGTGGGGAACACGTATTGAAATGTGTTTTCAAAACAATGGCAACCATGTAGAGCATATTATATAAATAAAAATGGTTGTCCATAAAAAAATGTTTATTTTTCCTATGTATGGAAACTTACGGCCCACCCTGTATATATATATATATATATATATATATATATATATATATATATATATATATATATATATATATATATATAGGCTTACCATAATTTCTTTGCCTCAAACCGGGACATTTTTAGGGTTTTACTTGAAAAAATAGAAAAACATGTGATACACCACATACACGAAGTTATAAAGAATATTTACTTTAGTACAAACAAATAAAGGCTAAAATATATCAATTACCTGCATGGAATCACACTTTGGAGAACCAGTTGTATTTTTCACTAGCGTGAACCTTTCTTAGAAATGGTTTGTTATTTTTTATTTTTTCATAAAACTCACTGCAACTTAAATCAATGTTTAGTTTACAGTACATTAGTCCTTTTTACTGTTGATTCGGTCATTCGACCTCTTTCCTGAGACCATACATTGTTCATCACTGAAATACCCTTTCAACAGGAGCAGAAGTGCCTGGTAGACAGAAAACATACTCCATAACACGGCTGAGGTTATGCACAGAAATGTTCTGGTCTTTAAAATGATTAAAGAGTTGAGCCCATTTTTCTTCACAATTTATATTCTTTATTTTCCAAATATCGTAGTTTCAAGACCAAAATGTCTTGGCAATCACTACTTCATCAAACAGTTCATCTACGTTTATTGCGGCATTTCCAAGCGTTTCATTAATTTTTATAGCTGATGTTTCAATTTCTGGCCTTTAATATCACTGTTGTTTATCCAGACAAAGTATCCTCCTCCACCAAAACTATTTTCCCACATCTCAATGTAAGATAGACATCGATCATAAAATTTTGTAAATTCATCTACAATCAAATCAGCAAATTATTTTTATTCTCGCGTTTTTTCTGACCGGGACAAAATGACAAACTGACCGGGACGCCGCGACCGGACCTTCAAAACGGGACAATCCCGGTCAAAACGGGACGTATGGTAAGCCTATATAATATATATATATTCTCTCTCTTGGTCCAAACCTTGCTTTGAAAAATATTTCCACCCGCTGAAGAATTAAATTTTATTTTTAGGAGAGTCGGTAAAGTCTGGTTTGAAAGGATTTAAATTTTATAACCGCATTGATCGGCCCAAAGAGACTTCGATACTGATTTATTGTCGAAGCGGGCGATTAAACCAATTACCGATAATCCGCCGATTAATTGGTAGCTGCAGGCAAGGTTGTATTTGGGTTTTCAATAGTCGAATAGATATTAAGAATAATTTATTTTTCTTTACTTTACTTTTTTTACCTTTTCTCTTTTTGACAATTTACAAATTTTAACTGCCGAAACCTTTCTAGCGCTTTTGTTTATGTAACTTTGATGAAGTTTATTTTTTCACAGTAAATGATGCTTCATCATGTACATCATAAATTAGTGATGCAAATTTTTTTTTTTTTTTAAATGCCAGTGGGCTCAGCCTTTATTTGGTGCCTTTTGCTGAAAAGTTAAGCCATGCAAAATAATAGGCCTTAAAAATAATATTTAGAAGTTGCTCAGTGACTCTAAAGTTTACCCTCTTTAGTATAAATTTTGTCATTTGCGGAAGTTACCAAAAAATTCTGTTCGTACGTGTATTATACCAAGCGTATACGCAACATAGTGAACACTACCTCGCGAGCCATGCAAGATCTGGATAATTGAGAACTTGCGATGTATGGGCTCTAGAGATTCTCCTGATGTTGTCATAAGAAATTGTTTTTAAGCCAATCACGGCTTCAAGATATCTCTGCTCGGAAAAGCAACGCGACACCTCAGCCAATTACGGGGGATTAAACTAGTGATATCATCAATAAAACACTACGTCTGGAGAAAACAGCGGGCTCATCATAGTTTCACTCGACAGACTTTTGAGTCGTTGAGCCAACCCCAAAAGATTATTTTTAATGGCTGTGATTTTACATGCCATAATTTTTCAGCAAAAGGCACCAAATAAAGACTGAGCCCACTGCCATTTCAAAATTTTTATTTTCATTTTTGCTTCACCCAAATATATATATATATATATATATATATATATATATATATATATATATATATATATATACACACACGAGTATGTATATATACATACAGGATGTCCCATAAGTCCGGTCTCGTAGGAAAATTTATTTTAAATTAAATTTGAAAAAGTAAACATTCGAAGTAAAACAAATGTTCAAATTGATGTCTTATTTTGGGAGCTTATTTTATTGTTGCAGGTAGAACAACGCAATGGCGAATATGGAAGCGAGTTACACTCGTGATGAAAAGGCCTCCGCCTTTTCCTCACCAGTGTAACTCGCTTTCCTATGAGACCAGACTTGTGGGATACCCTGTATAAAACCGTATGAGGTTTCCGTTCTTACAAAGAAGTTAGTGAAAGTGATCTGAAGTAACTCATATCATTTGATTTCAATATGGTGTTTAATCCTATTAAACGCTTTTGAATTAATAAAATTGCATCTGCACAGGGTGTACATAAAGTCAGCATTTATTTTTGTGAAGCACTTGGAAATTATATGGAATTCAATCATAAAATGATAAAGTGGTAACATTTATTAAATAATTAAGAGTAGGATTCGACGTGACCCCATCAGTATCCCTGCACAGCTCAAATCGTTCCGCAGCATTTCTAAACACATTCTGGAACATTTGCGGGGTTATGTTATCTGCAGCAGTTCGTATACGTGTACGTAAGTTTTCAAGACTCGTAATCTTCGTCTGATAGACGTGCGATTTGATAAAGCCCCATGCAAAGAAATTTAAAGGGGTTAAATCTGGTGATCTCGCTGGCCAAGGTCTGTTGCTTCCGCGTCCGTCCAGCGATTTGGAAAACGTCCATTTAGATAATCCTGAACAATTTTGGCATAGTGACAAGAAGCACCATCATGTTGATAGACGACGGTATAACAGTTATCCCGTCGTCTATCAACATGATGGTGCTCCTTGTCACTATGCCAAAATTGTTCAGGATTATCTAAATGGACGTTTTCCAAATCGCTGGATCGGACGCGGAAGCAACAGAACTTGGCCAGCGAGATCACCAGATTTAACCCCTTTAAATTTCTTTGCATGGGGCTTTATCAAATCGCACGTCTATCAGACGAAGATTACGAGTCTTGAAAACTTACGTACACGTATACGAACTGCTGCAGATAACATAACCCCGCAAATGCTCCAGAATGTGTTTAGAAATGCTGCGGAACGATTTGAGCTGTGCAGGGATACTGATGGGCGTCACGTCGAATCCTACTCTTAATTATTTAATAAATGTTACCACTTTATCATTTTATGATTGAATTCCATATAATTTCCAAGTGCTTCACAAAAATAGATCCTGACTTTATGTACACCCTGTATTTCAACGTTTTCGGAATTCGATCGTGAAAGAGTTTGCTTGTTTATAAACGTCTCTAATTATGAAAAGAAAACCGAGCTTAAATTTTTTTTTTTTTTTTTTCAATTTGGAATTATGTTCTACGTTTTTTGCCTTGTAAAAAGAAAAGAAAAAAAAAGTATGTTCCCAAATTTGGCCATTCCCGTTCTTGGTCCAAGAGTAAGAAATTCAAAAATGGAAATCTCAGAGGAAGCAATTCTCACATCAATTCAATCCTATTCCCAATATAGGATTTTCGACGTTGTTAGATTTTTCATACGTCATGGGTATGAAAAATGTGCCTCATACGTCTCGTTTTACCTTTTTTCAAATTAGAAAACACTCTCCATATTTGGAATTCCCATTTCGAGCATTTCCACTTGCGAACGGACGAATAAGTAAAGAATTTGAGTGGAAAATAACAAGTTGTAAAAAAATAATATAAGTTAGTTATGTAAACCTTTTCTCAACTTAATCGCGTTATACAGGGTGGCGTAAAAGTCGCGCACCATAGGAGTTTTCAGTGTTCACTATAATACGAGGCCTCTCAATATATTTTGCCCAACTTTTCTTTTTTCTTTCCAAGTTTCCTTGTAAGTTCCAAAAATTTTGTACGCAAGTAGTTACATACCTTTTTTACAAGTTTTTATTTTTCCACATAGTCTCCATCCTTTTCTACGGCTTTCCTCCACCTCGAAACGAGGGCCTTTATTCCTTGCTGGTGAAAGTCCGCTGGGTTCCGCTGGAGCCGCCTCTTAACCTCCTCAAGAACCTCATCGTCACTCTGAAACTTTCTTCCACGAATAGCATCCTTCATTGACCCAAACAAATGGAAGTCTGAAGGTGCCAGATCCGGGCTGTATGGACGGTGGGGTAACGCAGTCAAGCGTATTTTTGTGATGGCCTCTCTTGTTTGCAAACTGTTGTGTGGTCTTGCGTTATCGTGCAAAAGAAGGACGTCTTCCAGTTTTCTCTCCGGTCAAACTCGCTTTATAAGTCTCTGTAGGGTAGCAATATGTGCCTCTGAGTTGGTTGATTGTCCTTTCTTCATAATGTCCACCAGAATCACCCCTTTCATGTCCCAGAAGATGGTGGCCATAACCTTTCGTGCAGAGGGAGCCATTTTGAACTTTTTCTTGTGGGGGGAGTCTGCGTGATGCCATTCCATGGATTGGCATTTTGTTTCAGGTTCAAAGTGATGTACCCAAGTCTCATCCTCAGTCACAATTCGTGAAAGGAAGTCATTCCCTTTTGTCTCGTATCGAACCAACGACTCGGAAGCAATTTTTTTCTTTGGACTCTGTGATCTTGAGTGAGTTCGCGAGGAAGAAACCGTGAACACACTTTTGAGTATCCCAGTTGCTGAATTATAGTATTCACACTTCCTTCACTAATTCCTAGCTCCAGTGATAGCTCCTTGTACGTGACGCGCCGATTTGATCGAATGATGATGTTAGCACGTTGTACAGTGTGAGATGTCACAGCCGATGCCGGGCGACCGCTGCGTGGCTCATCATCGAGGCTGGCTCTCCATCTCCGATGATTTCGTACGTTTAGACCAGCGTCCAACTCTGCTTCGATCAAAAACGCATCTCCGTAAACATTTTGTAGAGGTTTGTGAATATTTCCACTGTTTCTTTCTCTGCGGTTAAGGACTCGATAACAGCTCTGTTTACGAGCACATCATTGTCAGACGCCATTTTCGAAACTGCGTTAACCATCGGTTTTATACAAGGGCGTTTAAAAGTGGTTTTATACAAGGAGGGGAGGTTCAAAGTGGGAAAATCCGGTTATGTGAAGCGCAGAAAGTTCAAACTTACGGCCCAAAAGACATTTCAGCCCATGGCCTATTATTTAGCTAAGAAAAAAGGGTGGGGCAAAATATATTGAGTGCCCTTAGTATATTATTTTTTTCTTTTAGAGGGGATGGCTGCGAAATTAACAGTAGACGAGAGGGTGAGCTTGGTTTCAATGCATGGAATACCAGGTACTACAAATCGATCACTCGGTAAAGAATTTAAATTTTGTACCGATTCATCGATTTGTAGTACTTGGTGCAGTATTCCATACATTAAAACCAAGCTCATCCTCTCGTCTATTGTTAATTTCGCAGCCATCCCGTACCTAAAAGAAAAAAAAATAATATAGGCAACACTGAAAATTCCTATGTGCGCGACTTTTACGCCATCCTGTATAATGCTTTTCGGTATAAAGCGAGTATGAACGTGTTGCATACGTTTAGAACAGGTAGGGTGAAGGGATGTGGTCTTTTTCTTTTTTCTAGACAATTCAGATTTCGGTGATTCTACGCCAAGTTTGAAATTGTTTTGCTCTTTTCAGAGAGAAACGATGGATTGAAGTTACGTGGCAGAACTTTCTTTTTTTCTTTTTTAAATTGAAAAGGGAGGTCATATCGTAAGTTCTTCCGAGTCCCCCCCCCCCACCCACCCCCCACCCACCCCCACCCAAAGAAGCCTGATTGGAATGTCAAAATGGGATGACTTCCGACACTTACACTGTCCTAAATTTTTTGTTTTAATTAATCTTATAAGTTATGATGCTAGAGGAACATTACAAACCATGGCTGCCGCCAACGTATATGACGTCACAATTCGGCATGTTTTCTCTGGTTATTGTTGGTTTTAGAAAATGTGGTATAGGTATAACTAATTTGATTTAAGTTATTCTGTTATTCATACAGGTTCTACAAATTGAAATGTATATCACACTGTATTTCAGTAAGAATATTACTGTCTGTCAGCAATCAGATTTATAATTAGTTTGAATATTTTAACATCCATCAGATGCCTTGTATATACACTATATGATCAAAAGTATTCGGACACCGCATGGTTTTGGGAAAAATGGTTTTATTATGGCATTTAGTAACCAGTAGGTCCACCCTTTGCTTTTATTACAGCGTCAACACGTCGAGGCATACTTTCCACCAGTTTTTGGTAAGTGTGCAGGAATGGCTCGCCATTCCTCTTGCAGAGCTGATGCAAGAGATGCAAGTGAAGCCGGGCGTGGTGTGCGGTTTCGTATCCGTCGCTCCAGTTCGTCCCACATGTGCTCGATTGGGTTGAGATCGGGGCTCTGAGCAGGTCAGTCTAACAAATCCACCTTATTTTCACGAAACCAGTCCTGCACACGCCTTGCAGTATGGCAGGGAGCTCGACCCTGTTGAAACAAACAATGGCCATCTCCGTAGTATTGCCACAGTGTAGGGAGGGCCGAATTGTCCAGAACGTCGAGATAAACGTCAGCGTTCATGGTAGTGGGTATAACAACCAACGGGCCGAGCCCTAGCCAGGAAAAACAACCCCATACCATGATGGACCCTCCACCGAACTTCACCGTTGGACGTACACAGTCAGGAAGAAGCCGTTCTCCGGGCTGTCGCCACACCCAAACACGCCCATCAGACTGGAAAAGTGAATACCGCGACTCGTCGCTCCAAAGAACAGTTTTCCAGTCCTCCACGGTCCAGGAACGACGGGAGAGACACCAGGCCTAAACGACGCGTGGCATTAACTTTTGTAATCAGTGGCTTGTGTACAGCTGCTCTACCATAATAACCGAGTCTGTGCTTCTCTCTGCGGATAGTTACAGTACTAACGGAGGTACCGGATGCTCTTCCACCTCCTCAGCGATGGAAGCGGCAGAGGACGTGCGGGACTTCTTGATGTCGTACAGACTTCTTCTATCACGTTCCGTCAGTTTGCGTGGTCGTCCGAACGTTTTTTCGCGTTAGTTTCACCGTCGTGCTTCCATCTCATGATACATCCGCTACAGTCGATTTTTGGTATAATCCTGTTTGGCTGCAATGTTTCGTATAGAAACGTTACTTAAATAACATCCGATGACGAGTCCACGTTGGAACTCGGAGAGTTCACGTCCGCGCGGCATGGCTTCACAACAGCTACTGATAACTTAACAGACACCTCAGCATTATAGTTTCGCCACCTTTTTCCAGCATACCTTTCGGCGAAGTTTTGATATTTGCAGAAATGCGGATTTTCCGGGTGTCCGAATACTTTGATAATGTATATATATATATATATATATATATATATATATATATATTATATATATATATTATACCCTGGTGCAAGGGTGGAGGATATAACTAATAGTGTTGACCAATTTACAGACGGTACCTCCGAGGACACAACGTATGTTATTCATGTCGGTACTAATAACGTTTTAAATTCTAGATCGGAAGAAACTGCTGGCTAGTACAGGGATTTACTAGAGCGATTAAAGGAAAAACTAATAAGATTGTTTTAACAGGTATACTTCCTCGAATTATCCATCGTAACGATGATAGGCTAATTACTGATCTTCAGTAATAGAACAGTTAAGCAATAGCGATCACAATATGGTAGAGTTTGTCTCTCGGTAAGTCACTCGAAACCAGCTAACTCGACTAAAATTCCTACTTCCAGCACGCAGACTTTAGTAAATTTCGAAATAAATTGTCACACGTCAATTGGGAAAACGTAATGGGGAACTCCAACGCAAAACTAATGTGGGAATCGTTTGAAACGTATTTAGGACTATAAATGAGGAATGTGTACCGTACAAAATTAAGCGTGCGAAAGTAAACAACAAGCCCTTGTGGTTTACTTCTAGAGTAGGAGACATTATAAAGAGTAGAGATAGGGCTTATAGGCTACATAAGTGCGATAAAGACAATTTGTGGTTACGAAACAACTACATATCTCTAAGGCGTGAAGCGAAAAGTGTAATAAAAAGTCCAAGCGCGAATTTGAAATCTCCATAGCTCGTGACGGTAAAGAAAACCCCAAGCGATTCTTTCAATACGTCAATAATAGAAATCCAGTAAAAAGCGTCTTGGGGCCTTTGAAAAATGTAAACGGAGATGTAGTTTCTGAAAACAAGGAAATGGCTACCTTGCTAAACGAATTTTTTACGTCAGTTTTTACTATAGAAGATGTAACAAATATCCCTACGGTCATAGACATAATACCTTTTGATAATGGCAATATTTTGGATAATATAGTGGTTAGTGAAGGGGAGGTAATGCGCTATATTGATAAAATGAAAACGCGTAAATCACCAGGGCCGGATTCCATATATCCCATGCAACTAAAAGAATTAAAAGATAGCATTGTTGTGCCGCTAACAAAGATTTTTAATGCGTCTATTTCTGAGGGGTGCGTACCAGATAATTTCAAGTTAGCAAACGTAACACCAATCTTTAAGAAAGGCGATAAAGGTGCGGCGGGAAATTATAGGCCAATCAGTTTAACGTCTGTTGTAGGTAAGCTAATGGAATCAATAATTAGGGATCGTATAGTCGAACACTTAGAAGTGCATAAACTAGTTAGAAATACGCAGCACGGTTTTAGGCGAAACAAATCTTGCTTAACTAATCTCTTAGAATTTTTCCAAAGCGTGGTTGACGTTTACGAATAGACATCGG
The DNA here is from genome assembly GCA_023014485.1 of Bathynomus jamesi. Taxonomy (NCBI): domain Eukaryota; kingdom Metazoa; phylum Arthropoda; class Malacostraca; order Isopoda; family Cirolanidae; genus Bathynomus; species Bathynomus jamesi. The sequence goes on along the minus strand of JAJOZX010004770.1, from coordinate 193,218 downwards.
GCGGTTGATGTGTATTTAGATTTTCAAAAAGCGTTTGACACCGTGCCGCACAAAAGACTCATTGAAAAAACTAAGGCTCATGAAATCAAGGGTGTAGTAATAAATTGGCTAGAAGAGTGGTTGCGAGGTAGGAAACAAAGGGTGGTCGTTGATGGAGCAGAGTCGTGTTGGGCTAATGTAGCGAGTGGCGTTCCTCAGGGTTCTGTATTGGGCCCCTTGCTTTTTCTTATATATATTAACGATTTAGATGTCGGCCTAGTCAGTACAGTTTCAAAGTTTGCGGATGACACGAAGCTGGATGGTAGGGTGATTAATGACGAAGATAGAGGTAAAATCCAGGAAGATCTGAATAAAATCGTTGATCAGTCACATGGCAAATGACATTTAACGTCGATAAGTGCAAAATTTTGAATATAGGTTCGCGTAACGGTAATTTTGCGTATAGTATGTCAGGGAAAGAGTTAACAAGCGTAGAGCAGAAAAAGATTTAGGAGTTATAGTCACTGGTGATTTAAAAGTAGCGATACAAAGTACAGCAGCGGTCAATAAGGCGAACAAAGTGTTAGGTTTTATAGCTCGGAATTTTGAGTACAAATCGCGCGATATTATAGTTCCTTTTTTAAATCATTAGTTAGACCCCATTTGGAGTACGCGATCCAATTTTGGAATCCACATATGCGCAAAGATATAGACAAAATCGAGAGAGTTCAAAGACGAGCAACTAAAGATGATCCGTCGCTTAGGTCAAAGTCGTACGAGATAGGCTTAAGGAGTTAAAATTGACAACACTCGAGACTCGGAGGCTAAGGGTGATCTAATCTAGGTTTTCAAAATTATGAATGAGTTCGATAACGTAGATAGAGATAGCTTTTTCAAAATATCTCAGTATAATAGGACTAGAAATAACGGGTGTAAGTTGACAAGTAGAAGGTTCGAGACAACAGTTGCCAAAAACTTTTTTACGCACAGAATAGTAAATAGCTGGAATAGTTTGCCGGTAGAAGTAATTAGTAGCACGTCTATAAACATGTTTAAAAATCGATTAGACGCATATGTTGATAGATTGGGTATAGTTTAAGGTAGTAAAATTAAGGCTTTGTGGTGATAGATCCGACAGCTCAACACAAGTGTTGTGGGATATAGGGAGGCAGCATCTTGGGTTAGGGGATACTTTCTGTCCTTACACACCCCATTTAAAGAGATTCCTCTGCCGAGCGGTGCCCCCCATAGTACTGTGAGGTATTGAAAAACTCATGATCTTCACTTGCCCGACAAACACCTTTAAATGGGAGACCCAAAATAGGTGCACACACATTTCTACATTACTGTACAATCTTTACAGCCACACCTACACTTTTCCTCCTAAGTATGTATATTGTAATGTATATGGTGGTAAATTTTTACTTGGTCCGCAATCGATATGGATCGTGACTTATTTTTGGTTGGATGGATACCGTAATGAAATTGACTGGATCCTTTGGATCTGGTATATTTGCATGTCGGTTATAAATAGATATAGAGTGTAACATATTTGTGGATAGTAGTCTATTATGACTTGATCCTCTGGATCCAGAGATTCTATCTTTAGTTTTAAATCGATAATTAATTAGTTTTAAATTGATAATTATTTAGTTTCGTAAAAATTGGTTGTTGCCAATGTACAGGCAGTTTTTACATAAATTTCTTTTGTTCTTGTGGTTCGGAACCAACTTAAAATTGTAGGTCCCCTCCGCTACCACGGACATACACAATACACAATTACGAACACAGTTAGGTAGACGAGCCATGAGTGGATCCTAGGGTCTTTGTTGGTCTGAAACATTATAACATTACATTATATATATCTACAGATCTACAGAAGCTAAGGCTAACAAGGACCATAAGATCCACTCTAAGGTTAGCCCGAGAGAAAGTAAAGAGGAGGGGGTTGAAAGAGGAGAATAAGGAGTTAAGTAAGTAGCAAAACCTATCATTCGTGGGTTAACATTCATTCAGAAAAAGAGAAAGAAAGATTCCCCATTATCATCCGCCGACCACTGCCGACAAGTCGGAAAAATAGTCGAAGAGAATAGGAGAGGAGTGAAAGATGAAAAGAAGTAAAATAAGAACGCTTACAAACCATGCAAACACAGTCTTAACTCACTGCCATACCATGCAAACTACAGACATGCAAGTAAGGAGACGATACAAAAAAAAAGTAGATAGAGTATAGCAAAAAGTGGGTTAGTTTACGCTACGAGCCACATCTACGTTCGTGTTAGTCTAATTTTTTTTGTTGTTGCTGGCATCACACGCTGGCATGTCAGAAGCTGGCATTAATCGTCAACAGACTCATCCTCGACCACCGCCCCCAGAGCTTCTGTTGCTAATTGTTTTTTTATTTTAAACAACGTTAATATTTTTAAAATACCTATCTAAATGGTTCTTAAACACATTAACGCTAGTAGAGTTCACGACTGACGCGGGAAGATTATTCCATTTATCAATTACTTTAAACGTAAAGAAGTTTTTAGCGATATTAGTAATGAAACGTCTGCCACGCAACTTAAATCCGTTATTACGAGTATTGCTGTTATCGAAAGTGAACAGTTTGTCAAAATTTACGTTATCGATTTTAATAACGATTTTGAAAACTTCAATAAGCTCCCCCCTTAATCTCCTAGTTTCGAGTGAATGCAATTCTAACTCTTTAATCCTATCTTCATAATTTCATAAGGCTTGTTGCGCAATGACGGAATTAGTTTCGTAGCACGACGTTGAACCTTTCTAACCTATCAATATCCTCACGCAAATACGGAATTAGTTTCGTAGCACGACGCTGAACCTTTCTGACCTATCAATATCCTCACGCAAATACGGGCACCAAAACTGAACGGCATATTCTAAATGAGGCCTGACTAGGGACTTGTAAAGGGGCAATATAATATCCTTCGATTTAATTTCGAAATTACGCGCTATGAAGCCTAACATCCTATTAGCTTTTGCGCAAGACTCCAGGCACTGGTTCCTAACTTTTAAATCCTTAAATACGCGTACGCCTAAATCTACTTCCTCGTCAACGCTCGCTAACTCTATCATCCATCGTGTACGTGTAATTATTGTTACGAGAACCTATATGCAAAACTTTACATTTGTTAACGTTAAATTGCATCTGCCACTTACCTGTCCACTCCATAATCCTATTTACATCGTCTTGGAGCCTATTTCTATCGTCCTCGTTAACAACCTTACCGCCTATTTTAGTATCGTCCGCGAATTTTGACACATTACTAGTCAATCCTACATCTATGTCGTTAATGTGGATTACGAATAACAATGGGCCTAACACTGAACCCTGTGGGGCACTGCTACCCACATCCAACCATCCCGATTCACTACCATTAACAACGACCCTCTGTCTCCTAACACGAAGCCATTCCTCTAACCAGTTAGTTACCTGACCGCGTATACCGTGCGCTTTAACCTTCGCAATTAATCTTCTATGCGGAACTGTATCGAACGCTTTTTTAAAATCTAAATGAATAACGTCAGCCGCTCTGTGCCTATCGTATTCGCGCACTATTTCGTTATAAAATTCTAACAAAATTAGTTAAACAAGATCTATGGCGTCGAAACCCATGCTGACTACTGTTAATCAAATCGCGACTTTGTAAGTGATCGATGATATGATCCCTAACTACGGATTCCAAAAGTTTACCGACAATTGACGTTAAGCTAATAGGCCTATAATTGCTAGCTACTGTGCGGTCGCCTTTTTTAAAAATAGGCGTGACCTTAGTTAATTTGAAGTCTTCAGGAATAATCCCCGTTTCCAGTGACTGATTAAAAATCTTCGTTAAGGGGCTTACGATAACGTCTTTCAAATCTTTCAGATGTCTAGGATAAAACGCATCAGTGCCTGGAGCCTTGCTAACTTTTAGCCTATCGATATAATGCGCAATCTCACCCTCGTAAACAGTTATTTCATCCAAAATAATCTCGTTGCTAAATGGAACGATATCGTCCACATCGGGGACATTATTGACGTCTTCTACGGTAAAAACTGTCGCCAAAAAGTCATTAAAAATACCCGCCATCGCCTGAGCGTCGGAAGCCAAAGCGCCATTAGCGTCCACGAGAGGGCCTATATTATCTTTTATCGGCTTAGATTATTCACGTACTCGAAAATTTTTGGGGGGTTATGTTTACTATCCGCAGTTATAAATATCTCTAAGTTACGCTTAGCATTCCTAACTGATCTTTTAACCTGACGTCGAAGCTCGATATATCTATTAACGTTAGCTACTGTGCCATTGCGCTATATATATATATAAGTTGTAATGTTAAAAAAAAAAATTATTCGTTCAAAGTCGCATAGGTTTTCATTTTGTGACACTTGATGAAACATGCATTATGTACAAATTTGATCCAATTTGGTGCATATTTAGTGACTGCTCACAGCATCGAAAAATATGAAATTTTGGGAGGAATAAATTTTTTTTACCTTTGATACCAATTTGCGTCATAAATTTATATTGCTTCATTTAATAAAAAAACAACTTGCTTTTGTAGGGGTTAAAATTTTTCTACGCTGGAACTCAACAACTTGAAAAAGAAACTCGCGTTGCCCTTCACTGGTCGTAATGGTTTCATTAAAATCAGTGGCAAGTTTTACCATTCTTTCAGCGGAGGCATTAACCACTTTCAGCTGGGAAACAATCCTTTCCATGAATATATGCTGGGTGTTCAAACCATGCGGCTGGATCTAGTCAGAAATGATTCATCAGTTTTCATAGCCTTGAAAAAATTTAAATCTGCACGTTATAAAGTCAGAAAGATTCTTACATTTGAAAGTCCGAATTGTTTTGCATTGTATTCTGCGAAGATCTTTAGTTTTAACTTGGTTTCCAAGAGCTTGCACCATTGCACCTTTTTCTGTTGTTGACTTCTGAAAAAAATGCTAAAGGTGCTAAATCCTCGCATAAGTACCAAAGGTGGGATCTGAGTTTGCCCTAATGCCACAGTCGATATCTCCTTATTAATTTCTTGGTAATCTTCCAGCTTTCTTATCATCCATAGATCATTGATAGGGGCACTGGCATCTCTTGTTGCATTAAACCAGGCTTTTATATACAGGGTGTCCCGTAAGTCTGGACCCATAGGGATTTATAATATATTTTTTTATTATGTTATTATTATTATTTTATTATTATTATTTTTTTTTTATTATTTTTTATTATGATTTTTTATTATGATTTTTATTTGTGGGGCCACTTGAAAGCCAAAGTGTACGAGGTCAAACTTCAGAACATTTTCCACCTTAAAGCACGCATTGTGGAGGCGTGTCAAGAAATTTCTGCGACTGTGATTCAGAAAGTGCTGTCGCAGTGGAGATTGCGTCTTCAACTATGTGTGCGACACAACGGCGGACACTTTGAACAGATTATGTAATAAATTTTTGGACTATTTTGTAATTTTATTATTTTTCCCTATGGGTCCAGACTTACGGGACACCCTGTATATTGATACGCATAATATGTTAATAGTCTGATGGCTTCTTTTTCTTTGTCTCTCAAATTGAATTGATCTCGGAATATATAGATTTTTAAGCAATAAATGCCTTTTGCCAACCATCTTGCCCTATGGTATGCTCCAGGGGGTTGGGTACGATTCGATGTGGCCGACTCGATGCGACCCAACTCGATGTGGCCGACTCGATGTCAAGCCAAGTCGATGCCAGGCCAAGTCGATGCCAAACAGTGTTGTAGTCGAGTCTGAAGCCAAGACCGAGGCCGAGTTCAATAATTACCTAACCTTACCTAACCTAACCTACCTAACCTAACCTACCTTACCTTACCTAACCTAACCTTACCTAACCTAACCTTACCTAACCTAACCTTACCTTACCTAACCTACCTAACCTTACCTACCTAACCTTACCAACCTAACCTAACCTAACCTTACCTTACCTAACCTACCTAACCTTACCTACCTAACCTTACCTAACCTAACCTTACCTTACCTAACCTACCTAACCTTACCTACCTAACCTTACCAACCTACCTAACCTTACCTTACCTAACTACCTAACCTTACCTAACCTACCTAACCTTACCTACCTAACCTTACCTAACCTACCTAACCTTACCTTACCTAACCTAACCTACCTTACCTTACCTTACCTAACCTTACCTAACCTAACCCTACCTACCCTACCTTACCTAACCTACCTAACCTAACCTTACCTAACCTAACCCTACCTAACCTAACCCTACCTACCCTACCTAACCTAACCTTACCTTACCTAACCTACCTACCCTACCTTACCCTACCTTACCTTACCTAACCTACCTACCCTACCTACCTTACCTTACCTAACCTACCTACTCTACCCTACCTTACCCTACCTTACCTTACCTAACCTACCTACCCTACCCTACCTTACCCTACCTTACCTTACCTAACCTACCTACCCTACCCTACCTTACCCTACCTTACCTTACCTTACCTAACCTACCTACCCTACCCTACCTTACCCTACCTTACCTTACCTAACCTACCTACCTTCCTACCTTACCTTACCTACCTACCTACCCTACCTTACTAACCTACCTACCTTACCCTACCTTACCTTACCTTACCTACCCTACCTTACCCTACCTTACCTAACCTACCTAACCTAACCTTACCTTACCTACCTACCCAACCTTACCTTACCTAACCTACCTACCCTACCTTACCCTACCTTACCTAACCTACCTACCCTACCTACCCAACCTTACCTTACCTAACCTACCTACCCTACCTTACCCTACCTTACCTTACCTAACCTACCTACCTACCCTACCTTACCTTACCTAACCTACCTACCTACCCTACCTTACCTTACCTAACCTACCTACCTTACCCTACCTTACCTTACCTTACCTAACCTACCTTACCTAACCCTACCTTACCTTACCTAACCTACCTACCCTACCTTACCCTACCTTACCTTACCTTACCTAACCTACCTACCTACCTTACCTAACCCTACCTTACCTTACCTAACCTACCTACCCTACCTTACCCTACCTTACCTTACCCTACCTTACCCTACCTTACCTAACCTACCTAACCTACCTACCCTACCTTACCTAACCCTACCTTACCTTACCTAACCTACCTACCCTACCTTACCCTACCTTACCTTACCTAACCTACCTACCCTACCTTACCCTACCTTACCTTACCTAACCTACCTACCCTACCTTACCCTACCTTACCTTACCTAACCTACCTACCTAACCTAACCTTACCTAACCTACCTACCTAACCTAACCTTACCTTACCTACCTACCTACCCTACCCTACCTTACCCTACCTTACCTAACCTACCTACCTAACCTTACCTAACCTAACCTACCTACCTAACCTAACCTTACCTAACCTACCTACCCTACCCTACCTTACCCTACCTTACCCTACCTTACCTAACCTACCTAACCTAACCTTACCTTACCTAACCTTACCTTACCTAACCTACCTACCCTACCTTACCTTACCTAACCTACCTAACCTAACCTTACCTTACCTAACCTACCTACCCTACCTTACCTAACCTACCTACCCTACCTTACCCTACCTTACCTAACCTACCTTACCTAACCTTACCTACCTAACCTACCTACCCCTACCTTACCTTACCTTACCTACCTACCCTACCTTACCCTACCTAACCTAACCTTACCTTACCTAACCTACCTACCCTACCTTACCCTACCTAACCTAACCTTACCTTACCTAACCTACCTACCCTACCTTACCCTACCTTACCTTACCTAACCTACCTACCCTACCTTACCCTACCTTACCCTACCTAACCTAACCTTACCTTACCTAACCTACCTAACCTAACCTAACCTTACTTACCTAACCTACCTACCCTACCTTACCCTACCTAACCTAACCTTACCTTACCTTACCTAACCTACCTACCCTAACCTAACCTTACCTTACCTAACCTACCTACCCTACCTTACCCTACCTAACCTAACCTTACCTTACCTTACCTAACCTACCTAACCTAACCTAACCTAACCTTACCTTACCTACCTACCCTACCTTACCCTACCTAACCTAACCTTACCTTACCTAACCTACCTACCCTACCTTACCCTACCTTACCTTACCTAACCTACCTACCCTACCTTACCCTACCTAACCTAACCTTACCTTACCTAACCTACCTACCCTACCTTACCCTACCTTACCTTACCTAACCTACCTACCCTACCTTACCCTACCTTACCTTACCTAACCTACCTACCCTACCTTACCCTACTTACCTTACCTAACCTACCTACCCTACCTTACCCTACCTAACCTAACCTTACCTTACCTAACCTACCTACCCTACCTTACCCTACCTAACCTAACCTTACCTTACCTAACCTACCTAACCTAACCTAACCTTACCTTACCTACCCTACCTTACCCTACCTAACCTAACCTTACCTTACCTAACCTACCTACCCTACCTTACCTTACCTAACCTACCTACCCTACCTTACCTTACCTTACTAACCTACCTACCCTACCTTACCCTACCTTACCTAACCTACCTACCCTACCTTACCCTACCTTACCTTACCTACCTTACCTTACCTAACCTACCTACCTTACCCTACCTTACCTAACCTAACCTACCTTACCCTACCTTACCTTACCCTACCTTACCTTACCTTACCTAACCTACCTACCTTACCCTACCTTACCTTACCTAACCTACCTACCTTACCCTACCTTACCTTACCTAACCTACCTACCTTACCCTACCTTACCTTACCTAACCTACCTACCTTACCCTACCTTACCTTACCTACCTACCTTACCCTACCTTACCTTACCTACCTACCTTACCCTACCTTACCTTACCTTACCTACCTACCTTACCTTACCTTACCTTACCTTACCTACCTACCTTACCCTACCTTACCTTACCTTACCTACCTACCTTACCCTACCTTACCTTACCTTACCTTACCTACCTACCTTACCCTACCCTACCTTACCTTACCTTACCTACCTACCTTACCCTACCTACCTTACCTTACCTTACCTACCTACCTTACCCTACCTTACCTTACCTTACCTTACCTACCTACCTTACCCTACCCTACCTTACCTTACCTACCTACCTACCTTACCCTACCCTACCTTACCTTACCTTACCTTACCTACCTACCTTACCCTACCTTACCTTACCTTACCTACCTACCTTACCCTACCTTACCTTACCTTACCTTACCTTACCTACCTACCTTACCCTACCTTACCTTACCTTACCTACCTACCTTACCCTACCTTACCTTACCTTACCTACCTACCTTACCCTACCTTACCTTACCTTACCTACCTACCTTACCCTACCTTACCTTACCTTACCTACCTACCTTACCCTACCTTACCCTACCTTACCTTACCTAACCTACCTACCTTACCCTACCTTACCTTACCTAACCTACCTACCTTACCCTACCTTACCTTACCTAACCTACCTACCTACCCTACCTTACCTTACCTTACCTACCTACCTTACCCTACCTTACCTTACCTAACCTACCTACCTTACCCTACCTTACCTTACCTTACCTACCTACCTACCCTACCTTACCTTACCTAACCTACCTACCTTACCCTACCTTACCTTACCTTACCTACCTACCTTACCCTACCTTACCTTACCTAACCTACCTACCTTACCCTACCTTACCTTACCTTACCTACCTACCTTACCCTACCTTACCTTACCTTACCTACCTACCTTACCTTACCTAACCTACCTACCTTACCCTACCTTACCTTACTTACCTACCTACCTTACCCTACCTACCTTACCTACCTACCTACCTTACCCTACCTTACCTTACCTACCTACTTACCCTACCTTACCTTACCTAACCTACCTACCTTACCCTACCTTACCTTACCTAACCTACCTACCTTACCCTACCTTACCCTACCTAACCTTACCTAACCTACCTACCTTACCTACCTTACCTTACCTAACCTACCTACCTTACCCTACCTTACCTTACCTAACCTACCTACCTTACCCTACCTTACCTTACCTAACCTACCTACCTTACCCTACCTTACCTTACCTAACCTACCTACCTTACCCTACCCTACCTTACCTTACCTTACCTACCTACCTACCTTACCTTACCTTACCTACCTACCTACCTACCTTACCTTACCTACCTTACCTACCTTACCTTACCTTACCTGCCTTACCTACCCTACCTTACCTTACCTACCTACCTACCTTACCTTACCTTACCTACCTTACCTAACCTACCTAACCTACCTACCCTACCTTACCTTACCTTACCTACCTTACCTAACCTACCTAACCTACCTTACCCTACCTTACCTACCTTACCTAACCTACCTAACCTACCTACCCTACCTTACCTTACCTAACCTTACCTAACCTACCTTACCTAACCTTACCTAACCTACCTTACCTAACCTTACCTAACCTTACCTAACCTACCTAACCTACCTAACCTTACCTAACCTTACCTAACCTACCTACCCTACCTAACCTACCTACCTACCCTACCTACCCTACCTAACCTACCTACCCTACCTTACCTAACCTTACCTAACCTACCTACCCTACCTTACCTAACCTACCTAACCTACCTACCCTACCTTACCTAACCTTACCTAACCTACCTAACCTACCTACCCTACCTTACCTAACCTACCTAACCTACCTACCCTACCTTACCTAACCTACCTAACCTACCTACCCTACCTAACCTACCTACCCTACCTTACCTAACCTACCTAACCTACCTACCCTACCTTACCTAACCTACCTACCTACCTACCCTACCTTACCTAACCTTACCTAACCTTACCTAACCTACCTTACCTAACCTTACCTAACCTACCTACCCTACCTTACCTAACCTTACCTAACCTACCTACCCTACCTTACCTAACCTTACCTAACCTACCTTACCTAACCTTACCTAACCTACCTAACCTACCTTACCTAACCTTACCTAACCTACCTACCCTACCTTACCTAACCTTACCTAACCTACCTACCCTACCTTACCTAACCTTACCTACCCTACCTTACCTAGCCTTAATTATTTTTTATGCTTTACTTTTTCTTCTTAAAATACCCTTAAAAGATAATAAAGCACAATATGCTTCGACTTGGCCTGGCGTCGACTTGGCCTGGCGTCGACTTGGCCTGGCGTCGACTTGGCCCATCCCCGCTCCAGGAGCTGTGAAGTGTATTTTTCTTGATGGTTTTTCCCCCAAAGAAATGAGGGCTAGCTCTAGGAATTCCTGATAATCATGGCGCTCATGGTTGTCTAGCAATTTTTCATGCAGAAATTGTACCAAGTCATCACGTTCCCGCTTCACCCATTCTAATCCTTTTTCTGACATTTCTCTGCCATCACTTTCAAGGGGAGTATATTTACTTTTGTCTAACCAAGACCACTGATCTTTGAACCTTGGAAAATATCTATATCAGGCCCTCGAGATACAAAGAATTTGTCAAAACAGCCCCCACTACTATTTCAAGAATGTGGTGGCGGCAAGCTCGGAAAAGTATTTTCTGCTGGAGTCCTTGCTCAATGGTGGTGCAGGTTCCTCCATGGATGCCAGTATTGCTGGCTGTTGTATCAAAACAAAGACCAGCAATCCAGTTTCGTATGCCATCCCATTCCTCTATTAACTGTGATATTGCTCTACCCATCTTGACTCCCGTACCTTCCACCAATTTTGGGATTCCTAGTTGTTCTACATTTCTACCCGAGGCAACAGAGGCATTCCATGTCAAGTAGTAACACCTTATGTCAGGTCATCTCACTGATTTTAATGATTTTTTGGTGTGGTAGTTGGGTATGATGAGTAATGAAGCGTGACCAAATTTTAGCCACTTGGGTCAAATAGTTTGGGAGTAATGACCCCCCAAATTTGGGGTCAGCAGCGTAACCTCGTGATTTTGAAAGGTCATAACTCAGGATCTAATGGATGGATTTTAATGATTTTGGTGTCAAAATGCTCAGAAAAGACAGCAGAATAACTTTAATTTTATGCACAGAGTGCGTACATTCGTTAAAAAAAGTTGCATTTATATTTCACCTTTGACCTTGACCTCAGGTCAGAGTTCAAAATTCAAGGTCATGAAAATTGGCATAAGTAAAGACCTTTAGATGAAGCATATTCAAGCAAAAAATTGGAGTGGGATCTCCATGGGTTTGCTTTCCACAAGCATTTGAAATTGTGCATGTTGAAAATTTTGAGCATTTTATTTAAGATAACTTCACAAATAGTTCATATATATGTATGTATATAAATATATGTATATATGTATAAATATAGCTACATTCATGGTTTGATAAATAAACTGTATGTATTAAGATTTTTGCAAATATTAAGGTATTTGCTGCTCTAAAAGAACAATAATTTTCATCACAGTACCTATATAATTTGTATATTTAATCATGTTAAATTTGTGTGTTCAGGTTTTGACTATATGCTGATAAAATGTCATCAAAATATTGTTGTGATCCATTCAATTCCCACAATAAATTAAAATCTTCTGATCTTCGGCCTGCTTCACAATCACTGATAGAAAAATTTCCAAATCATTTGAAGCCAGGCCAAAGTTATGTTCATCATGCAGAAAAAAATTTTCCTTACCTATTTTACAAGTTCAAAATATAGCAGAACCAGAAATATTATCATCAAGCTCGTCTGATACTACTATGGAAACCGTGTCATCAGATGATGTTTTTGTTGACAAGGAGGCTGAATTGTCAGCAATGAATGAGACAATCGCCATGATTGGGGAAAGTCCGATTGTCAAGCGCAAGATTCAAAGAAATGAAGCATACCTCCCAACAAAAATGGCCAAAATACAAAGTTCAGTAAGAAGACACTTAGATATGGTAGGTGAAATTCCTCAAGAGCCAGGTCCATCAAATGTAGACAAACTGTCCGAGCCAGAAGTAGTTGTCCAAACATTGAAAGATAAATATCAAAACTCAGATAAACATGACCAAATTATGATTCTAACTGTTTTTGCACCATCAATGAGTGTAAGAAAACTAATTCAAGAATTTAACTGTTCACAAAGAATGGCTGTTCAGGCTCAGCAGCTTGCAAAAGAAAAGGGAGTATTGTCGTCACCGAATCCAAAGATGGGGAAGGAATTGCCACTGGAAGTAACTAACACTGTTAAAGAGTTTTTTAGAAATGATGAAATAAGTAGACAAATGGCAGGCAAGAAAGACTGCGTAACAATAAAAGAAAATGGTGAACGAAAAAAATATCAAAAGAGGTTAGTTTTATGTAATCTAAAAGAAGCATATCAACAATTTAAGTTTTTTCCAGCTCTCTCTATAGGATTTTCGAAATTTGCGATGCTACGCCCCAAAGAATGTGTTTTGGCGGGAGCAAGTGGGACGCATAGTGTGTGCGTCTGCACAATTCATCAGAATGTTAAGTTAATGATGACAGGTTCTAGAATGGCAGAAATTACCAGTGAGGAAGAAACTCGTTGAGTAGTTACCACTGCGCTTTAGCCAAAATTATTTGTGACAAAAGTCAACCTTCTTGCTATTTAGGAGAGTGTGATCAATGCCCTCGACCTGATTCGCTAAAGGAAACTCTTCTTACATGTTACGAAGAAAAAGGTATTGATGAAATCCAGTACAAACAGTGGACAACAACAGATCGATCTCAGCTGGACTGTGTTATTCAAAATTTAGAAGATTTCCTAGATACCTTTATTTCTCGACTAACTCGACTAAGGCATCATGATTTCATTGCCAAACAACAAGCCAAGTATTTAGAAAAAAAAAAAATGAACTGGATGAAGGCGATTTTTTGGTGATTGGGGACTTTTCCGAAAACTATTCCTTTGTAGTCCAAGATTGTGCTCAAGGATTTCACTGGAATAATTGCCGAGCGACTCTTCATCCATGGGTTTATTATTACAAAGAGCAAGAAAAAGTAAATCACAGCTCTCTATTATCTCAGAGTGTAATACACATGATACTGTTGCAGTGCATCTATTCATAAGTTTTAATAAATCACCTTAAGTCAAATTTTCAGCTACTAAACAGAATTATCTATTTTACCGACGGATGAGCAGGTCAATACAAAAACTGCAAAAACTTTTTAAATTTATGCCGCCACCAAGAAGAATTTGGAGTTAAGACTGAGTGGCATTTTTTTTTGCTACCAGCCATGGCAAGGGACCATCGGATGGTGTCGGAGGAACCATCAAAAGAAAGTCTTCGTAGGCCATATGAAAATCAAATTCTGTCCTCAAAAGATCTTTTTGATTTCTGTTCCTTAAAATTGACTCTCGTGTCTTTTAGCTTTGCAACACAAGAACAATACTCAAATGAGAGAGAACTTTTAGATCCAATTTTATCAAAAGCGAGAACCATACCAGGAACTCAAGAATTACATTCATACCACTGACAAAAAATTGTTTAGAAGTACAAATGTACAGCGCCTCAGTTGAAAGTCGAAAGGAATTCGCTTCCCCCCAACAAGCCACTCAATTAATTGAAAATGTCACAGGATATGTAACAGTGGAGTATGATAACCACTGGTGGATTGGGTGTGTGATGGAAACATATCCTGGTGAGGGTGAAGTGAAAGTAAACTTCCTTCACCCTTTTGGCCTAAACAAGTCATTTATTTATCCTGAAAATCCTGATATACTTACAGTAGATTTGTCCGACATCCTCACAATCATAAACCCAACGACATCTACTGGAAGAACATATACAATCACAAAAAAGGAAACCAATGAAGCCAATATGATCCTGAAAAAGCGTCATGTAAAAAGTAATCAAGAAACTGGATACAAACTTATTGTCAAAAACATATAATCAAAAACTTACAACTGCATGGAAAATGTGAGTATTGCTATTTAAATGCTTATTGACATGTATGCCTATATATTGTAACTAACTATATTTTAATAATTACACTTATGAATACAGTTCTAAGTATTAGTCTATCTTAAATTGTACAGCTTCCGAATATTAAATTATTATTAAATAGCGGAAATCCCTCTAACCCTCTAGTCGTTAGAGCCTGTGACTATGAATAAATGGTCCTGGATTAGAATCCTAGTAGCTTAGAGGTTAGAAAATTTATTTTCTCCACAAGCGCGTGCCCGATGCTTATGCTTGTTTCTGCCATACAGTAGAATATTTCAGATCTCTAAACTAATACGGAATGAAAAAAAAAACCTGTTTTGGCACCCTGCATAGTACCTAGGCCTAGGTCCTTCGGAAGTTGGAACTAGATACACACCTAGGCCTTGGGAGGTAACTAAGGGGTTTAAACTACCTACCTTGCTAATTAATTTTTAAACAACTCTTATCATGATAATTTACTTAAATTTTTAATAGGTATAAAATTTATATTTTTCAGGTTCAGCACGGCAATATGAAGTGCTAATTCATCAGAAATACCCGTACAAGTTAGTCATTGTTCACTGTTCAAACTTCAAACACCTAAATTTAAAGTTATTTTTAACTGCAAAAATTACATAGGATTTGTGATAAAAATTATTGATACTTTTAGAGAACCAAATAATTGTTTGTAAAAATCTTGATGCTTACCCACAGGCATATATCAAATCATGTATGTAGCTATATTATAATATGTATATATATGAACTCTCTGTGAAGTTATCTTAAATAAAATGCTCAAAATTTTCAACATGCACAATTACAAATGCTTGTGGAAAGCAAACCCATGGAGATCCCACTCCAATTTTTTGCTTGACTTGACTATGCTCATCTAAAGGTCTTTACTTATGCCAATTTTCATGACCTTGAATTTTGAACTCTGACCTGAGGTCAAGGTCAAAGGAAGGTGAAATATAAATGCAACTTTTTTAACGGAATGTACGCACTCTGTGCATAAAATTAGTTATTCTGCTGTCTTTTCTGAGCATTTTGACACCAAAATCATTAAAATCCATCCATTAGATCCTGAGTTATGACCTTTCAAAATCACGAGGTTACACTACTGACCCCAAATTTTGGGGGGTCATTACTCCCAAACTATTTGACCCAAGTGGCTAAGATTTGGTCACGCTTCATTACTCATCATACCCAACTACCACACCAAAAATCATAAAATCGGTGAGATGAGTGGCAGAAATAACCAAAAAGTGTGGTACACTTGACACTTTACCTCAACAACAGCTAAATTGTCAGATTCTCCTCCATCAGAATTGGGGAGTAGCTTTCCATCGAAATGTATAATGAGAGGAGTTTCTGGGTTAAATGTTTTCTTTATTTCTTTACTTAACTTGGCTCTAGATTTCAGTCTTGAGCTTTGTATTGATGATTTTGAGAGGGTAACTTCCCTAATATATCACTCCAGCTGCCTGGAGAGCAGGAGTAACTATGCGCATTGCTGCTCTTAAAGTGTATTTGTACGATCCAATGCAGCAGAGAACCTAGGATCGTTGATTATTCGCCGAGGATTTGGATTTGATGTGTGTCGTTTCGAGGGAGTTGAAATAGAAGTAGAAGGTACGGGATTGGAGATTTTTCGTTTATGGTATTCACTCATGCATGTGTCCTCCTCAGTGTCACTTGATGTAGAATCTAGTTCATTATTTGAATTCCCTGTCTTTGTGTGCTTTTCACCAGTGTCAAGCCTGTTCATGTCATATGTTTTTTTCGACGCTCATATTCTGCCTCTAGCCTCTTTTCCTTCCTTTCCGTTTTCGCCACGAAAACCTTATCTTGACCAGCCATGTACATTTTTCGCACTCCACGTTGATCTTCCAGAAATCCCCAATCTGCAATCTTTATTAGGCCACTTGCATTTGCGTGAGATATATCAAAAAGAATATCAAGCTGTTCTTCAAATGCTTTTGTGTTAGATTCTTGGGTGCTGCTTTTTCTATGCTTATTTTTCCCCAAGCATACATACTGGTTATAGATTTTCTTGAGTTTGCCGACAACATTTGGTTTTTGTGATGTTGGTATATTGGCCTTCCTCCACATTACCAACGTTCATCAACAGTAATTGATGCTGCTTCTGGTAGCGTTTGCTTCTCCTTTTTGATGCCAGGGAATAAGCGACAAAGCACTTCTGTAAGTGTTGGAAGCTGATTTCCATCAACATTATTTACCATGACACCAATCAGCCATATTGTATTTTGCCTAAAATGCCCTTAAATATAGTTAGATAAATTTGCTGCCGAATAAGATTATGCTATCTTTCTGAAACATTATTGTAGTGAGTCTAAGTATACAGGGTGTTTATGAAGTCCCTATCTTTCAGTGAAAACGTAGCAAAAAGGGTAAAATTCAATAGCAATATAATAGAAGGCATACATTTAATGAATACTTAAGCATATGATTCTACATGAGCACCATCAGTATCTCTACAGAGTTCGAATCTGTCAGCAGCATTGCGGAACACATTTTGGAGCATGACAGGGGTTATTTTTGTAACCTGCTGTTACGATACGAGCACGTAAATCTTGCAGATCTGTAACCCTCGTTGATAGACGTTTGATTTGATAAAGCCCCATGCAAGAAATCCAAGTGCGTTAGGTCAGGAGATCGAGCCGCCCAGGGCCTGTTGCCGCCACGTCCGATCCACCGATTTGAAAATCGTTCATTTAGGTACTCCCAAACAATGTTTGCGTAATGACAAGGTGCCCAATTTTGTTGAAAGACGACGGTGTTTAAAATGCCATCTGAATGAAGCTGGGACATTTACGCGCTCGTATCGTAACAGCAGTTACAAAAGTAACCCCTGTCATGCTCCAAAATATGTTCCGCAATGCTGCTGACAGATTCGAACTCTGTAGAGATACTGATGGTGCTCATGTAGAATCATGCGCTTAAGTATTCATTAAATGTACGCCTATTATATTGTTATTGAATTTTACCCTCTTTGCTACGTTTTCACTTAAGTAGATAGGGACTTTATAAACACCCTGTAGTTAGATAAATTTGCTTGCCAAATAAGTTCATGCAATCTTTATTAGGCCACTCGCATTTGCATGAGATATGTCAAACATAATTTGTGAAACATAAATGATAACCATTAGTAACAAGAAAAAGCCATAAATAATACATAAATGAAAAAAACTTAACATTTAATTATTGCACTCTACACTACAGAGGATGCGAAATTTACCCTATTTCAGCAAACTTCATGTCCGCTGAGCAGTCACTTAATATTACTCAATGAACCCTATATTTCACCAGGCATATTCTAAGACCAAACCTCATCAATTGACAGGGTATGCGAACTTAATTTTCTAAATTATTTTTTTTTGGGAATGGGACAGTCTAAATCGGTGGTTCCAACCTTTTTTGCTGCGACCCAAAATTGGCCACCAACAGGACCTCCCGACCCTCGGGCTTATGATAAAATTTAAATATGTATATAAATATAAAATGAATTAAGAAAGTGAATATAGTGACCTTTCGCGACCCTACTTGAGGACCCTCGCGACCCTGATTTAGGTCGCGACTCGAGGTTGGGAACCATTGGTCTAAATTATATACATACCATTTACATTTTTTGGTGTGAATTAATACCAACTTTGTTAATTTTCATGTTTTATTACAGATTTCATATTAAAATATTTACCATATTTACACAAAATACTTCCCCATATTACCAATTTTAAATACTGTTAATCATAAAAACACCTTTTACATATGATGTCTGTTAACATTTATTACATTTTTCATATTAAAATTGTCATATTTAAAAAGTGAAGAATTATTCCGTATTGACGTGGGATGAGGTCCGCCAGTTCCACGTCCGTCGATGATGCGCAATTGTTTTCCGCACTAGCGGACGAAATTCCTCAAAAGGGCAGCCTCGTTACAAACCAAATTTTGGAAAAGAATTTAATATCTTCAAACCAGAAATTGCAGAAAGAACCGATAGACGTAAAATGATAACTATTCAATTTTGTTATACTCGTATATTTCCGGGCTCAGTTACGTAAATATTGTAAATTAACCCAAAAAGATATAATCATTTTGAATAGTTACCGTATAACATTCTCAAATACGATACTTTTATAATACTACTATGAAGCCCCTTCCACCCATAAACGCGTGAATGTACTGGAGTCTCGTCAGTATTTGTCTCAAGTTTTTAAAGCGTTTATTTCATCCTCTTCTCGCGAATGGAACAGAAAAAATGTATTGCGAAAGAGGTGAGGATATATCATTAAATAAAATAAGGACTCGTTCATCTTCAGTTAAAAAAAAAAAAGTATTACGAGGTGGACCATCGTCGTATTTGCACAATAGTACAATATTCACAACTTTCACACAAATAATTTTAATTGAGAACGAAAAATATTTTAAATTTGTTTTCAGGTCCATTTTTGCATATTCGTTTTTATATTGCAGTTACAGTATTACAATTTGAGTGTGTATATATATATACATATATACACATATATACACACTAAAATCACAAAATAACACGTGACCTTATTAATAAGCAAACAACCACAGGGAAAAGGAAACACAAAGTCCGAGCGCTTTCGTGATATATTCACATTATCAAGGAGGAACAGAAAATAGAAAATATTTTCTGTTCCTCCTTGATAATGTGAATATATCACGAAAACGCTCGGACTTTGTTTTCCTTTTCCCTGTGGTTGTTTGCTTATATAATATATATTATATATATATATATATATATATAATGCAAATCCACACGGAAAAAGAAAAATGACTCGAAGATCTTTCGTGTATTCAGAAAATCCCTTCTAGTTGACTGTCTTCTTTTTTATATCGGGATGTTAAGACAGCAATACTCCAACTTGGGTATGATCAGTGTTTTCAATGGAGGAATCATTATCTTCCTCTAATTTCTTTTAAAGGTTCTCAGTATCTGTCCAGTTATCGTTTTTACTCTGTCACTGCCATCTTATTTTGTGTTTGAAATTTCGTGTCATCGGTCATTATACAGTAACTCTGAATTTCCTGCCCATTTGGGCATAGTATTGTGTGGGTTTTAGGTCCTCCCTTCTTCCATACCTTAATAGTTGAAATTTCTGTTAAATTTCATATTATTGCACTCAGACTAATTGTAGATTCTGTCTTTGTAGAGAGTCTATGTTCTTTTGGTTTCTTATTTTTCTACTAATTTTGGTGTCATCAGCAAAGGATGTAATTGTGCTATCATCCATATCAGTCAGCATAATCATCATGAGTAATGGAGCTGATACTGTTCCTTGCGGTAATGAGCTATAGACCTTTGACTCTGATGAAGATATTCCTTGGACTGTAACGAGTGGTTGCTGCTCGCTAAGGAAATTATTTGTCCATTTTCCTACTTTTCCCGTTATTTCCATATATTTCAGTTTATGTGCTGTGATTCCATGGTCACACTCGTTGAACGCCTTGGCAAACCTTATAGTTTTCATTTTTTTCGAGCGCATCATCAATGTTGTTATAGTGTTCCATTAGTTCCATTTGGTACAGTCTTCCGTATCGGAAGTCTTAGATTTTCTCCCTAATTATTCTTTCATATATTTTGGTGAGATAAAATGTCAACAACACTGGCTTACAGTTTTTTGCCTTAGATCGATCCTCCTCCTTTATAAATTGGAACTAGGTTCGCTGTCTTCAAGATATTCGGTATTTCCCTAGTGTCTAGTGATCGTCTTCATATCCAATATAGGGGCTTTGCGATTTCATTCTTGCAGTTTATAGTTTATGAAAAAATTAAATGAATGAGAAAGAACGTTTCGATATACCAGTGCTTCCGAACCGGAGTGCCTCGAAACTTCATGAAAACGAATAGTAGAAAGTAATTGAGAACTGAAAAGTTACCGAACATAAACAAATTTCGAGAAAAACAAGCATTCGCGATTTATTATGTCCATATGAAAAACTGTTTGAAGTTGCATGGTATTGAGGAAGGGATCGGGAGGTTGGACAGTGGGATACGAAAATCCAGGTCGGGAGGTACCGCGAAAGAACAACAGATAGCATTGGGGTGTTTTGAATGAGAAAAAGTTGGAAACCACTGCGATAGACGAGCGATCCGTGCAAAAATTGTATCAACTGTTCGAGATGCATTCGGGAGAAAACTAAGACAATCGCTTACCCGTCCTTCAAACGAGATGAACTCTAATATCAACAATGCGCAAAATTTTGAAGATGAAGTTGCGTAGGTATCCATACGAAATATAAATTGTTCAGGACTTAATGTCCTTTCTTCTTTGAAGAAGCGACCGTGAATGGAGAGTGCTTCCTTGTCGCTCTGCAGAACTTTTCTCCTTCAGCTCACGGCCTTAAATCTTGCGGACCATTTTTCTAAAAAAGACTAAACTACTTTCCACCATGCTTTGAATGTTCGATTTTTTTTTTTTTAAACCAAACTTTCTCCAAGAAAATGAATTGGAAGGAGAGAAGGGAAACTTTTCGTAGCCTTCACGCTTACTGGACGAATTTTTGTGGGGCCAAGTGAAGAGCATCGTTTACGCTGCAAGTCCTCAACATTTGGCAGAAAGGAAGACGTCAATCGAAACAACAGTCCGAACCGAACGTATCAACCACCAACAAATCGAAAAAAAATAGAGTTGAACGTTGTATGGAGAATATATGAATGAATAAATTGTTTTAAAATCCCTTGATAATTAAGCTTTATTATGAAGCCGCTTATTATTATTATTTTGTTGTTTCCTCTCAAACAGGTAATGATAAAGTTATTAGACTTTAAAGCCTCTCAAGGACTTTGTTATTATATATATATATATATATATATATATAAGCAAACAACCACAAGGAAAAGGAAACACAAAGTCCGAGCGCTTTCGTGATATATTCACATTACCTTGATAATGTGAATATATCACGAAAGCGCTCGGACTTTGTGTTTCCTTTTCCTTGTGGTTGTTTGCTTATTAATAAGGTCACGTGTTATTTTGTGATTCTAGTGCATATATATATATATATATATATATATATATATATATATATATATATATATGAACAGAAGGACCAACACAACGGCAAACATTTTCATTTATTTTTTGTACTTCAGACGTTTCGACAAATCTTTTGTCATCATCAGTGAATTAAGTCTTAAAACCTTAAAACAAAAGTAAAAAGTGAAAATTACATCAATACAATATTAAAACTATTAAAATTAAAACCTTAAGACAAAATGAAAATTGCATCAATACAAAATTAAATCATTTAAATTTCATCACAATTAAATTAAATTACCTCAATAGGTAAATACACAATGTTTACATCCACCTCCATACTTGGCAAAGCCTAAGAGAAACTGGATGGTCAGAGGATTAGAAAGTATATGTCGATGAGAATCGGTTGGTTGGTTAAAAAGAGCTGTAATTTGTAGGATGAACTATTATTGTTAATGGAGGGTTTGGTTCTATAGATGTACAAAGATTCTAAAATTCGGAGTTCTGTGAGGTTATTGGATCTAGTTAAAATTTCAAACTGAGTTTTGTGAAGGGGATGGTTGTTTTCATTACTATGGTTTCTAATTGCGGATTGTGGAGGACTACTGAGGGACGGTTGGTACGGACTGACAAGCCCAAATGTTGAGAAAACTCCAACTGGAGGTGCGCCTGAGTGCTGCCAATATACGCAGCCTTACAGCTGTCGCACGTGTATTGTAAACAACATTGGGGCATACAGTTTTGGGGAATTCATCTTTGAACTTTAAAAAATTTGATATTTTAAGTGGGTTGACGAAGGCGAATCTAAAATTTATTTGGGGATAACTAGACTTGAGCAGTTTGGACAATTCACCTCGAATACGCAATGATAAATAACCATAAAAAGGTAATTTAATATATCTGGTTTCTTTTTGTACTGTAGTTATGGGAGTTTAGTATTAAAAGTGTTATTTAAAAATTTCTTTAATTGGTTATCAAATAGATTAGAAGGTTAGTAATTGTTAATAAAGTACTGTTTTAAAAATTTAAATTCTTCGTTTAACGAAAAGTAATCTGAACAAATACGGTAACTTCTTGTTAATAATGTTACTATAGCACTAATCTTATATTTATAAAACATACAACTTAAATAATTGGTTCCCAGGAATGGCGTCCACTGACTTTAGCAGGAACTCCGGCGGGATGGAGGACATGACTTCCGGAATTCGGTCCTCCAGTTCTTCCAATGTCCTCGGTTTGGTGCGGTAG
>JAJOZX010004770.1:112500-165000 GCA_023014485.1 Bathynomus jamesi | reverse complement strand
TATCTTATTTTGTGTTTCAAATTTCGCATCATCTGTCATTACAACCCCTAAATCTTTTGCTCTGGAATTTCTCTGGACTTCCTGTCCATTTGGGGTATAATATTCCATGGACTTTAGGTCTTCTCTTTTTCCGTACCGTAATAGCTGAAATTTCTCGGTGTTAAACTTCATATTGTTGTCTTCCGTCCACTTGTAAATTTTGTTTATGTCGGTTTGTAGAGATCCTATGTCTTCTGGTTTCGTATTTTTCTACTGATCTTTGTGTCATCTGCAAAGGATGTTACTGTGCTGTCTCTGGTAACGTCCTCATCTATGTCAGTTAGCATGATTATGAAGAGTAGTGGAGCTAATACCGTTCCTTGTGGTACTGAGCTGAGGACCTCTGATTCTGATGAAGATACTCCTTGTACTGTAACGACTTGCCTCCGCTCACTAAGGAAATTATATATCCATTTCCCTACTTTTCCTGTTATTCCCATATATTTCAGTTTATGTATTATGATTCCATGGTCACACTTGTCGAACGCTTTAGCAAAGTCTGTGTATAGTACATCATAGTTTTCATTACTTTCAAGTGAATCAATAATGTTGTTGTAGTGTTCCATTAGTTGTGACAGGCATGATCTGCCTGACCGAAACCCGTGTTGGTTATCATTGAATTTTTTCTGAGTTTCCAAAAAGTCATAGATTTTCTGTCTAACAATTCTTTCAAATATTTTGGTGAGATGAGATGTAAGCGACACTGGCCTATAGTTTTGGCCTCGGATCGATCTCCTCCTTTATATATTGGGACGATGTTCGCGCTCTTCAGGATGCCCGGTATTTCTCCCGTGTTTAATGATCGTCTCCATATCCAGTATAGGGGCTCAGCGATTGCATTCTTGCAGTTTTTGATCAGTGTGTGTATATATATAATATATATATATATATTATATATATATATATATATATATATAATATATATATATATATATATATATGAGAAAAGGCGGTCGAAGTAATAAAGGAAAATCCGAAATATTTCTGTAGCTATGCGAAATAAAAACAAAAACGCACCTCACTATCGGGCGCCTAAGGAAAGGAAATAGTGAATTAACCGACGATCTAAAAGAAATATTTGAAACACGGAGCCCAATATGAATCGGTCTTCAGTACCCGAAAAGGTGACAAAGCGATACCTGACATACCGTATATACATTCTTTGAAGAGAAATTGCGAGGAGATTCTATAACAGATTTTGATTTTATCCCAGAGGATAGAGCGTGAGCTATAGGACAAATGAAATCATACTCAGCGGCAGGCCCGGACAAATGAAACACATTATTGGTTAAGAACTTTAAAAATGAATAGCTACACCCTTATATTGGATATGAAGAAGATCCCTAGACAATGGAGAAATACCGAGAATCTTGAAAGAGCGAATATTGTACCTATACATATAAAGGAGGGGACAGATCTCAAGCAAAGAACTATATAGACCGGTGACGTTGACATCCCATCTTACCAAAGTATTTGAAAGATTAGTTTGAGAGAAAATATATGACTTCTTGGAGACACTGGAAAGACTCAACGAAAATCAGCACGGATTCCGATCAGGAAGATCTTGCCTATCACAACTTACATAACACTCTAACGATATCCTAGACGCACTTGAAGGCAATGACAACTACGATGTCTTATACTATACGGATTTTGCTAAATCCTTCGACAAATGTGATCATGATATAATAGCACATAAACTGAAACAAATGAGAATAACTGGCAAAGTGGGAAAATGGATCTACAACTTCCTCAGAGAACGTATACAGGTCGTTAAAATTCAAGGTATATCATCATCAGAATCGGAAGTACGCAGCTCAAACCACAAAGAACAGCATTGGCCCCCACTCCTTTTCATTGTCATGCTAACAGACATAGACAATGAAGTAAACAGCAATAGTATAATAACATCTTTTGCAGACGACACAAAGATCAGCAGAAAAATCAGCGATGTAAAAGGGATGGAGGCCTTGCAGAGGGACACGAACAGAATATACAAATGGTCAGAAGAGAACATGACATTTAACACGGAGAAATTCCAGCTTTTGAGATATAGTAGAAAAGAGGAACTTAAACAGGCAGCATATTATGGTCCAGACAGACAGAAAATTCAGAGAAGCACGAAAGCGATAGATTTGGGGTTTATAATGACCGATGATGCAAAATTCGAGATACAAAATCAGATAGCGATAAACAAAACAAAAAAAAAGAGTCGCGGGACAGGTAAAAAGAACCTTAAAAGAAGGGACAAGATAGTAGTGATTCCCCTGCTGAAAGCACTGATCATACTAAAACTTGAATACTACTCAGTCTTGACGTATAAGAAGGAAGAAATTAATAAACGAAGATATTCAGAGACATTTCACAGCCAAGATCGATGGCTGCAAAGAACTCAACCACTGAGAAAGACTACGTAAATTAAGTGTGTACTCCCTGGAAAGAAGGAGAGAGAAGTACACCATAATATACACATGAAAAATGATCGAAAAACTGGTACCAAACCTCAAAGTAAACCTAATTACCACCCAAACAACACTGGAAAATAGGAAGGCAGAATGTGTAGTGTTTCCAAATTAAAGGCCCAACGAGGGACCTCTTTAGCACTGAAGGAAAATAGATTGATTGTCAAGGGGTCAAGACTTTAACCAGCTTCCAAAGGAACTCAGAAACATGACAGGCGGGCGGTGGGTCAAAGTTGAAGTCTTCAAAAAAAGATTAGATGCCTGGCTGAGGATGGTACCAGATGAGCCGGGTGTACCTGGTTATGTGCAGTGGGTAGCGCAAGAGAGCAACTCGCTCCTCCGTCACCAGCTTGACCTTTGTGTGAAACGCACGAAACTACTACGAGGTGTATATATATATATTATATATATATACAGTATATATATATATAATATATATATATATATATATATATATATATATTATATATATATATATATAGGGTGAGTCAAAAGTTTCCATACATAGGCAAAATGGTCATGATAAATTAATTATTATTTATTTTAATTTTTTTGCAGGTGATGTGCTGAGATGCCTTTGTCCCAAGAAGAGTGTATAGAGATCATTCTTCTGGCAGGATCAGGAAGCTGTCGCAAGGTTGCCGAGGATTTTAACAGGAGACGCCCCCGGCACGCACATCACACACGACACCGTTGCCAAACTCATTGAGAAGTTCAAGAAGACTGAAAGTGTTGCAGACCAACTGAGAAGTGGCCGTTCACGAACAGCCACCGATGAAGGCACAGCGACCATGGTGCTGGCAGCGTTCGCAAAGAGTCCCCAAAAAAGCACTCGATGGCACAGATGGCATCCATACAAAATACAAATGTTGCAGTATTTTAGCGAAGACGACCCGGACAGGCGGCTGGAATTCTGTGAATGGGCAAGAACAAAAGTGGACGAAGACACGGAGTTCTCGGCTGGTATCCTGTTTTCAGATGAAGCCAACTTTTATGTTCATGGAGAGGTTAATCGTCAAAACGTACGTTATTGGAGTGATGACAACCCGCACTGGATGAGTCCCTCAAAGACGCAAGGCGCTGGAAAAGTGATGGTGTGGTGCGGGATATGGGGCAACACAATTGTTGGCCCTTTTTTCATTGACACCAATCTGAATGCCGAAATGTATCTAAACATGCTGCAAGATACAGTCATGCCGTCCCTGCTGAACGAGGACGGGGGATTTCCAGCGTACTTTCAGTAAGACGGGGCGCCATCCCATTACGATATTTGCGTGCGCCAGTGGCTGGATGTGCATTCAGTGTAATGGTGCCTACATAGAGCATATTTTGTGACTTACAAGTGATTGCATAATAAAGTGACCATTTTGCCTATGTATCGAGACTTTTGACTCACCCTATATATATATATATATATATATATATATATATATATATATATATATATGAACAGTATTAGCTCCACTACTCTTCATAATCATGCAAACTGACATAGATGAGGACATTACCAGAAACAGCACAGAAACGTCCTTTGCCGATGACACAAAGATCATTAGAAAAATAAGAAACCCACATGATATAGGATCTCTACAAAAAGACATGAACAGAATCTACAAGTGGACGGAAGACAACAGTGTGAAGTTTAACACTGAGAAATTTCAGCTGTTACGGTACGGAAAAAGGGAGTGCCTAAAATCATGAATATTATACCCCAAATGGACAGGAAATTCAGAGAAATTCTGAAGCAAAAGAATTAGGGGTTGTAATGATTGATGATGCGAAATTTGAAACACAAAATAAGATAGCAGTAAACAGAGCAAAGAGAGTAACTGGGCAGATACTGAGAACCTTTAAACAAAGGGATAGGAATATAATGATTCCTCTACTGAAAACACTGATCATACCCAAATTGGAATACTGCTCGGTCCTAACATGCCCATATAAAAAAGAAGACATTAGACAACTAAATGGGATTCAGAGAAGCTTCACAACCATCACTGGAGAGAGAGAGAGAGAGACCTCAAAAGGCCTTGCGGCTCATACCGAGGAAGTACCAATGGCAACGGTGCCAGGGAAAATTTTCTACACCCTCAAATAGTGTGCAAGATTTGGTCTAACCTTTTCCTGAAGTGATCCACAGAGGAACTGTTCACCTGTTCCACATGTCACAGATCTTATACGTAAAGTAATTCCCACACAAACTAGTCCTAAACCGTTTCAAATCCAACTTCCAACCATTGTTGCGAGTTGGGTTATCATTTAAACTAAACATGCTTCTAAAATCGACATCGATGAACCCGCGCAAGAGCTTGAAAACCTCGATCAGTTGACCGCGCAGCCTCCGAGTTTCCAGCGAAAACAAGTTCAGGGCGCGTAAGCGTCGATTGTAGCCCATATGCCTAACGGAAAGGATTAACTTTGTGGCCCTCGCCTGCACTCGCTCCAGCCTCTCAATATCTTTCCTGAGGGTGGGCGACCAGAACTGCACAGCATACTTCAGGTGCGGCCGAACAAGGGAATTGTACTGAGAGAGCACAGTCTCCTTGTTCCGAAACTGAAATTGCCTCCTGATATAACCCAACAGCTTCTGGGCTTTCTTTTCCACCTCTACACACTGTTTCGTAAACTTAAGGTCACTGCTAATTAGCACACCTAAGTCCTTTTCCAAATCAGTATCCTCGATATTACTCTCCAACATCGAGTAGTCCGACTTGGGATTGGCGTAGCCAATGTGCATCACCTTGCATTTACCCAAGTTAAACGGCATTTGCCATTTTTCGGACCACACACCTATCCTACCTAGGTCCGCACGCAGTTGCTCGATCGCCTCCGGCGTCCCAACATTGGCCCCAATGTAAATGATAAACAATAGCGGCCCCAAAACGGAACCCTGAGGAACCTCGCTAGTGACCGAGGCCCAACCCGAAGTAGCCCCTTTCATTACAACCCTCTGCCGCCTATTCTTCAGCCAGTTTTCAATCCACCTACCTACTTCCCCACCGATACCCAGTGCGCGCACTTTCGCCATTAGCCGGCGGTGAGGTACCTTATCAAAGGCTTTCTGAAAGTCGAGATAAAGTATATCAATCGCCGTACTCTTATCATACTCACTCAACATGATGTGGAAAAAACTCGAGCAAGTTGGTGAGACACGACCTATGCCGTCTAAACCCATGTTAGGAGTCCCGAAGCAGCTTGTAGGAATCCAAATGGTCAAAGATCCTATCCGCTATTATCCCCTCTAATAATTTACCTAAACTGAAGTGAGACTAATGGGACGATAGTTCCTTGGACTTTCGTGATCCCCTTTCTTGAAGATAGGGGTCACGTTGGCTCCCCTCCAGTCACCTGGCCCATCTCCAACGTTTTGTTGAAGACTGTAGCCAGGTGGGGAGCCACCTGGTCGCGCACCTCCCTCAACACTCTGGGGAGAAACTGGTCTGACCCAGAAGCCTTAACCGCGCTCAGTTTGTCTATTCTATCGGCAACGACTGTCGCGGTACATCGAACACTATCCAGGTCAGCACCTTTGTGCCTGACGCCTGGCTCGGGGATGATGCGGGTGTCCTCCCTAGAGAGAGAGTTACAAGGAGTTACAAAGAAAAGAAGTACCTCAAAAGGCCTTGCGGCCCATACCGAGGAGGTACCAATGGCAACGGGTGCCAGGGAAAATTTTCTACACACTCAAATAGTGTGCAAGATTTTGTCTAACCTTTTCTTGAACTGATCCACAGAGGAACTGTTCACAACTTCCGAAGGTAAACTGTTCCACGTGTCACAGATCTTATACGTAAAGTAATTCCCACACACACTAGTCCTAAACCGTTTCAAATCCAACTTCCAACCATTGTTGCGAGTTGGGTTATCATTTAAACTAAACATGCTTCTAAAATCGACATCGTTGAACCCGCCTAAGAGCTTGAAAACCTCGATCAGTTGACCGCGCAGCAGCTCCGAGTTTCCAGTGAAAACAAGTTCAGGGCGCGTAACCGTCGATTGTACCATATGCCTATCGGAAGGGATTAACTTTGTGGCCCTCGCCTGCACTCGCTCCAGCCTCTCAATATCTTTCCTGAGGGTGGGCGACCAGAACTGCACAGCATCCTCCAGGTGCGGCCGAACCAGGGAATTGTACACACACAGAGAGAGAGAGTGAGTGAGAGTGAGAGAGAGAGAGAGAGAATATTATTTAAACTTGGAAAATAATGGAGAAACTAGTCTCTAACCTTACTCTGAACCCTGTAACTACCAAACAACATTGGAAAGTAGAAAAGAAAGACTGTGTCGTGTTCCAAAATTAAAGGCGAGACAGAAACAGCCCTGAGAGAAAAATAGTTTTGTTGTGAGAGGACCAAAACTGTTTAATCAGCTGCCCAAAGACCTAAGAAACACGAATGGGGTTAGAGTGGACATCTTCAAAAGAAGACTAAACGCCTGGCTTAGAACAATCCCCGATGAGCCGGGAGTACCTGGCTATGTGAGGTGGAGAGTACAATAAACCAACCCCCTACTTCACCAGGCCAACTCAATAGGAGAGGCAACAAGCTTGACCTTCGTGAAATGAGGAATCATCGCGCGGAACGGTTGAAAAGTATATATATATATATATAAGCACACCGGACAAAAAATTAGTCACCCCTAATAGCACCGATAGTAGGAAGTCAAGGTCACACAGAGGGCGCTGATGTAGCATTGGTAAGTGACAAGTAGCGGTGACGTAGCACACAGGTTCAGATCTGTTTCGTGAGGTGGTGAAGAACAAAGTGTGTGTTGGATATAGTCTGCAAAATGGGTCGTGAGGCAGACGTTACTCAGTGGCAAAAAGGAGCCATCGTGTTTGTCAGAGCTAGTGTTGCAAAAAAAACTGTTTATTTTCAATCGTGTTTTTTTTTTACAAAAAAAAACGTTTTTTATGGTTTTTTTTTTTGTTTTTTTTATAAAATTGGTATATAGATATTATCCCTTCTTTATTTTGAAACAAAAGTACACGTATGTTGTTCTCATTGTAACATTGATTTCA
This sequence comes from Bathynomus jamesi, assembly GCA_023014485.1. Classification (NCBI taxonomy): domain Eukaryota; kingdom Metazoa; phylum Arthropoda; class Malacostraca; order Isopoda; family Cirolanidae; genus Bathynomus; species Bathynomus jamesi. Next base: position 157,479 of record JAJOZX010004770.1, on the reverse strand, counting down.
AGGAGTAACGAAAACAAAAAAGGTTTAAATCCATTTTTCATTATTTTTCCTTTTAATAAAGGTTGACACTGCCCCTAAAAAGACTCCAGACACAAGCCCAATTATAAAATCCATTGTAAATTTATATTAATTAACTAAAAAAAATACACTTTCAACATTTTTTCATCATCATTCATCATTTGAGGAGTCATAGAGAGTCATTCATCATACATTGAGTTTTCAGACTCTGAATAGAACATTTCATTCCCTTCATGATCATACTCTCTGCTTGATGATGGCCGTCTTGTCTTGCTTGGAGAGTTGTCTGGGACATGTTTTGCTTCTGCTGAGCACCTGCTTCAGATTCATGGTCTTGTGGTTCATTGTGATCACCCAAAGCATGGTTATGAGCGATGAAAACTAGCTTAGATGCTCTATCAGTTGTCAGTCGGTTCCGTTTGACTGAGTGGATCCATGAGTGGCGACTGAAAGAGCGTTCCACAGCTGCACTAGTTGGGGGCAGGTTGAGAATATTTGCTGCAACCTTGGAGAGCGGGGTCGAACCACAAATTCCATTCCACCAGCTTGTTGGATTCGCCTGTGCAGCTGCCTTCCAGACAAAAGGCTTTGCAAAGATATTCTCTTTGATCGGTAGTCAGCTAACTCTCCCAATGTCTTGCTATCATCCACAGATGGAACAGCTACAGATATCTCTTGTATGACTTCCATGGCATCCACCTGAAATACAATTTGTAACACATTAAATATAAAATAATATCAAATAATAGATAATGAATGTCTGCAAAATAAAAACATAAATCAATATTCGGTGCTAGTTGTAAAATCAACAACTTACTATTTCTTCTCCAGAGATGTGGCATCCTTTGTAGCAAGGATCAAGAAGATTTACTGCCAGGTGGATACTTCTAAGAAGAAACTTTCTCCGTTTAGGAATAATTCCCTTAAAACAATCTTCTTCGCTCTTCAGAATTGGGCTCGAGGAGAGATTCTTCTCGAAGGATTGTTGAAGGTCATTATCTTTGGTACAATAGAGAGGTATTTGTTGTCCCCTTCTACTGCAGTGATAGCATCAGAAACCGGCTTCAACAACTTCAAATATCCATCCAGTTTATCCCAGAAGACTTCAGTATATATACACAACAGAATTAGCTAATATAAAAAAACCAAAAAAAAGTTGTTTTTTTTTGTTGTTTTTTTTTTAAAAAAACCTCCTTGTTTTTTTTGGGTTGCAACACTAGTCAGAGCCCACGGACACAAAATGTCTGAATTAGCCCAATTTGTTGGTGTGTCAACGCGTACTGTCCAGCGAGTTTACAAAGAGTGGTGTAGTTCGCAATCAACTGACAATCGACGGCGTAACTGTGGCCGGAAAACAATTCTCGACAATAGGGGCCGCCGCCATGTTTCTCGTCTAGTAAATGCAAATCGTTTTCAAACCAGAGAACAATTGCTCCAAGAAACCAATGAGGTTTTCCAGTGACCAATTTCCGAACGGACATTGCGACGAGAACTGCATGCGATGGACATCTGGAGCAGGGTACCACGGAAGAGGCCGCTGTTAACAGCAAGTCACAAATTGGCACGTTATAAATGGGCTCAGAGGCACAAAAACCGGACTGCGGCAGATTGGAAACGTGTAATTTGGTCCGATGAGTCCCGTTTTGTTTGTTCTCCAATGATGGGAGGCGACGAGTACATCGCAGGTCCAATGAAGCCTTTAATCCTGAATGCGTCGAAGGTGTTGTTCAGGCTGGAAACAGAAAGTGAAGCTCAGGAATAGACACCCACGGACTCTGGCAGAACTTCGGGACCGGCTGATGAACGAGTGGCAGCAAATCGATGTTCAGTACATGCACAACCTCGTAGAGTCTCTGCCTCGCCGGATTCGTGCGGTTATCAAGGCCAGAGGCGCCGTCACACGTTATTAGGTACATTCTGAGAGGGGTAACTAATTTTTTGTCCGGTGTGCTTATATATATATATATATATATATATATATATATATATTATATATATATATATATAATAATATTTTTACTTACTTATATCCCATCCGGCTGAAGCCGGGTCGGGTCCCCCAGATGGCGTCTTCACTCCAGGTTCTTCTCGTTTGCACCTCCCCTCCTGTGAACCAGGAAGGAAGGTGCGTCGGTTCGCCCGTACGCGGTATGCGCCATCATCAGAGGGTTTCTTGGCAAAATAAAGCAGCCGGTTTGCCATCCCTCTGCTGCTTGTTTGGTCCACGGCTCCTTATTCTGTATATTCGGAGCAGCCCTAGAACGAAGGTTCTAGGGTTCCCTCATCCGCCACCCGAGGGACGCGCCTGGTAGGAGTGCTCTCTCCCCCAGGATATATATTTATATATAGTCATTGTTAAGTTGAAGAAAGAAAAAAGAAGAAAAAAAAAAATCTTTGTTTCCTTTTCCGACAAAGAAATTTATTCCAAATTGCTGTTCTAATTCTTATCTGGAACACAAACGGATTTGAATCCTAATCTGCTTAAAACTGTATATGATGTTGAAACGTATTTAATTAGGCTATTTATTTGATTTTAAAAGCCTTACACACACACACACACACACACACACACACACACACACACACACACCTGCCTACGTTATAAAACGATATTTTCACGTTTTCGGTTGTGATGGCGACATTTAACCTTACCAAACGTAGCCTACCACGACTTAACCAAACCAATCGTCAAGGGCGTACAGTTGACCTAACCGGGCATTCAATAATTTTCCGTAGGTTTTCGTACCAGATGTTTTCTACGTGCAACTCTTCCATGGGAACCATTCTTCCTCAATGTCCGACGTACAGCAAAGGGATGGACATCGATCTTGGACAGTCTTAATGTATGTTCGGCAAATATCACCTGTAGTCCCTCGCGGATTCGCAGCAGCCATTCTTTCAATCCGTCAAGCTGTACTTTCTGAAATCTTGAGAGGTTGTCAACACCTTGGTAGAGTTTTGATTGTTCCAAAGCCTTTTCGTTTCCTTATCACTGCAGTAACCGTCGTAAATGGAGTTCGAAGTTATTCTATCTTCTTATAACTGTTTCCAGACTCGTGTGCAGCAATAATAGATCTCTTAAGATCTGTAGACAGAATGGCTTGTCCAGTCATCCATCTTCCATGAAGATTCACAGAGAAACTTCTAGAATTCAGAATTACCAACAGTATCTAATCAATAAACGGCCAACTACTGATAAAAATTTTAAATTCTTCAAGCCTAAGGTGGACACCAGTGATATTTTGAGTAGGCAGTTAACTTCTGAAAAATGTCACAAACTATGAATTTGCGAATAAATTATGAGTAAATTTTGCAATTGTCACTTGATAACCTCTTTAGAATCTTTATTTCCGAATGTGAAATATAGAGCTTAGGAATTAGACATTACACAATATTAAATACGTGCAAAAATTGCATATACTCTCAGTTTCGATCTCGGTCTCAGGTACTTATAGGTCTCGGTCTCGTCCGTGGCGGTCTCGACTGCATCACTGGTGGACACAAAGTATTAAACAATTTTGTAAATAAATGTACGAAAACTTTTACATTTTAACTTTTTTATGTTCCTCAAATTATTTGATGTTTTACATTATATGTTGGCGTTAAACTAATTTTTTTTATTTAAAATTTTCCAAACGAACGGTAGTAAACTTTTCATAGCTCCCATATGCATGGTACAGAAGATAAGGACGAATATTATATGATTGAAGTATTTCGCTGTGTGAATACTTAGGAGCGCGAATATATATATATATATATATATATATACAATATATATATATATATATATATATATATATATACACACACACACACACACAGGAAGCAGGCTTGAGGCTCTATGAATATTAGCCTGATTTGAATGCATTCTTTATATGTATGACCTCAAGGAAAAGACACGAACACTAAATCTTTCTTGCGTAACTCAACAGAATGAACGTTGAAAGGACAAGAATTATAGAATTATGAAGACTATGTATGCGAACGCAAGAATAAATGAAGTTTCTTTCGCACTTAAGGAAGTCGGTCAATACGTTTGGCAGTGAATGTGACTTATTGATCATATCCTTTTCTGAATCGTATTTTGTCACGAAACCTGTCTTAAGACTTCTTTTATGAAATACATATTATTCATTCGTCAATTCATTCGTTCAGTCGGGTCAAGAGTTGCATTCTTTCAGGGTGTATGCGCGCGCACAGCAGTAACCAAACATATCATCACAGGAAAAGCGAATGCGGAGTTACCCATTGCAAAGAAATGTAAAAAAAAGAGCTTTCCCCTAACGATTGTAACAAGTTTTTCCCGACTTTATGATCCCTCGGAAACGATGGTGGTGGTATTTTCCAAGATAAATACGGATAATCGTCGCAAATGAGAATTTACGTGGTTTTCCGCACATAAATGTTAGTATTAAGTTTGTTTGTTTGTGTATCGTGTAAAATATAATTCATACGCCATTTGATATTTGTTTATCAACACTAAATCATTGATCGGCCTAAATCTGGGAAATTTATATGCATTGCTCTATATAAAAAAAAAAAAAAAAGGACACGCATGTGGGAAACTAGAATAAATAGATTCAAGGTTTTTTTTTTTGGTGTGTGTGTGTGTGTGTGTGTGTGTGTGTGTGTGTGTGTGTGTGTGTGTGTGTGTGTGTGTGTGTGTGTGTGTGTGTAATGAAAAGGGGTTTGTATCTTTGTAGTTCTTGACAACATAACGTTTGACAATTTGCATTTTATTCCTTATAATAATTTTATTACTCGTTATTTTGTGACTGGCGGCAGATGTCGTAATAAGTAGGGATACTACGGATGTCTAAAAATTGACATCCGCGCATGCGGATATTTGCAACATCCCAAGAAATAAGCACCCAGAAAAATTGAGGCGAGCCACTGTAACATGAAGTCCTGTGTTCAGGTTACAGCAGAATCTGTTCTCTCGATAGATGGATTTTGGAAGTAAAAGATGCCTCGTACACAACATGTTAATCGTGTATGATAATATACTCGTCACGAGCCCAGTCGTGAGTCGCAAGACGGTCTTGTGTGCGGCCGGCCTTAGAGATGCACTTGAATGGAAATTTACTTGTTTAATTTCAGGATATTTGTTGCTTAGTTCGCGAGGAGTATTTTTTTCAGCATATAAATGCTTATGACGTAGAAATAAAGTACATTACATTGCCAAGGTACCATTATCATCATTCACAAAGTTTTGTAATTTGTAGTTTGTGTGCAAAAAAAGAGATGTTCTTAGTGAAGATACGCTTTTCTGTAGTTTAAAACAATTAATTCTTCTTTATTTGCATTCTTAAGTGTAAGTTTAGGGATTAGGTTGTGTATTGCGTATTCTGAAAGTTTTATTGCATTTACTGTAATGTATGCGTGTGTTCGGTTGTGAAACCAGTCTTGTCGGCTTCCTAGTTTTCATTGTGTCTGCATCCCGTGTGTGTATTTCAAGCGACATATTGAAATTTATTTGTTACAATCGTGCTTACTATATACGTATATATAATGCATGCCCGACCAAATAATTTGGAAGGGCCATATTAGATTGCACTTGTCTGTCTGTTCGTCACACTTTCGTGTCCAGGTTATAGCTTTCGAACCACTCGACAGAGATGGATGATCACTTGGCGATGTGTCATGTTTAAGAATCGGTTTCCTGGATTAAAGGTCAAAATCACAAATACAGGTCAAAGGTTAATTGGAGCCTTTTCGTGTCAGGGCTACAACTTTTGGACCGCTGAACATGAAAGTTCACACACACATATGGATGAATACAGGATGTCGTACGCAAGAGCCAGGTTTCTGCATCAAAGGTCAAGGTCACAAATAGAGGTGAAACGTCAAATGGAGGTACATGCCATAATTTTTTAAAAAACTACTCAACATAAACTGATGAAACTTTACACACGCGCGGGTCATCACGAGACGATGCGTGATGAGCAACACTCGGTTTCTCGCACCAAAGGCCGAAGTCACGAGTAAAGGAGGGGACATTGATGTCGTTCCGACTTAGTTGTTCTTAGTGATGCAACCTGAGATAGTAGTATCGGTTCAGAATCCAAATATGCTTATTTCACTTATCCACAAGTTATACTAGAAACGTATAATTAAAGTGTTACTTGTATTACATATTAATTAAAGGAAGTAAATTGTCTGCTTAAGATTCATAATATACAGTACACTTGCAAAGATTAAAAAATAATGATTCGGACGAGTCCAAACCAGTCCGCCATTATTATTATTATTATTATTATTATTATATATTAATATAATAATTACTGGCAGTCAGAATTATGGTGTCACAACGAGAAAAATAAAACTGTGGTGTATGAAGTTTGCTGGCGTAAATGGAAATACAGGTTTTTTGTTCATACAGGAATGAGGGCCAAGGGCGAACACCTGCAAAAGAGCCCCCCCCCCTCCATAGAGGAAGAAAGAGCAAAAATATACACGACTCCACTATAAAGGAGGAGGAGGAGAAAATCAATCTCCACAGTTTTGAGATGCCTGGACACACTGCGTTTTGAAAGATTGGAAGTCTTAACATGGGGAAGATGTGGTTGGGGAAGGTTGTTCCAGAGTTGACTGGTTGAGTTGATGAAATTTGACAATACCAAATTAACTCTTGCGTTAGACAGAAAAGGGATGTGGTGTGTCGAAAGGTCTGTGTATTGCAACACTCTTTAAAGGAGGCATGCATACAGTTAGAGAGTTCAGAAGAGCAGTGTCCGTTATAATAGTGATAGTAAGAGAGAGAGTGAGGCAACATTGCGGCGAAGAGAGAGGTTTGAAGTAGTCAGTTAGGCGAGGAACTGATTGACGAAAAACCTTTGATTCCACCCGGTCATGTGCAGTTGTGTGGGTTTAGCCCCCCACACATGAGAAGCATACTCCAGACAAGGGCGAACAAAACCCCTGTACAGAGACAGCAACTGAGTGGAGGTGAAGAAACTGCGGAGATGGTACAGCCACCTAACCTCTTGGAAGCTGTTTTGGAAAGAGTATATGTGATCTTTCAGGAAAGGAAACGCAAGAATGTTAAGAGAAGAGGAAGGATTGAGTCGTGTATTGTTGAAGATAAGAGGATAATCGGTTGTGAAGACTCTGACGAGTAGACAGATGAAAAAACTGAGTTTTTGCGGCATTAAAGCCAGAGTCCTCTCTCTCTCTCTCTCTCTCTCTCTCTCTCTCTCTCTCTCTCTCTTCTCTCTCTCTCTCTCTCTCTCTCTCTCTCTCTCTCTCTCTCTCCTCTCTCTCTCTCTCTCTCTCTCTCCTCTCTCTCTCTCTCTCTCTCTCTCCTCTCTCTCCTCTCTCTCTCTCTCTCCTCTCCTCTCGCTCTCTCTCTCTCTCTTCTCTCTCTCTCTCTCCTCTCTCTCTCTCTCTCTCTCCTCTCTCTCTCTATCTCTCTCTCTCTCTCTCTCTCCTCTCTCTCTCTCTCTCCTCTTCTCTCTCTCTTCTCTCCTCTCTCTCCTCTCTCTCTCTCTCTCTCTCTCTCTCTCTCGCTAATGTGCTTAATGAGTACTTTGCGGGAGTGTTCACCAGGGAGGATACCCGCGTCATCCCCGAGCCAGGCGTGAGGCACGAAGGTGCTGGCCTGGATAGTGTTAGATGTACCGCGACAGTCGTTGCCGATAGAATAGACAAACTGAGGCGTTTAAGGCTCCTGGGCCAGACCAGTTTCTCCCCAGAGTGTTGCGAGAAGTGCGCGACCAGGTGGCTCCCCACCTGGCTACAGTCTTCAACAAATTGTTGGAGATGGGCCAGGTGCCTGTGACTGGAGGGAAGCCAACGTGACCCCTATCTTTAAGAAAGGGGATCACGAAAGTCCAGGGAACTATCGTCCCATTAGTCTCACTTCAGTTGTAGGTAAATTATTAGAAGGGATAATAGCTGATAGGATCGTTGACCATTTGGATTCCTACAAGCTGCTTGGGGACTCCCAACATGGGTTTAGACGGCATAGGTCGTGTCTCACCAACTTGCTTGAGTTTTTCCACGTCATGTTGAGTGAGTATGATAAGAGTAGGGCGATTGATATATTTATCTCGACTTTCAGAAAGCCTTCGATAAGGTACCTCACCGCCGGCTAATGGCGAAAGTGCGCGCGCTGGGTATCGGTGGGGAAATAGGTAGGTGGATTGAAAACTGGCTGAGGAATAGGCGGCAGAGGTTGTAATTAAAGGGGCTAGTTCGGGTTGGGCCTCGGTCACTAGTGGGGTTCCTCAGGGTTCCGTTTTGGGGCCACTGTTGTTTATCATTTACATAAATGATATCGACGGTGGCATCGTCAGTCGGATCGCCAAATTCGCTGATGACACCAAGTTTGGGGCCAATGTTGGGACGCCCGAAGCGATCGAGCAACTGCGTGCGGACCTAGGTAGGATAGGAGAGTGGTCCGAAAAATGGCAAATGCCGTTTAACTTGGGTAAATGCAAAGTGATGCACATTGGCTACGCCAATCCCAAGTCGGACTACTCGATGTTGGGTAGTAATATCGAGGTGACTGATTTAGAAAAGGACTTGGGTGTGCTAATTAGCAGCGACCTTAAGTTTACGAAACAGTGTGTAGAGGTGGAAAAGAAAGCCCAGAAACTATTGGGTTATATCAGGAGGCAATTTCAGTTTCGGAACAAGGAGATTGTACTCTCACTGTACAATTCCCTTGTTCGGCCGCACCTGGAGTATGCTGTGCAGTTCTGGTCGCCCACCCTCAGGAAAGATATTGAGAGGCTGGAGCGAGTGCAGGCGAGGGCCACAAAGTTAATCCCTTCCGTTAGGCATATGGGCTACAATCGGCGGTTACGCGCCCTGAACTTGTTTTCGCTTGAAACTCGGAGGCTGCGCGGTCAACTGATCGAGGTTTTCAAGCTCTTACGCGGGTTGAACGATGTCGAGTTTAGAAGTATGTTTAGTTTAAATGATAACCCAACTCGCAACAATGGTTGGAAGTTGGATTTGAAACGGTTTAGGACTAGTGTGTGTGGGAATTACTTTACGTATAAGATCTGTGACACATGGAACAGGTTACCTTCGGAAGTTGTGAACAGTTCCTCTGTGGATCAGTTCAAGAAAAGGTTAGACCAAATCTTGCACACTATTTGAGTGTGTACAAAATTTTCCGTGGCACCCGTTGCCATTGGTACCTCCTCGTCATGCGCCGCAAGGCCTTTTGAGGCACTTCTTTTCCTTGTAAATCCTTGTAACTCTCTCTCTCAACATGGATTTAGGCGACATAGATCCTGTCTGACAAACCTGTTGGAGTTTTTCCATAATATGCATACACTGTACGATGCAAGTAGGGCAATAGATATAGTGTATCTCGACTTTCAAAAAGCCTCTGACAAAGTCCCTCACGCTAGATTGATAGCTAAAGTCAAAGGACTAGGAATCACTGGGCTCGTTTCCAACTGGATTGAGGATTAGTTAAAAGATAGAAAGCAGGGAGTGGTAATAAATGGAGTGGCTTCGGAGTGGGCGCCCGTCACCAGTGGTGTCCCACAGGGTTCCGTTCTGGGTCCTTTACTTTTTATCATCTATATTAACGATATAGACGTCGGGCTTCTAAGTGCAATCTCCAAATTTGCAGACGATACGAAATTAGGAAGTAGTGTAGGTACTGAGGAGGGCTTAAGAACGCTTCAGAACGATCTTGACAGGTTGGGCGAATGGTCTGCTACTTGGCAGATGCCATTCAACTTGGACAAATGTAAGGTAATGCACATAGGTTATAAAAACCCGAAGACCGGTTACTCTCATGGGAAGGAACTTGACTGAGACCGATCTAGAGAAAGACTTGGGAGTCTATATCAGCAACGATCTGAAACCGTCGAAGCACTGTGCAGAAGTCGAAAAGAGGGCCTTAAAATTATTAGGTTATATTAAAAGACAGTTCCAGTTTCGGAACAAGGAGACTGTAATGTCTCTTTATAATTCTCTAGTCAGACCTCAACTGGAATACTGTGTGCAGTTTTGGTCTCCATCCCTCAGGAAGGACATAGAAAGGTTAGAAAGAGTACAAGCAAGGGCTACAAAATTGATCCCTTCAATGAGAATGCAAAGCTACCAACGGAGATTGGAGCGCCTAAATCTGTTTAGCTTAGAGACGAGGAGGTTGCGGGGTCAGCTTATTCAAGTCTTCAAGATGCTCAAAGGAATAGACAGGGTAGATTACAGAAACTTATTTCACTTAATGCCAATCCGACAAGAAATAATGGGTTTAAACTGGAACTAAAGACATTTAGGACCTCTGTCTGCCGAAATTTCTTTTACTATAAAATAGTTAATATCTGGAACCAAATTCCCTCAGAGGTTGTTTCCAGTCAAAGTGTAAATGTGTTTAAAAATAGGCTAGACAAAGTACTGAATACTCTCATAGTTTAAGATTAAAACATAACAAAACTCTGCAGGAGTTCGCTTGCACGGTGTCTCTGTGAGCAAGCTAAATATAGAGCTATTTATATATTCTCCACTTTCCTGTAAAATTTCCTTGGCTACTTTTCCAGGGTCAAGTATTTTCTTCAACCTTTTTCCGTACCTGCCTCTGGCAGGGAGGGAGCGGAGGGTGGGGAGAGAGCCTTCTACTTTTCTATCCAGTTTTCTACTACTGCTAGGATAGTTGAAAGAAAAATAAACTTGTTTTATAACAGGAACCTCCCAGAGTGGACCGAAAGGTCTTTGAGGCTTCCCTTGTCCTTGTAACTCTCTCTCTCTCTCTCTCGGTTATGCACGTTCCTTCTAGGTGTTGTAAACTTTATACTTGGGGTGTGACATGACAGCCCTCCGGTCCCGAGTCGTTCGTGGGATTCAACGCATATCGCATTAATTGCTGCCGGAAAATCTATCTTAACCCTTTGAGGACCACGGGACATATTTGTCCCAACGGAAATAATAATATAAATTGTACAATGATGCAACGTTTCTACAAATACATCTACATGTTTATACAGGTATCGTTTAGTTGTCGGAAAATTAACCCAAAAATGGGTCATTTAAGTGACTATAGTTACTAATATCTAATTGTAAATAACAATAAAACTTAAACTTTTAAGTTCAAAGAAACGTATACTGGTCGTCAAAGGGTTAAACTCGATAGCCCTAAGGGAATTACGAATGTACAGCAAAACGCCGCCACCAATCCTATGTAACCTATCATCAGTAAAGAGTTTAAAACCCGGTATATCAAATTACCCCAACAAGTCCCGAGTCACGGTATTTAACCACGTTTCAGTGATAGCAACTATATCGTAGTTGCCGGAATAAATTATCGCCTTAAATTCATTTAATTTATTTCTAATACTACGCGCGTTACAATGAAAGACGTTTAAGTTATTTTTTACCACGGGCCGGCGTTTTAAACTATTTTTCACGTTGGTCCCGCCTTCCCCGGACCCACAACGTTTAAAGAAGGCTTCGACCTATAAAGCTTTCGTACGTTTTCGTCAATTAACCTACCTAGCCTAGCATTACCTATTTCATTAAAATGCACCCCCATCTTTTATAAAAAGGCTAGGATCAGTGAATTCGGACCACAGCTTTGTGAAGGGTACATTTTCCTCAGCACAAATCTCTTCGAATTTAGTATTAAAAAATATCGTTTTAGACGTAATCCTAAAACCCAAACCGTGCCTTGGGGTAATACCTAGAACTAACGACCTATTTGACCTCAACTTTAAGGACCTAATTAACCCCCTATATATCTCCAAAAGGTCAGGCACTCTCGTATCGGGCCTATACGAGTCGTTGCCCCCTACCATCGTCAAGAACATCGAGTGACGGGAGGCAACGTCAGTCCTATCCACTTCGTCTCTAACTCTGTCAACCCTGGTCCCTGGGAGACAGACCCTCCTCCTCTTGGTTGGATGCCGTTTAACAAACTCTGTGTCCATATGGCGCACTAAAGAGTCCTCAATTAAAATAGTTTCCCCCTCATTCACGTCCCTTTCCAAATGGGCGAAAGGGTTCGAAACCTCGATAGGGGGGGGGATTCCTATCACCTAACGTACGCGGCCTAGCTCCATCCTTAACTTCTCTAAATCCCTCCCCATCTACTAATCTCGGACCAACCTTAACCCCTTCCTCAACTCTATCCAACCTTCCCGATAAGCTACCTAAACTAGAAACTAGGTTACTCACCTCACCCTTCAAATTACTAACGTCTTCAACATTAGTATTGGTTCGGCTTTCGTCAACCGTAGCCCTACCCCTGCTCTCATCAAGCGTTGCAAGTCTTTCCGTTACCTCACGTACACTGCGCTTTATGTCAACTATTTCCTCCCTTAACTCGCAAAAGAAACAAATTGCTCTCGGTAATCGCCATAGGACCGCCGTTATAATCTTTAAAATCTGAATACCACCGGTTTACCCCACACCACACCGAACACACGACGCTTTCTGCGACGGCATCGCGCAGTTAAGAATAGTTTATAACCGTCACAAGTTTAAGTTAAATTAAGCCGGCACGCTATGAAAACTTCCAAATCGCTAAAAACCACTAATATTCAATTACTTAACTATAACAATGTGAATATAAACGCAAGTATATAAAATTAAAAACTTTCCAAAAGTAAAATTATTAGCAATATGCATAAGTAAAAGCATATCTAGGCCGACCATTAATTAATATAAATTTTATAATTTTTACACGCCTGCTACATATTTTTCTTTGTTTTTATAATATTTAGCAATTATTTCATTGTCAATAAATTTATCTATATTTTTGGTTTAAAATATAAAAGAAGCTGAAAAAAGTTAAGCATACGCTTTACAGTAGTTTGAAGGTCTAAGTTTAATTAAAAGAAAGTATTTTGTATATTTAAAATATATTTCTTGTATGTTTTTGTAATATATAAACAGTAATTTATTGAAACTACATATTTATTTTCCATATAAACGGATTTTCTGTTGGATACGGTTTAAAAATAGAAACGGGAAAAATTTAAAAAAAAAAGAATTTTTTTCAACACTATATAATATATAATACTGATAAATAATTGTTCTAAATAGCACTTTATATCACTGTTCCAAGTACACTAAAGCAATAAATATTGATGATTACTGTACATTAACCATATCGCAAATCGATTCAAATAGTTCGGATATGAGATTGGAGGGTAAAAGCCTTAATAAAAATGGGACTCATTCCGTGCAAAAGCTCGTTCTTATCCATATTGAAGGTGTTACTCAGTTCAGAAGGAAGTAGAAAAATGATTTATCGGCGGATCATCATTCGTAATAGCCTTCTCTAACTTTTTGTTGGAACGAACCACTCGAATGACTTACCTTCCTTTGATGGATCGCTTTTCAAATATTCAATGTTCAGCGTATAAAAGAGTGGGTTTATAGTCGTTATGCCCCCTTCGAATAATAAATTTGGAGGGGATCACACTCAATTGCGCTTCTTCGTCCGTTCGTCACACTTTCGTGTTCGAACATAACTTTCGAAACTTCATACGCGTGCGGATCATCACAAGGCGAGTATCGTGTGAAAGAATCAGATCCTCGCATCAAAGGCCAAAAGTGAAATGGAGCTTTTCCGTGTCGCGTGAAAGAATCGGGTCGTTGTACCAAAGATTAAGGTCACGACTCTCTTTCAGAACTGTTTTTTAACCCTTTTGCTGCGTCGCAGTTTGGAAATAACTTACTCCTAACAGTGCAGTTTTGATGGTAAAAAAATAAAATATGAAATTCAAACATTTTATTACATTTTTGCAATTATAAACTTACATAGCATTTGAAAAGTAAAATAAAAATATTAAAAAATAATTAATTAATTTTTAATTCTTAAATGCGGAAGTCGACTATTGTCGACTGTATTACAATTTTCAACAGCATCACTGCGCGGTGAGCGACTTTAGTCACACCCTTTTTCTGACCTATTTATTTGTTTCAGAACAGCTGCATACCTTTTTGTATACTTTCTTTGTGTGAAAAATTTCAAAACAAGGGACAACACATAATGCTGGTGTTCGAGGGCATTTGTTGCAAACATATGAGGTTTGTTTTCTTTTACACTCTCCCTTTCCTTTTTTGCTACATTTACTTGGAAGTATACTGCAAACAACACAGTTCGGCTTCATTTTTTTGTCTTCATTGCATACTGGAAAATGCCTCAACTAACCTATTTGCCATTGGTGTGTCCTCACCTTCCTTTTTCCTTTTATTTGGATTGCCGCGAGTGGCATAACCTTCTAGCATACCATTTACTACTTCTTCTCTGAATTTTTGGGGCAACATTTTGTCATTGGGGTTTTGAATATTATAACAGATATTGCTGTTTACCAAAGCTACTTCGACTATAAAATGCCATATAGTTTGGTACCATTTCTTTGATTTTCTCTTGAAAGGATACGTAGAACACAGTTGGTCAAATTTATCTACTCCCCCCATGAATTGATTATAAGCTTGTTGGATAGTAGGTTTATGAACCACTTTCTTTCCTATCTTTGAATTCACTTCAGCTGGAGATATTCCTGTGTTGCCTACATTTGAAATCATGTTCACCTTTCCTGTATCTTGCCAGGAGGTAGCAATAAGCGACTTATTATAGTTTATCCATGTGGTTGGCAGATCACCTCTTTTTCCTTCCTTACATTAATTTTTTTCCATTTTAGTGGGCCTCCTACCTCCTCACCAGCATCTATATCAGTAAGTTCATCCTCTTCAGAATTCTCATTTGAAGAATTTGATTGTTCTACTTCTTCATCCTCTCCGTCTGTAGAGGAACTATCTGAGTCAGTAGCAGAAATCAATGCTTGAATCATTTCATTTGAAAGGCTTTGCTTTTTCATCATGCTGGGGTATAAATCTGTAATATGAATGCAGTAGTTACTCAAAATGATTATTAAAAATAGTTTGGGAATGGTCATAGTTTATATAATATATAATCGTAAATTATATAAAAGCTTCAAACTCGTTATAATAGGACTCATTTCAGAGCTAGGCTAACGTGTCTGCTTTGTACATGAAGTGAAATAGTTTATAAAGTAAATGTTAACAATTGGAAAGCATAATATAAAACTATATAAGTATGATATGAACATGTAAAAATATATATAAAATGTAAATGCAATAAGTATTCATTATAATAATAAAATAAAAATGACATAATAGAAAAACATGAATGCGAACTTACAGCGAATCTTCGCTCACAATGACAGCTGCCTACTGCCTCAAATCTAGCAAGCACTGACGTATATACTCCGAGCAAACAAAAAAAATGACTCAAATCTGAGTCGTGAGACTATTGTCGATTGTAGCACTGAAAGGAAAAATTATTTCAGCAGTGTGGACTTTAGTCGATTGTCGCACTGAATGGTTAACTATTTGGGCGACAAATGTCGATCACCGCAGCAAAAGGGTTAAAATGTTGAAGATAAATATTCCTCTTAATTTTTCAGTTTGAAAGGGCAATGATCAGCTTTCTCACTGTTAAGTGAAAAACTGTAATAGTCCCGTATTCGGCTAAACTTAATGATAGTGGACAATTTTTGTTTTATTTAAAAAAATAAATTTCTTATCGGACTTTTAATAGATCATACAATCGCGTGTAAGTGGTGTTTTGTAAGTTAGGTTAGATTAGATTAATTAAATTAAATAAATTAAATTAATTTCCTTAAAGTTTTGCTCTCGTACTTATTAAGGCCGGCCGCCGCAGGATCGTCTTGCGACTCACGACCGGTCACTTGGGTCGTGACGACCTGAGTCGCGTGTGATTTTATATTGCCAAACTGGGCGCCCCGCACACTGCAGCGACCGCGACGAGATTTTATGATAACGTCGGGGTCGCTGCGGTGTGCGGAGCTCCCATTCTGTCTGTAAAATCACACGCGACACGGGTCGTCACGACCCAAGTCGTCAGTCGTGAGTCGCGAGACGAATCTGCGTGAGGCCAGCCGAAGTCTTCTCGAAGGTCTTTGGCAGAAAATACGATCTTTTCATTCATTCATCTTCAGTAATTCATCAATTAAATTTTCCCTTTTCTCGCATAATTTTATGACATATATAAAATTTATCACATTTTCAAAGGACATATTGACACATCCATGATAACAATTAACTAGCCTAGGCCTTGCGACTTGGAACGCATATCCACCACGCTTCAGTAAATTGAAAACCCAATGACTCCATACGCTACACAAACTAGTCCATGTTTAACAATTATTTATAGATTTATTTACAATTTCTATTGACCAAAACCAATTTTCATGGCATTTTAAAAGGCTATTTGGAATTTATTGATAATTTTATTTAAAAAAAAAAAAAAAATATTGGCCATTCTTATTAACTTTCATCCGGGCTTCTTCTTATTTCACCATTTTTAAGTTGTCCTGTCCAAATCAGCAGGAATTGGAGCGAAACGGAAATGTGTCATTTGAGAATTCCAAAAAGAACATTAAAATTCGACTCGCATCTACTTTTCAACATATTTGTAATGCACGAATTTTTATGTATTATTTTTTCTTTAAACTACTAAAACATATTTTAGTTGTTTTACATTAGAAGTATTTATTGTAGTCATTTGTGTAAAGTAAGGAAATTTACTAAGTCTTCATTGTAATGGTTCATGCGTGTGAGCGCGTGATCATATTCCGTAATTGTTGAAAAGAAGCTTTTTTGCATTTCACTTTTAAAACATAAACGGCGTTTTAAACGATGAATCAAGAACCGTATGCAGTTCCCGGTACCGGTTTGTGTATAGCAGCAGCACGAGGCTATGTTACGCCGCAGTGCCTCCGGCCGAATGAAACTGTTATATTGTTAAACCAATTAAGGCCTGCGAACCGTTAAAACTTTTAATTCGAAATAACTCGCTTATTTAATTTAAAACTCGTGTTTTCTCCCGTCAAATTTATTTATTTATTTATTTATGTATGTATGTATGTATGTAATGTATGTATGTATGTATGTATGGATGGGTGTTCCTAAATTCTTTCTTTTAATTTACATAGGAAATAGGAAAGTTAATTAGGGAGCACCCTATATATATATATATATGTGTGTGCGTGCGCGCGCGCGCCATGATGATTATGAAGTTTGTCTGCCTGTCTGTTTTCATATGTTCGTTTATACACCAAAACGGCTCGGGTAATCTGGAGAACCAGGGAAAGTTTTAGTAACACTCGCCCCTCCTAGTCCCCATCCTAGGTTGTGTTTCAGGGGCGCAGCGGGTATTCCAGTATACAGTATATAATTGAGGGGTCCCACGTCTTGAGGTACCTAAGCGCCAAAATTGAAATTCGCCAGAAATCGCCTCCAAAGTTCAGCAATATTCTGGCAATAGTATCTGTTATTAATTGAGCTAGAACGTTCATTTTTGTTAAATTAGAGTTCTAAGTATGCTAATGAAGATGTTGATGAGTTTTTGGAATAGATTTTCATATTTTATATATATATTTTCTTAATTTTTTGATTTTCTTATGCCGAACTTTGGGTGCGATTTCTGGCACAGAATGATTCCATTGATTTTTCATCACTAGCACGGTGAGACATTGCTGCACACGTTGATAATAGAAGCCGGGTGAATAGAATAATCCACGCAATATTCAGCAATATGAGCACGAACACAGGACGCCTGCTAACAGCAATGCGAGTCTTAAGGTACTGGCGGGATGTTTGTGTCGTGTCCCTCTCGGCGCGTGGAGCTGGTGGCCAATCAGAAAGCAGAGCGGCGTGGCTGCCATGTTTTCATTGGCTCGCGCTCCTCCTGCTGTTCCCGCCACCCAGAGACCGAGCGTCCCACCCCTACCCCCATCACCTTAAGACGCGCATCACATCTGGGCGGCAGAGCCCAGCTGGCGTTAGAGGTGAAAAAAGTAGTTCGCTTCATAAGGTTTTCAACCATACTTCTTGTGTCGTAAGGTCGTGTCGTGATATCCATGAAAAACACGTTTTCACATGTGGTGGTGCTTAGGTACCTTAAGACGCACAACCCCTCATATATATTAGGGTGGTCCATAACTATATAGGGGAAATTCTTTTCCAGTATTTCCTAGCGCCCACCCACTGAAGTTGAGGTTCTGTGAGAAAATGGTGCAAGTAAATTTTCGTTTCGATCAGTTCATATTTAGGGGTCGCTCACGAGTTTCAAAATTTATCCTTCTATCACTGTAATAGGTATTATATGGTATGCACTACAGCTCCATTGGCTCTGGCTCATTCCCCCCCCCTTCATCCACGAACTGATGGATGAGTACTCTCAGTTCCTACGACTCGGGTGTCATGGTTGGCAGCCACTCATTGTAGCCCAGTCAAAGAGCTTTTTCTGGCATCCGGAAACTTCCGGCGATGCTCCGATACTACTTGCAGCAGATACTGCAGCTGCTCCTCGTCTTTGGTGTGGCGGCCGCTGTACTGTTGGACGAGGGCTACAGCTCGCTCGACGTGGTCATTCACCACTCAGAGGTTTTCCAATGGAGGAGTTTCAGGCGGCGCGCCGCCTGAAACTCCTCCATTTTTTTCCATTCATCCTGATCTTTGTTCAAGAAACCTGCAGACAATTGCAGTCGTTCGAAGAACCTCATCGAATTCTTCGTCACAAGGCTCTCCAAAGACGAACTGAGAGGCGGGTTGACACGTTTTGGAATCTGCTGTCCACCCTCTTTCTTGTATAGGGTTGCGACCATCCGACGTTTCTATGCAGATGGAACATCGGCGTCGAAGAAGGCCCATGGAATGATTTCCTCAGAGAGGTACCAAAGCTGTTCTGCCAGCTTCTGACTGGCTGCTTTGGAGATCTTCTGCTGTGGATACGACCTCAATGATTCCAAGAGGCAAAGGTCCTGGGCTGGAGCGGAAGCGGCCATCGGAGCAGTGAACTATGCCTTCAGGTAGACTGTCATAGCGAAGATGCTCATGTCTTGCAAGCATGTTTTCTCTTTCGGTGTGAGATGTTGCAATTGCTCCCGGAACATCCACATCGTGATAGAATACAGGACCTTGCACATCCAGCAGGCGTGATGCATCGCAGCTGGGCGCTTGAATCGAATCGGCGATTCAAGATTTCCACCAAGGAAGACTGGCGAGTTCCAAAAAATTCCTTGTAATCGTCGCGGTACGTTTCACGCTGGATTTGGTCTTTGGCGAACTTCAGAAGTTCTTCTCTGACTGGTAATGGGGATGGACCAACAGTGGGGTCGTCGACACCTGTTTGGAACTTGCTTTTGTCGATGCAGTTTCACTGTTGCTGGAATCTCTTGAATAACAACTTTAGACCAGAAATTGCGTCATGACACGCCGTGAACGCGGCGGCGACAACTAGCTCTATGATATGATGCCTGCATGGAAAGTAGAGCAGCTCTTTCTGCAACTTCTGCTCTAGGAGCAAACAACATCCAGAGTGACGGCCAGTGTTAGCAGCGGCAGTGTCGAAACACATCCCCACCACTTTCACTTCGTCCCCAAAGTTGCAAGAGATTGAACACCGCTTGTGCCTGAGGATGTTCCCTATCAAGTCTTTGATTTGAGAACACGACACAGTCTTCCTTTTCTACTTTCCACTGTTGTTTGGGGGGGGTTATGGGGTTCATAGTAAGATTAGGGGCTAGTTCCTCCATTATTTTCCAAGTGTAAGTAATGGTGTATCTCTGTCTTCTTCTTTCCAGTGAATATAGGTTTAATTCACGTAACTTTTCCGAATAATTTAGTTCTTTGCACCCATTGATCTTGGCTGTGAAACTTCTCTGAATCCCTTCTAGCTGACTAATGTCTTTTTTATATGGGGATGTTAGGATCAAGCAGTATTCCAACTTGGGTATGATGAGTGTTTTCAGTTGAGCAGTGGTTCTCAAACGGGTACGTGAGGGAATCTTAGCGGGTACGCGAAGGGGTCCTGAAAATATAACTTTTAATTTTATATACGATTAACAAACGGCCACAAGTCACACGGTCGTAAAGAAAGTAAAACTCGTCTATCTCTCGAAAATCCAGAAAATCCCATGAAAGAATTCAAGGGGTACAGAAGAAGAAAAAGTTTGAGAATCGCTGCAGTAGAGGAATCATTATATTCCTATCCCTTCGTTTAAAGGTTCTCAGTATCTGCCCAGTTATTCTCTTTGCCCTGTTTACTGCTTCTTATTTTGTGTTTTAAATTTCGCATCCTCAGTCGTTACAACTCATAAATCTTTTGCTTTAGAATTTCTCTGAATTTTCTGTCCATTTGGGGTATAGTATTCCATGGATTTTAGGTCCTCCCTTTTTCCATACCTTAACAATTGAAATTTCTCGGTGTTAAATTTCATAGTGTTGTCTTCCGACCACTTGTAGATTCTGCTCATGTCTGTTTGTAGAGATCCTATATCATCTGAGCTTCTTATTTTTCTACTGATCTGTGTGTCATCGGCAAAGGATGTTACTGTGCTGTCTCTGGTAACGTCCTCATCTATGTCAGTTAGCATGATTATGAAGAATAATGGAGCTAACACTGTTCCTTGTGGTACTGAGCTGAGGACCTCTGATCTGATTCTGATGGGTATTCCTTGTACTGTACCGACCTGCCACCGCTCACTAAGGAAATTATATATCCATTTCCCTACTTTTCCTGTTTTTCCCATATATTTCAGTTTGTGTATTATGATTCCATGGTCACACTTGTCGAACGCTTTGACAAAGTCTGTGTATATTACATCATAGTTTTCATGTATATTACATCATAGTTTTCATATATATATATATATATATATATATATATATATATATATATATATATATATATACGGTTAAATACCCTAACTCGGGACTTGGGGGAACTTGATATAGCGGGTTTTAAAATTTTTACTAATGATAGGTTACATAGAACTGGTGGCGGCGTTTTGTTATACATTCGTAATTCCCTTAGGGCTATCGAGGTTAAGATAGATTTTCCGGCAGAAATTAATGCGATATGTGTTGAAGTTAGGGCGTGTAGTATTTGCTTTAATTTCGTTATTTATAGACCTCCCGTTCAACCCTTCGATACCGATACTAGATTTTACACACTTCTTAGTAACTTTATTGATAATCGGAATAGTATAGTTGTCGGAGACTTTAACTGCCCTAAAGTTAATAACGAGACTTTTACTGGTAATGATGAGGGTTTGAGACTGACTGATTTCATGGAAGGTAATTTTTTACGACAGATGGTTACCAAACCAACGCGCGGTGACAATATTTTAGACGTGGTGATGACGAACGACGAAAATATAGTCGAAGGTTTGGAAGTAGGTGAGAGTTTGGGATGTAGTAATCACCACATTATTAGGTTTAAGCTATTGATAGAAAACAGTAAGGATAGTAACGTACATGACTCCAGATTCCTGGGATCTTGGGAGCATTGCTCCAGTAAATTTGACGATGAGAAAAAGTAAATTTGGGTTTGGGTTTTGTTCATCCGCTAGACGTTATGTAATTTTTTTGCGTATACGTTCTTGTACAAACCAATTTTTTTAAATTACAAATTTAGTTATTTTAAGTTTAGTTGGTAATTCCATATTTAACAATTATTTTTATTTTTTGTTAAGCTTCAATGTTTTGATAATTAAAATTTTATTAAAACGTATATTTTTTTAATATAAAATTATCAGGATTGGACTATGTTCCATTGATCTTGGTCAGGTTTGATAAATTGGCCAGATAATTACTTGTGCGGTTTTAAGTAATCCACCATGACTCTAGAATTGAAAAGTTTAGTTAAGTTTAAACTTACTTTTACTTACTTTAACTTACCTACTTTTACTTACTCTTCCTTACTTTTACTTACTTTCATTGTACTATATTTACTTACTTTTACTCACTTTTACCATACTATATTTACTAACTTTTACTTATTTTGTATTTTTTCAGGTAGTCAATAATCAATAATGGATCCTAATATTGATGAAGTTGGAGAGAAAAGTGAGGGTGTTAAAAGGGGTTACTTTTGTGGTCAATGCAAGAACAAATATTCAAAGAAGCAAAACTGGGAGGAACATTTTAATTCCAAAAAAAATATTTGTTACAATACAAGAGGTCCCAGAGTTTGGGCCCACAGCTTAGATATTGCAGTAAAGAAATACCAGGATGAAGTGCAGCAAAGAGATACGGCAAAGCAGTCATTTAGTTTGTTCACAAAATGTGCTTGTGCTAGACCTCAGAAAAATGAACCAACTTCATCAACTGCTAATCTAGAAAATGAAACTTTTTCACTAGATGTTTCACAGACTGAAGAAAGTGCTTCTCCTCCACCTAAGAAACAAAAGGTAAGTGAGGAATCTGCGCATCAGACTAACAAAACTGCTTTAGAGGAATTTGAAAATTCCCAAATCCAGAAGACATTGAATGCAATTTTGCGCCTAACAAAAGAAACTCACCAAGCTGTTGTGGTTAATAAAGAGAAGAGTCAAAATATGCCTTCAAGTTCAAGTGTTGCATCCAAATCTAATAAAGCAAAAAGCAACAAATTTGACATTTCCATAGCCCATTTAAGCAAGTGTAAATCAATACAAGAAATCCTGAACAATGATTTGATCAAATCTACATTCAAATTGGTGGAAAAGAAGGATCTAGGGCATGCTGATGATTCATTTTCAGTACCAAGTGATATAATGGAAAACATTGCAAATAGTGACACTAATATGCCTGATGTACATATAGCTGTTGAGGATGAAGATGATGATACTCAAGAAGATATTGATGATGCTTCTGATGATAAAATGTTTACATTATATTGCATAGCTTGCACAGACCCCAAAGCATGTGCTTCAGACAAACATTCTAACATAAAAGGTTACTTCAATGTTAAAGATTTAACCTATGTATGCAAACAAGGAGAAAATCAAGAGAGTGGTTTAGAAATCTGAAAACCCACCTGAAGAGACATTTAATTAAACTTCAGCATCATCAAAGAGCTGCTGTTTATGAAGTGATGAAAACATCTTCTCGGAACACTACTAAACGCATAGAAGACTTATGTGGCAACATCTTATACTACATAATGAAAACAAACACTGCATGGGCTCTATATCCAGTACTTCTAGCTGTATTACATAGGTCAGGTTGTGAGGTTGGAAATTTGAATCATAGCACACATGCGTGCGAGACAATTTGTGAGCTATTAGATAATCAACTTAAAGAACAAACTGTAAAGTGGTTCTTAGAACAAACTTCAGTAACAATAACAGCTGACATTGGAACAATTTTGGGATTAAGCATGCTAGTTGTATTAGTTATGAGTGAAGAAGATAAGACTGTAAAACTTGCTGGATAAATTTAGTACGCAGCAAATCAGGAGTTTTTTGGCCAATGAAATTTTTGATGTGTTGAAGTCTCCTAATCACTTGAAACTATCTGAAGAAGCAATTAAATCCAAGGTATCTGGAATGGTTGGAGATGGGCTTTTTGTAAGGACAACGAGCCATTTAAAAACGAAATAAAAAGTTGTTTGGAGAAAATTTCAAATTTCGATGGGACTTAATGCATCTTGTGAACAGAGCCCACGTTGATGCATTGAAGAAAATTTGTAAACTAAGTGAGCTTTTAGACTTTATTCAGAATCACACTTCAAATCTGAGATCAGGCCTTGACTATACCAATATGGTTCTTGACAATATCATTGGTTTTAAGAGACCAAAACTCAAATCTGATACTCGCATGGTTAATTACGAATTTGATCAATTTGACAGATTTGTGGAAAATTGTGTTTTTTGATCATCCACAAGAAAAGAAATTAGTGCCAAGTTCTATGTATTGATTTCCTATGTAACAAAGATTATGTTGCAAGTAGCTCAAAAAACCACAGTTAGTGCAGAATTTGTAGAAATATATTTTATAAAGAAGGAGGGAAAACTGTTATGTTAAGAGTGATGGAAACAATTTCCAAATTAGCTAATGGAGGAAATGCAAATGATGTAGTTTCTGAATTTAAGCACGATACCACAGGGCAGCAAAAGGAACTAACAGCTGAGGATTACATCCTAAATGAAGTTTACAAATACATCAAGAAACGTTCTGATTACTACCAGGTTGCTGAAGTTGCTAGACCATCCAGAACCAGATCTGAAAGTAGTTTTACAAAAGACTCAGTGATAAATTGGCTGACAGAATATATAGAACAGCTGTGGAAAGGAATCAGAGAGATTAAAGCATTTTGATAAAGATGGATCAACTGCCTGGAGTGAAGCACCAGCTGAAGGGACATTCTCTATTCTTGGTTACATTGTTGAACACAAAGGATCCATTAAGCCATCTCATTTGACTAAGCTGTGCAGAATTGTGAAGGAGGGTCCAGCTCCAGGCACTAGATCTGCTGTAATGATCACAGAGAAAGCCATTGATCAGTGGCCAAGCATACATGGCGGTAAATTCACAACAAATGCCTACATGCAAGGTCTAACATCGTCCACTGTTGCTGCTGCAATGAATAAATAAACTTAAGGTGAGTTATAAACTGTACATTATTGTATTATTATGTTTAGCTAAAACAATTTGTAATTGGTATGTCGTCAATTCAAGAGTTTACTATCATTAACCTATCTAGTGGTGTAAGGGGAAAAAAGTAAATTCAGAGCTGTGCTCCAGTAAATTTTTTCAAATCTGGAGTCATGGTAACGTAATAGAAGTCCCTGATTTTCGTCGGGCTAATTTTGATAGTTTTGTGGATAGGATGAGAGTAGTGGACTGGGCTAATTTATTTATGGGTAATGACGCAAATTTTCAATGAGGCATTTAAAGAAAGTTTTTTTGAATATAGAACGGGAGTTTATTTCCGGCAGGCCCAAGCGTGCTAGTAATCATGGTCGGCCCAAGTGTTGGACTTGGGAAATAGGCGAGTTCATAAACGAGCTAACAGAGCGTATAGACTTAATAAGCGGGAAGATTATTCCATTTATCAATTACTTTAAACGTAAAAACGTTTATAGCGATGTAAGTAATGAAACGTCTGCCACGTAATTTAATTCCGTTATTACGAGTATTGCTATTATTGTGTAATTGCTATTACACGTACACGATGGATGATAGACAGTTAGCAAGCGTTGACGAGGAAGTAGATTTAGGCGTACGTGTATCTAAGGATTTAAAAGTTAGGAACCAGTGTCTGGAGTCTTGCGCAAAAGCTAATAGGATGTTAGGCTTCATAGCGCGTAATTTCGAATTTAAATCGAAGACTACTGTATTATATTGCCCCTCTACAAGTCAGGCCTCACTTAGAATATGCCGTTCAGTTTTGGTGCCCGTATTTGCGTGAGGATATTGATAGGTTGGAAAGGGTTCAGCGACGCTCCACGAAACGAATTCCGTCACTACGCAACAAGTCTTATGAAGATAGGATTAAAGAGTTAGCCTTGCATTCACTCGAAACTAGGAGATTAAGGGAGGAGCTTATTGAAGTTTTCAAAATCGTTAATAAAATCGATACGAAATTTTGACATTGTTCATTTTCGATAATAGCAATACTCGTAATAACGGATTTAAATTACGTGGCAGACGTTTCATTACTAACATCGCTAAAACTTTACGTTTAAAGTAATTGATAAATGGAATAATCTTCCCGAGTCCGTCATGAACTCTATCAGCGTTAATATGTTTAAAAACTGTTTAGAGGGGCATTTTAAAAATAACGTCGTTTAAAATAATAAACAATTAGCAACAGGAGCTCTCGGGTAATGGTCGAGGTTTGAGTCTCTTGACGATTAATGCCAATTTGTGACATGCCAGCGTGATATGCCAGCAAGAAAATTATATTTAAAAAAAAAATTAGACTAACATGAACTTAAATGTAGCTCATAGCGTAAACTAACCCACTTTTTGTTATACTTTTCATACTTTTTTTTTGTTCTTTTCTTATCCTCTCTTTACTTGCATGCCTATAGTTTGCATGGTATGACAGTGTTTGAGTTAAGACTGTGTTTGCATGCAGTGGCGAAACTAGGTTGTTGTCGGACCTGATGCAAAATATTCAGTGAGCCCTCGTACAAAAAAAATCGCGTCACAATGCGTGTTGATAAATATTTACAAAACTTTAGACACAGTATATCTACTCACTGTTTATTTAAAGTCAGCTTTTCTGGTTTTCAGTTCAGCAAAAGTGGTCACCATTTATCCAGTTCAGGCCAACAATTTGAAAAGCGTATCTCTCTATTTTTAACATGGCAACGGTGATATTTACTTTTTATAGTTATTCTTAATTAGCTAATCTTTAGATTTGTATTTGCTTTATAAGTACAATTTTTATATATTTAACAAATCTATGATGGGCCCCGGTGCATTGCACCGCCTGCACTCTCGGTAGTTTCGCCACTGTTTGCATGGTTTGTAAGCGTTCTTATTTTACTTTTTTCATCTTTCACCCCTTTCCTATTCTCTTCGACTTTTTTCCGACTTGTCGGCAGTGGCCGGCGGATGATGATGGTGAGTCTTTCGCTTTTTCTGAATGAATGTTAACCCACGAATGACAGGTTTTGCTACTTACTTAACCCCTTATTCTCTTCTTTTAACCCCCTACTCTCTTCTTTCTCTCGAGCTAACCTTAGAGTGGATCTTAGGGTCTTTGTTAGCCTTAGCTTCTGTAGATCTGTAGATAAAATATGGAGTGTCGTGCATGATTTTACATAATGCATATTCACCACCAGGATTCGAATCCGAGACCTCGTGATTAGAAGCCGCGGGCGATTCCACTACGCCACAACAAAGCAAGAGTTAACAACTTCGTGCGTGTTCAACACCCGAGGGAACACCATGTGACGCTTTCGCGTCCAGAAGTGCTTCGGGTGCGAGGGCCCCCCTCCCTGCACTCGATGCAGTGGCACAATTTAATTTAAATTTATCTGACATAATGCAAGGGTACTAATGTAGATGAGATTTCATTTGTTGAAAATGTCACAGGTTCTGTTAGCTTTTATCCTGTCGTAGAGTAGTGGTAACGCTCGCATCTTCTAATCAAGAGGTCCCGGGTTCAAAACCAGTAGAGCGATTTTATATATATATATATATATATTATATATATAATATATATATATATATATATATATATATTATATATATCGTTGGAATGAGTTTGATGTTTGTAACAGTTCGTCAATTAATATTGATGTGATGTTGATGCAACAATATGTTGATAAAATGAAAGTGGAATCATCATTTCCAAAATGAATGTTTCCCTGAAAGTTTGGAATATAATATTGTTTCTGTATTTACTCACTAATGAATTTACATCAAGATTCAGTTTCGATCCCATTTCGATGTCACTATCGAAATTGGTGTCATTTACAGTAGATCGTTAATTCGAAATTTCCATGCAGGTTACTCTCGTTTCAACAATGAGAAGCTGCTTTATTGGTATTTTATCAGTGATACATTAATATACGTGCGACACGGTATATATATATATATATATATATATATATATAATATATATATATATATACACCTTTCAAAAGCTCCGCGCGATGTTTCCTCATGTCACGAAGGTCAAGCTTGTCGCCCCTCCTCTCGAGTTGGCCTGATAAAGTAGTGAGTTGGTTTTTTGTGCTCTCCACTTCACATAGCCAGGTACGCCCGGCTCATCGGGGATTGTTCTGAGCCAGCCGTCTAAACTACTTTTGAAGATGTCCACTGCAACACCATTTGTGTTCCTTAGGTCTTTGGGCAGCTGATTAAACATTTTATATATATATATATATATATATAAAATGTTGTGAAGGAGCGTTATTAGCTTTGTACACTGTATGCGTCAAGTCACATGTTCATTATAGTTTAACTTTTTATATATGCGCGATACATTTAATCTAAGATGGGAAATTTATTTCTCTGCATGGCACGGGAGAATGAAGGCTGCGAGATGTTTCATAAACTGTTTCAAATGAAAAGATAGAAATCTGGCGGGTTCGAGCAACTTTCCATTTCATTGTAGATTTTTCTCCCTAAATAAAGGGATTTTAGCATTACTTACCCATTTTCTTTAATTGAGAAAGTTTCATAGAAAATGAGAGGAAGTAAATTGAAAAGAGGAATATGAAAATAAAAACCCACTCTAATAGACATTGTTTATTTCCACAACAGTTTTTTTATTTTTATATTTTGACCTTCACGTAGACAAAAAGTGGTTTTTTTGCATTGAAAAGAGGAACTTAGACATTTTCTCTCACCGCCAATCATCACTTTTCGGAAATGTAATGTATTGGGTTTTACTTCTATATATTCGTATAATTTCTCTGATATATTTACTGTATACTGTACCGTCCTTTTTTAAAACGGCTTTACACAACCCCATTTCACGAAATATCTGTGTAAGAAAGAAAACTCGTATCATAAGTTATTTCTTGATGATTCGCTGCGGCATCCACCACTAAATCTCTGCTGAAAAATGGCAGGATTTGAGCAGTGGAAGTACGAGAGAACAAATTTAATGAGACGTTGAAGAAGGGAAAGTGAAGGAGAGGATGAAAGTTAGTGAGAGTAAAGAAAAGGGGTGATGATGAAAGAACTAGAGACGGTCAGAGTTACTGATTACGGCAACAACTATGTTTTTGTGTATATTGCGTATAGATCTTTGTTCGAGTGAGTGAGTGAGTGAGTGAGTGAGTGAAAGGAAAGTTAATTCCTCTGTAAGACGAGAGAACCTTAACATTTTAAGGGACAGGAAATACGTGTTGGTTATTAACGTTCAAGCATTTGTGGTCTTGATTGTTCTTGTCCGTGGAAAGGGAGATAATTTACGCTTATTAAAAGAGTCGTATAGGTGAAAAACCGTTACAGATTTGTTGTTGTAAAATACAGAAAGGAAAAGAGATTGTGTGTCGCCTTTTATCCAGGCATATTATTAGATTCGTTATTTGCGTGAGAGAAATATCTGTAATGGTGATTTGTAGATTTTTTATCCCTCTCCCTATTCTCTTTTACGTTCGCATTATATTGATAAACTTCTTGCATTAAATGAATGGCTTAGACTGGAGAACTTGACTGAACTTCTGCCATTGATGGCTCGTGGAAGAGGTTTTATAATAGGTAGTATTCGATTAACGATGATTTAAAGGTGTATTAACTCGGTGCTATTTATTAGGGAATGCTTCACTCCGTTTGGAGATACAGTAATTCGAATTCAAGAAATACAATTTACTCTGTCGTATTTGACTTGGAAAAAACCAACTTTTATTTTGGATTTGGCAGTGGCCAGCGAGTGTGGATAAAAAGGTTCTCTCTCTCTCTCTCTCTCTCTCTCTCTCTCTCTCTCTCTCTCTCTCTCTCTCTCTCTCTCCTCTTGTTGTACGATCCTTTATAAGACCCTTGGGCCTTAAAGGATTTATTTTCTCGTTTTATGTATGATTCACTGTTAAGGGTAATAGCACTTTGGGCCTACAGATTTAAATTCTCTCTCTCTATGTCAGTGAAGAAAGTAGAATTGTATCGTAGCCTTCATAGCTGTTTGAACTGCAGGATTCCGTTTTGCTTTGCGTCTCCGAAACAGATTTTGATTATCGTTTTAGTTGAGTGGTATCTTGAACTCCATTTAGCTAATTGGCTGAAATAGGAGGGACGGAAATAAATAAATAAATAAAAAAATATATAATATATATGGGATTGAACTCAGAATGGTCCCCTGAGGCTCTTTCATGATACACACAAACCGTGCATGGAACAAGGAACTCTTCTGGGAAAATTAAATCCACTATAGTCCGAATAAGTAATGGTAAATGACAAACACTGTAACACTATATAGTGTTTGTCATTTACCATTACTTATTCGGACTATAGTGGATTTAATTTTCCCAGAAGAGTTCCTTGTTCCATGCACGGTCTGTGTGTATTATTTATATATATATATATATATATATATATATATATATTATAATATATATATATACAGGGTGAGTCAAAAGTCTCCATACATAGGCAAATTGGTCACTTTATTATGCAGTCATTTGTAAGTCACAAAATATGCTCTATGTGGACACCATTACACTGAATGCACATACGGATGCGTTCCCCCCAGTCATGACAAACGCGCGTTAACACGTCTGGTGTTATGCGTGCACACGCATCACGAATGCGTTCCTTTAGGTGGTCCGTGTTTTGTATTTTCACCTGGTACACCATGGCTTTCAAGTGCCCCCACAAATAAAAATCAAGGAGGGTGAGGTCTGGGGACCTCGGAGGCCACTCCACGGGACCACGGCGGCCAATCCAGTGACCCGGAAACTGCTGATCCAGCCACTGGCGCACGCAGATACCGTAATGGGGTGGCGCCCCGTCTTGCTGGAAATCCCCCGTCCTCGTTCAGCAGGGACTGCATGACTGTGTCTTGCAGCATGTTTAGATACATTTCGGCATTCAGATTGGTGTCAATGAAAAAAGGGGCCAACAATTGTGTTGTCCCATATCCCGCACCACACCATCACTTTTCCAGCGCCTTGCGTCTTTGAGGGACTCATCCATTGCGGGTTATCATCACTCCAATAACGTACGTTTTGACGATTGACCTCTCCATAAACATAAAAGTTGGCTTCATCTGAAAACAGGATGCCAGCCGAGAACTCCGTGTCTTCGTCCACTTTTGTTGCCCATTTGCAGAATTCCAGCCGCCTGTCCGGGTCGTCTTCACTAAGATACTGCAACATTTGCATTTGGTATGGATGCCATCTGTGCTCTTTCATAATGCGGACGATACTCCTTTGGCTGACACCGCATTCTGCAGACATCTGTCGAGTGCTTTTTGGGGACTCTTTGCGAACGCTGCCAGCACCATGGTCGCTGTGTTTTCATCGGTGGCTGTTCGTGGACGGCCACTTCTCGGTTGGTCTGCAACACTTCGTCTTCTTGAACTTCTCAATGAGTTTGGCAACGGTGTCGTGTGTGATGTGCGTGCCGGGGGCGTGTCTCCTGTTAAAATCCTCGACAACCTTGCGACAGCTTCCTGATCCTGCCAGAAGAATGATCTCTATACGCTTTTCTTGGGACAAAGGCATCTCAGCACATCACCTGCAAAAAAAAAAAATAAATAATCATTCATTTATCATGACCATTTTGCCTATGTATGGAGACTTTTGACTCACCCTGTATATATGTATATATATATATATATATATATATATATATAATATATATATATATATATATATATATATATATATATATATATATATATACACACACACACACACACACACATATATGCTTCGTACACCATCTACGGTTTCAACTGTGTTCGCTGCAAAGCGAACTATATTGGCAGCACCATTCGCCAATATCAAACAAGAGTAGACGAGCATCGCAGTATTTCTACCAGAACATCGCAGCCCTTAAATAAACCTTCCAAATAAATCAGCAATAAGAGATCACTGCCACCTTCACAACCACCCACTACTTCCCTCCAATTTCAAAATTATTAACTCAACCAACCATCCAACCGACCTCCACATTCTAGAGTTCCTATACATCCTCAGTATTAAACCAACCCTCAACGACTATAGTTCTGCCTTTAACTTAAACATTTCCAGATAAACTGTCATATCTTATCACCGAGAAGAAACCCACCATCACTCCGTCTGGCCCCAACTTTTCTAATATGGATTCCTTCCAACAACCAATCATTCCCCAACCCTCTGTTCAATTAGTTCCCTCACCCCAATAATAACCTGGTAAGACACTTCTCAATTTTGTTCACCTTTAACTTTTTATATTTTAACTATTGATCACTCTTATATTTTATATTATTTTATTTTTAATTTTAATTACTTAAATACTGTAAATATACCATTAATATTTCACGTTTATTTAAAGATATTGTATAAGTTTCCGTTCATCATATTTATTCATTTTATTTTTTATATTTGATTTTATAATTTTAGCGCTGATGATGGAAATTGAAATTTCCGAAACGTTTGTAAATAAACATGTACCATCTCCTCGTCCTCTTATTCCTTACTATATACAGGGTGGCGCAAAAGTCAGGAACCATAGGCACACTTTATTAAATTATAATAAATGTTCGAATTGGTGGCCTTCCACTTGGAGACACTTTCTGAGCGTTGAATGCATGATAATTGAACATTCCTTAACACCATTGGTACTGATTTTGGCACACTCAGATGTGATTTTATCCTTTAGAGAACGTATGGTTCTGGGTCGATCAGCATAGACTACCGACTTGAGATGGCCCCACAAGAAAAAGTCAAGAGGCGTGAGGCCTGGAGACCTAGGTGGCCATTCGACGGGCCCTCGCTGTCCGATCCACTTGCTTGGGAATATTTCATCTAAAGGGCTCCAGACGATGGTTGCTAAATGTGGTGGTGCACCATCCTTCTGAAACCGCATCTCTGCCCGTTCTGCCAATGGAATGTCGTCCAGTATGGGCATTAGAAATGTTTGCAGCATATGCAGATATGTTTCACCTGTTCCATTGCCGTCGAAAAAGTACGGACCAATTAACCAATCCCCCCAGAGTGCAGCCCACACCATTGCACATGTCCTTCCTCCATCCAGTGGGGGTTCTCATTGGCCCAATAGCGTGCATTATGCCTATTGACACGACCGCTGAGGTGAAATATCGCTTCGTCGCTGAACATGATCCTTCGTTGAAGCTGTCGATGTTGGAGAAACCACTGGCAGAACTCTACACGACGGTCTGTGTCGTCACTGTGCAGTTCCTGAACGAGTTGGACTTTGTAGGGGTGGAAACGATTTGTTGTAAGAATTCGTTGAATAGATCTTCTGGAGACACCGGTTTCCTGGGATAACTTTCTTAAGGACTTAGGTGGGCTGTTTTCGAGGTGATTGAGTACCGTTAATGATGTTGCTGCATCGGTTGAACTTTTTGGCCGGCCACTACGCGGTCGATCATGAACACTTCCCGTTTCTTTGAAGCGAGTGAACAGTTTTCCAACTGATTCCTGAACAACTGGCGGCCTCAGGGTGTTTGTCATTAAAAGCAGTAGCAACTGATCGGTGTGTGTTACCACGCCTTGCACACATTAAAACTATCTCCACCCGTTCATTGTTGTCAATTTCTGTGTTAAAGGTTCAACAACAAATCTGAAAAGAACAAAACACATTAAAACACAAATTATTAAAATGTGCCTATGATTCATGACTTTTGCACCACCCTGTATATATATATATATATATATATATATATAATGTAAAGAACTACGCTTGTGTAGAAGAGCGTTCCGCAAAAGATGAGGAGGGAGAACGAACAAATGAAAAATGAGGTACCTCCCAGGAATCGACCCCCTGCATCATCCGATTGCCGGTCAGATATGCTATCCACTACACCAAGGACCTCGATCAATCAGAAGTCGTAATTCTCCTACATAGGAGCGGAATCCAGTGCCCTGAGGGGGCACCTTCGCATGCCGTACATACGATATACATTTTAACTGCAAACACACACAGTATAATTAATGTAAAGAACGACGCTTGTGTAGAGAGCGTCCCGCGCAAGATGATGAGGGAGAACGAACAAATGAAAAATGAGGTACCTCCCAGGAATCGAACCCGGGATCATCCGCTTGCCGGTCAGATATGCTATCCACTACACCAAGGACCTCGATCAATCAGAGGGAGGTACCTCATTTTTCATTTGTTCGTTTTCCCTCCTCATCTTGTGCGGAAAGCTCTTCTACACAAGCGTCGTTTTTTACATTAATTATACTCTGTGTTGTTTGCAGTTAAAAATGTATATATGTGTAAAAATGAACAATGAATAATCAATATTCATTTTTACATAACCAAAATCGCTTAACGCGAGTTTGGATAATAATTTTACTTGTAGCTTCCTATTTTTGTTCGTGTCACAACCCTACGATCTACCATATCTATGGTTTAGTCGTATCCATTTTCCATTTGTTATAGAAGTTATTATAATTAATTATGATTGTCTTGCATCTCACCCTCGACCCTAGATTATACATACACATTGCATAGAAGAGGATTGGAACCCGTAGTTGTGCTTCTTAGTCCTTGATACCCACTCTGTCTTTAATTCGTTTCTTTTAGGTCCTCCCAAATAATGACTTAGTTATACTGTACGTATGACATAATGTGAATAACTATGACGTCATAAAGTAACTTAATTCTCTTCACGTTTTCCATACCTTGAACACTGAATCACGTGTTTAGTATTTGGACATCTTCCGTATTGAATGTATGGTAAATTCTTTAATAATAAAAAGAAAAACTTCATTCCCTATACATCATTATTTATGTTGTTTCCTACCTATTGTCTACTGATACCTATCAACCTATCAGTCCATATTTTACGCGTGTCTATATTACGCACACAACCTATTGTGTTACGTACATGTAAAATACGTCCACATGTATTTTTTTAAATTTTTTTTTTCTCAAGTGCGTTCACCCCTCACAAGATATTCATTAGGCTTAGGTAAGTGGTCGAATTTCGAATTCGCGAATCACAGCAAAATCGAACGCTCCGATCCAAATTTATAACATTATAATAAGCACACCGGACAAAAAATTAGTCACCCCTAATAGCACCGATAGTAGGAAGTTCAAGGTCACACACAGGGCGCTGATGTAGCATTGGTAAGTGACAAGTAGCGGTGACGTAGCACACAGGATCAGATCTGTTTCGTGAGGTGGTGAAGAACAAAGTGTGTGTTGGATATAGTCTGCAAAATGGGTCGTGAGGCAGACGTTACTCAGTGGCAAAAAGGAGCCATCGTGTTTGGCAGAGCCCACGGACACAAAATGTCTGAAGTAGCCCAATTTGTTGGTGTGTCAACGCGTACTGTCCAGCGAGTTTACAAAGAGTGGTGTAGTTCGCAATCAACTGACAATCGACGGCGTAACTGTGGCCGGAAAACAATTCTCGACAATAGGGGCCGCCGCCATGTTTCTCGTCTAGTAACTGCAAATCGTTTTCAAACCAGAGAACAATTGCTCCAAGAAACCAATGAGGTTCTCCAGCGACCAATTTCCGAACGGACATTGCGACGAGAACTGCATGCAATGGACATCTGGAGCAGGGTACCACGGAAGAGGCCGCTGTTAACAGCAAGTCACAAATTGGCACGTTATAAATGAGCTCAGAGGCACAAAAACCGGACTGCGGCAGATTGGAAACGTGTAATTTGGTCCGATGAGTCCCGTTTTTGTTTGTTCTCCAATGATGGGAGGCGACAAGTACATCGCAGGTCCAATGAAGCCTTTAACCCTGAATGCGTCGAAGGTGTTGTTCAGGCTGGAAACAGAAAGTGAAGCGCAGGAATAGACACCCACGGACTCTGGCGGAACTTCGGGACCGGCTGATGAACGAATGGCAGCAAATCGATGTTCAATACATGCACAACCTCGTAGAGTCTCTGCCTCGCCGGATTCGTGCGGTTATCAAGGCCAGAGGCGCCGTCACACGTTATTAGGTACATTCTGAGAGGGGTGACTAATTTTTTGTCCGGTGTGCTTATAATGTGACATGTTATGTTGTATATAAATTATCTTGTATGTGCTCATGTACTTGTGTTATGCTAATAACCATATATAATAACCATATAATATAACCATATATTATAACCTATATTATAACCATATACAAATATATAAAAACACTGTAAGAATGGTAAACGACGTAATGTACTTCAGTGAAACTGTAATTGAATGTAATGACTATATATAATGTAAGAATGTACTTTAATAGAACTGTAAGGGACAATCATAAGCGAATGGGAAGTAATCCATAATCGCAATCTTAATTGTAATAAACCCAAACGAAAATGTACCAGTCGTGTACTTAAATTGTACTTATGTACTACTATGAAATGATATCGCCTTCAGAAATGAAGACGCGGCAAAAAAAAAACGATGTTTTATTTTTATTTTTTAAATTTTTATTTGGAATCTTTCAAACATCTGATTGTGTTTAAAAGGGGGAAACTTAACCTCCAACTGCCGTCCCCCAACATTTAGGCTTATATTATACATGTATTTGTAAAATGAACTTCACTTCATTACGGCTCTCTGCCTTGGTCACTGCTAAGAGACTCCCTTGTTAGCAGCCTCGCTGCGGGGAGGGGGCAGAGGCCCCTTGCCTCCTTAATATTTTTAGATTCCGGCCTGAGCCATGGTCGAAAGAGGTCGAACCTCTACCCCTGTAAATTCAGAGCACTACCTGTACATTTTGAGAAGTAAACTACAGTAAAAGAAGTTTTTTTTAATCTTTTCCTTCGAGCCTTGTTCTCTTCAGGAATTTAGTCAGTAAAGTCGATAAGTTTAGGACCAAGAGAAAGTATCAGAGTATTATAGAAAGAGAAGAATTAACAACTGTCGACCCGAAAGCGGGAGAAAAGAGACTTGGATCTTGAAAATATTGCTTCGTAAATGTCCATCATCCTGTCGCATGAATTGACTCGTACAGACTAATGTGCTTCACTTCGATACCAAATAATGATAAACAACTTTCTTGCTCCAAAACTAATAGAGATGGGATTTTATGACCAAACCTGGTTCCAACAGGATGGACCAAATGCCCACGCTACTCGTGCATCAACGGCACTGCTAAGTCAGCTGTTTCCACATTATCTCATCTCACGGTTTGGAGATGTTCCATGGTAAATCAGAAGCTCGGACTTCACAGCGCCTGACTTGTTCTGGTGGGAGTTCCTGAAATTAACAATCTACCAGAAGAGGCCAAGTACCCTTCAAGATCTACGCAGACACATCGAACAGGATTTAGCCAAGATTTCAGTTGACACGACGAAAATTGATACGAAGCGCAGTGGTCCGTAGGAGTCAATGCATACAAGAGGATGTTGGACATTTACGAAGCATTATTTTCAAGATCTAAATCTCAAAAAAAGCTAACATAGGTACAATGTAATAAATCCCCTGAGATTGTAGTCTAGTATGATAGGCAAATAATCTCATTTTCTTTCACAAGGTCCATTTAACATTACTTTCAAATGTGTCATGTATTTACTGGACACACACACACACACACACACACACACACACACACACACACACACACTGGCGTTCAAAAGTTTGCGTCCCCCTTATGATCACCCAATTTATTGTAAATTGTACAAATATATAACATGATAATTACAACAAGATTTGATTTTTTATTGTTACATTATTTGTTTTTAAATGTAATTAATTATAATAAATTAGTAAAGAAATTAACAATTTAATGGCATAATCTCATTAATAATTATAATCGATATGACCTCATTTTACTTTAATGACAGCTTCCTCTCTGTGAGGCATAGATTCGACAAGTTTCTGGATAACATCTTGTGCTATCCCGTTCCAGCATTCTTCTACATTCTCCCAGAGAAAATCGAGAGAAGTTATATTCTTTTTAGCTTTCAGACTTCAAATGGTCCCAAAATGCTCTATTGGATTAAGATCAGGACTTTGTGGAGGAAACTTCATAATTTATAGAACACCTTCATCTTTTTTCTTGTTGAGATAGTTCATGCAAAGGTTAGAAGTGTGCTTTGGGTCGTTATCCTGCTGGAAAATGAATCCTTGACCACAAAGCCTCAATCTGATGGTATTGCATGTCTCACTTGTATGGAGTGGTACTTCTCTTTTGTGAGAGTGTAAGTGCTTCTGTGAAGATCTCCAACTCCAGAATAACAGAAACAACCCCAAACTTGAATGCTGCCTCCACCATATTTTACTGAATGTTTTATGCAGGGAGCTGTCAGTTTTTCGTTGGTTCTACGTCGAACATAAACTCTTCTATGAAACCGAAGTAGTTCCACTTTTGATTCATGAATAAAAAGTCTACGGTAAAATTTCGATATTCTCTTGCCCACTCAAATCTTTTAGCCTTATTTTGCTTCCTCAGTAGTGGTTTGCACACACCAACGTTGCCATGGAGACCAGCTTTTATGAGTCTTCTTTTTATAGTACTTGTACTTATTGGAGAGTCCCGTTGTTCATTCAACTGTGCTTGAATCTGTGTAGCTGTGGCTTTTCTGTCACGCAGTGATGTAACCTTGATGTAATGATCCTCAGAATCAGTAGTCGCTTTAGGTCTGCCAGATCTTGTCTTTGAAGAGCACGATCCAGATTCTTTATATCTGCTTATAGTTGTTTGGACGGTCCCTTTTGAAACGTTAATTTTTGCCGAGATTTGGTGTTGGGACATTCCCTCTCTTGAAAGGGCAATTATTTGTCCTCTGGGATAAACTTAGTTCCTTAGACATTTCAATTACGGCCTGTAAAGAGAGAATAGAGAAAATTATTAATTATGTTTTAATCAAATTGCTACAATGTCATTGACTAATTGGTTTTGTCAGTTATAATAGACCAATTGTTAAAATTACTGTATGAATACACTATTTTGAGGATTAATAACATTTGGCTATGGTCTGTCACCAATACCTGGGTTAAAATCGTGTTGTTATATACTGCAAAGAAAAAAAACGTAACTGGACGAAAAAAGACCATTTTCATTGATGTGTCCTTTCTTATGAAATAAAAGCTACATTATTTACACGTCGTACAATATATGAAATAGCATTTTTTGTAAAAGAAAATACCTTAATATAGAACATACTCTCTCTCAGTTATTATTTTCTAGAAATTGCCTAAAACTGAGGTGGATGCAGACCTTTGAACGCCACTATATATATAGCGACCCGTGGTTCGGATCCCACGTAAAGCTGTAGGTCCCCTCCGTCATATGACCTCAGATGTTGCGAAGGTGGTTAAACAACCCAATTAAAAAAAAAAATATATATATATATATATATATATATATATATATTATATATATATATATATAGGGTGTTCCATAAGCCTGGAACCATAGGATAAAATAAGTAATTCATATTTTTCCGTTTATGCAAGTGCCCATGATGTCTTTGAGTAAGGAAGAACGCATCCAGGTAATTCTGCTCGTAGGAAATCGGAGTCAGAGGGAGGTCGCTGAGGAATTTAACAGGTTGCATCCGGATCGCGCGCCGATAACACACAGCTGTTTCGGCAAACTTGTAGCAAAGTTCAGGGAAACGGGATTTTGTGATGTCACAGAATCATGTGCGCGCGCCTTGCGGTGTGACAAGTATGTTGTTGCTGGTGCATGTGTGTTCTGTTGGTGCTGGTGCATATACATTGTAAAGTATACGTGAGTGCAGTGCACAGTCACAGTCACAGTCGCAGTCGAATCGAATCGAGATTCAAAAACAAGTAGCCGAATCGAATCGAAAATAGAATCGAAATAAAAATATCCGAATCGCACACCCTTTATATATATATACAAGGCGTCCCAAAAAAATGTATACACACTTTAAATACTTTAAAGGCAGTGTTTATTAAAATACATTTCATTTTCAAAATGTAATAGAATCTACAGACATTATTTAATTGTTTTGTCAACGCCTGTTTTCAAACTGACGTCCGTTCTGGTCCAGGCACTGCTGATAACGCGAAGCAATGGAATCGCAAACATCACGAAACATTTCGTTTGGTATTTGTGTGCATTCTCGTTCAATGGCTGCTCTCAATTCAGCGACTGTTGCAGGTTTTATAGCGTAGACTTTGTCTTTTAAGTATCCCCATAAAAAAAAGTCTAGTGGTGTGAGGTCTGGTGAACGCGGAGGGTATTCTACGAAACCCCTTCGTCCAATCCACATCCACATCGTGCCAAGTACCACTCGCAATACTCCACTCTTCGGTCTGGATCATCTTCATTAATAGCATGGACTAATCTTGGAATGTAACTTTTCCATTGACAGCGCTTCAAAATGCGTTGGACAGACGATTCTGAAATTCCTACCTCACGACTCGCTTGCCGCACAGATTTTCTTGGACTTTGGTGATACTTTCCAGTACTCTTTCTTGCTTTGTGGGGCTTGTCGATGTCCGTGGTCTTCCGGAACGCTTCTTGTGGACATTCTGAACAGTTCCATCGGCTTCAAACTTATCTCTAATTCGAGTGATGGTAAGTCGCGTTGGTGGATCTGTTTGAAACTCCCTCCTAAACTGTCTTTGCACTTCAACTGCGTTTTCACACTTCCAGTAGCATTTTAGAATGAATTTCCTTTGTTCAAAGCTTAGTCTGACTGCCATTATTAATTCTAATGGGTTTAACTTGGAAAGAAAGAAACATCAATTGAGCTATCAGCTGTTAAAGTGTGTATACATTTTTTGGGACGCCCTATATATATATATATATATATATATATATATATATATATATATATATATATATATATACACACACAGTGGGGTAAATAAGTATTCGTACACCTGCAAAATTGTTTTTCAATAAACTTACAATCAAACGAATTACTTCAAAGTTGAACAAAAGATGGCTATTGGCATACAATTAATATGTATTAAACGAACGAACCAAAATTACGAATAAATAACGACAAATTAAATTTACGAAATTAGGTGGAGAAAAAAGTATTCGTACACTTAGGAAAAGTTACAATTAGAGGACAAATAGAGGTCTCTAGCATCTACATGAGTCTTCTGGAATGTTCCAACACTGTTTGCGACACGTTATGATGACGTCATTTCCTGCAGCTCTCATTCATTGTTCAGTCTTAATGCATGAAAGTTGTCGCCATGGCGAAGACGAAGGAACTCTCTGTTGAACAGAAAAATGAGATAATCAGGCTCCACAATGAAGGGTTGAGCTACAGAGACATTTCAAAGAGGTTAAGTATCCCATTCAGTACAATAGGCTCCGTTATTTTGAAATGGAAGAAGACGGGTACTACTCACAACCTTCCTCGAACTGGTGCTCTTCGAAACATTTCTCCCCGAGCTGGGAGAAGGATGGCAAGAAAAGTTAAGAAAACCCTATGACGACTCGCAAGGAGATTCAAGAAGAATTAATGGCTGCAGGAACTTCGGTCACTAAACGGACTATCAGTAATGAACTACACAGGATTAACCTGAAGTCTTGCCGTCCAAGGAAAACACCCTACTAAAGAAAATGCATAGAGATGCTCGTTTGAAGTTTGCCCGTGAGCATTTAGAAAAGCCTAAAGAGTTCTGGAATACCGTACTTTGGTCAGATGAAACGAAAATAGAGTTATTTGGAAGGAACACGGCTTGTCATGTGTGGAGGAAAGATGGATGCGCTCTTGATCCAAAGAACACCATCCCTACTGTAAAGTTCGGAGGCGGAAGCATCATGGTATGGGGGTGCTTTTCATGTAATGGTACTGGAGCAATTCACGTCATAGAGGGAACAATGAATGGAGCACTGTATCGCGATATTTTAGAAGAATATTTGTTCGCCTCTGTCCAACAGTTGGAGCTTGGAGATGAATGGTGCTTCCAACGAGATAACGATCCGAAGCATACTGCCAAACTTACTCGGGAGTGGTTCGTTCAGATCAATGTGAGGGTGCTGCAGTGGCCTAGCCAGTCGCCTGATTTGAATCCGATTGAGAACTTGTGGCGAATATTAAAAAAGCAGATTCATTTGAGGAACCCGAGGAACATCGCCGATTTGAAGGTTATTTGCAAAGAGTGGGCTAAAATTCCGACAGAAAGTTGCAAAGCACTAGTAGGAACCTACGGAAAACGTCTACAAGCAGTTATTGCCAACAATGGTTACGCAACTAAATATTAAGTTATGAAAATTAATTTGTACGAATACTTTTTTCCCCACCTAATTTCCTAAATTTAATTTGTCGAGTTATTTATTCGTAATTTTGGTTCGTTCGTTCGTTTAATATATATTAATTGTATGCCAATAGCCATCTTTTGTTCAACTTTGAAGTAATTCGTTTGATTGTAAGTTTATTGAAAAACAATTTTGCAGGTGTACAAATACTTATTTCCCCCACTGTATATATATATATATATATATATATATATATATATATATATATATATATATGAGCCTCAAGAACGACGTTCCCGATTTTCCATTTTCGCCTTAATGTCATTTATTTATAGAGATGCGTCATGGCACTTCGACACGCTTATTATAATAACAGTCTCGCTGGGATCAAGAGGAGGCTTTGGTTTTGTCATGGAAAGTTTTACGGCCCCTAAATTTTGGCCTAAGATATTTCCTTACAGGGCACGGTTTCAACTGTGGTGATATTTTGGACAGGACAGTAATATAAGGGTGTTGAAGGATATCTTAGCACTCATCATATATAAATTTTCATTCTTGTATATTTCGAGTACGTCATTCTGCAGTATCATCATTATTAGTCAGTACTTGGCACTCGGAGGCACTCAGTTTTGGGGCAAATTGAACTGCCATTGAACTGTTTCGATTAAAAACGCCTTAGCAATAGCTTTCTTCAGTTTAAGGCCGGCCGCACACAGAATCGTCCTGCGACTCATGACTGACGACTTGGGTCGTGACGACTCAAGTCGTCAGTCGTTAGTCGCAAGACGATCCTGTGTGAGGCCGGCCTTAGAGTCTATTGGAAAGATACACCAAGAAATGAATATCGAGTGACTTTGTATTGGAATAGTAATTGACTGTTTTTTGTAAACAATCAAATAGTTTAAAATATGAAGATAATTATCTGCAGGGTTCATAGCGACCTGGAAAGTCAAGGAACGTCAGGGAATTGAAAAATGGTCAGGGAAAATCGAGTTTTGTTGTGAAATTTCAGGGAAAACGGAAGAAAATTGGATGGTGATCAGGGAATTAACATGATTGTAAAGAACCCTAGGTTACGGCAGACTGTTTAGATAATTTTCTTCACCAAAGATTTTGAAGTAAATTTTATGATAGAAGTCTGTGGAATCATCAACATTCTGTAAGGAAATGATACTTAATAATAAAAGGAAAACAAGGTTGTGTGGTTGTGTGTGTGATAATAGGGCATGGTTCTAGTTAATCAGTTTCGAATTTAATTACTAATTAATCAAAAAATATTTTTAGAAAATGATGGGAAATGATTAATTTTCCTCATAATTTCAGCATCATTTTACCTTAAATTTTGTAATGTATCATTTGAATTTGGTACCTTTTTGCAAGTATAAACTGTCTAATCCGCCCATGCCTAATTTCTTGAACTAAAGCAAACTAAATGTTTGAGCAAAATGTTTTCTTCGGTCTTATCTCACGCAACAGAAACAATAAAGCTCTTTCTTACTCTTTTTAAAAGTACGTAATTTGTAATAAGTTTTAATCAGTCAATCATTGATTAATTAGAAAATTTCATCATTCATCACTTTTTCCTAAAATGATTAATTAACCATGCCCTATGTGTGTATGGACGTCTGTAAGGGGATGGAGGAGGACGTTTAAAATACACAAAAAATGAAATTAGGTCAGGGAAATGTTTGCAAAATTGTCAGGGAAGGTCGGGAAAAGTCAGGGAAATCACTTCGCAAGATTCGCTATGAACCATGTACGTATCAAAATTGAATGTTGCTGCAGCTTTTTTTTTTAAATTTTTGAATCGTATGCTATTATTATTATAGTGATATCCTTAACCCTCAATACCAATCCATTATAAAAGTTGCCCTAGCATTATCCGTACTGGGTTACACCAGTACTCCTGGTAGGGTTTAAGGCAGTGATGGCGAACCACTGACCCGCGGGTCAAGTACTGACCCACGAGGCAATTTTTAGTGACCCACGAGCTCTTATTTAAATAAAGTATGACTTTAATTTTTAATATTTTCTGCCTTACAGGACTTTTTAAAATTATTTTATTCTCCCACCGAAATAAACAGCTGATACACATTGAAACGTTTTTAAACGTATAGTATACGTTTAAAAACGTGTGTGTATGTATGTATGACAACTTACAATTCATCAAATTCTCCAATACCATTCAATTTGAAGATCTTCAGTTATCAGCTTGACATTGGTAATTTAGAAATGGAATTAGTTGACTTCCAAGAAAGTGCAGTATGGAAGACTAAATTTATTGATCTTAATCTGAAGTTACGAGAAAAGGAATTGGAGTCGTCAATTTTGGGTGTAACCAGAGAACAACAGTCGATAGAAAGAGTAGAGAATCTTATTCTTGCAGAATGAAACTCTCTACCAAATTCTTTTGCATCAAAGAAAAAGCTAGCATTAGCTCTGCTAACAATGTTTGGTTCATCTTATTCATAAACAGTTGTTTTCCTCCATGAATTTTGTCAAATCCACCACTAGGAATCGCCTTGGCACAGATACGAGTGCTGCACGTGTGAGATGAAAGACAAGTAAATATA
This sequence comes from Bathynomus jamesi, assembly GCA_023014485.1. Classification (NCBI taxonomy): domain Eukaryota; kingdom Metazoa; phylum Arthropoda; class Malacostraca; order Isopoda; family Cirolanidae; genus Bathynomus; species Bathynomus jamesi. Next base: position 113,382 of record JAJOZX010004770.1, on the reverse strand, counting down.
AACCTCGGATCAAAACATTAGCAGCTAAAATCCAACAAGTTTCTTACTGAAAATAGTAAATAAATAAATAAATAAATAATTGTGACCCAATTTCGTTTTTTAAAAATCAAAAGTAACAAAAATGACCCGCCAGCAAAAGAGGTTCGCAACCAATGGTTTAAGGGTTAATATAATTGTAAGATTTTCATCATGTAGTCCTCCGGTTTTTTAACAATGTATAATATTTGTTGAAACTGACGACAAACTAAAATTGTGGCGGTAGATTTGCCAATTTCGAACTGTTAATTCGGATGGTGCACTAAATTTTCTAACCACAAATGCAATGCTTTTTAACCCCGTCAGTGTTTACCTATTTTGCACTTAATGTTACGCAACCTAACGGTAGCCACCGCCGTACAAATACGTACAAAACACTGAAGGTTTAACTGCAAACAAAATGTTGCTTGAAGAATGACTGTAACCATTATTTTTACAGTAGTAGTTACCTCTATAAATGGCTTAGGTTAACAATCGTGAACAAATTTTTTGTTTTATTTTTAAAAAATAAATTGCTTATTAGACTTTTAATAGAGCACACAACCACGTGTAATGGTCTTTTTAAGTTCGGTTAGGTTAGAGTAATTACCTTCGAATTTTTGCTTTCCCATGCTTATTAGATTTCTCAAAGTATTCGTTCCGCACTGACTATTCCTTTCTCGCCACATATACTCATCGAGTCTGCTTGGTATTAATTAAATTCTCCTTTTTCACGCATAACTTTATGATATCTATAAAATTTGTCACATTTTCAAACGACATTTTGACACCTTCCATAATAACAATTAACTAGCCTCGGCCTTGCGACTTGGAACGCACATCCACCACGCTTAAGTGAGGTGAAAA
>JAJOZX010004770.1:0-107500 GCA_023014485.1 Bathynomus jamesi | reverse complement strand
GCGGAGCTACGGACGTTTTAAGATGTGCAAACAACAAATCCCGACTTGTGTGTAATTCGATAGATGGCAGCACTGGTAGTAGTTTCGGTTAACGAAGTTACCACTACGAATCCTCAGTTTTTTTTCTTTCAGTTGGTTCTGATCTGTGGTACGAGACACTGTGTTGCGCTAAGATGAACAATCAAAATGAATCAACAGTTCACACCCGCTGAATAAGCTGATATCCAATTCATTTATGGAATCTGTGATGGTAACAGCAGAGTGGCAGGTGAGGAATATTGAAGACGTTTTCCGAACCTCCGAATACCGAACAGGCAAATGTTTAGTGACACACACGAGTGATTAAGGGAAACGGGGACAATTGTTCTACGTAACCAAGAACATGTAGCACGACGGCCCGTTGCTGTGGAGGAACACATACTGGACCTAGTACAACGTAGCCCAACTACCAGTGTTCGAAGGATTTCTAGACGAATTGATGAATTCGCACCGCGTGTATGGCGAACCATACATGATGAGGGTTTGTATCCCTATCATTTGCAACGTGTGCAAGCTCTTCAACTGGATGATTACGATAAACGTGTTCAATTTTGCCAGTGGATGGTTATGCATCGCCAAATTCTTAATCGCATGCTGTTCAGTGATGAAGCACAATTCATTCGGTATGGAATTAACAATAGACAAAATTCCCGCTTGTGGTCCGCCGATAATCCCCACGGTATCGTTAGAGGAAACTTTCAACATCGATTCTCGATGAATGTTTGGTGCGGTGTAATTGGAGATCAGCTGATTGGACCGATTGGACCGTTCGTTTTGGAACAACGATTAACTGCTGATATTTATCTAAACTTCCTGACGAACGAATTGCCGCTTTTGATGGAGGACGTGTCCTTGGAGACAAGGCGCAGGATGTTTTTTCAGCACGATGGGGCGTCACCACATTTTGGTCGTCATGTTAGGGATTACTTGAACAGCGGTACGGCAATCGTTGGATTGGTCGTGCTGGTCCAATATCGTGACCCCCAAGATCTCCGGACCTAACCCCGTTAGATTTCTTTTTATGGGGCCTTATAAAAGCGATGGTCTACAAGACCAACATACAAATGAGGGGAACTCTTGCGTCGGATTATGGATACCGCTGCTTACATACGAGAACACCCCGAAATGATTCAGTGGGCAGTGAACTCTTGTTTGGAACGAGCAAGGCTGTGCATCGAAAACTGAGGCGAACATTTTGAACATTTATAAGGTGTGTCATGAAATGTAGCAATAATACATCAGATTAATACTCTCGTTTATTTTTTTCTATGCACCTTAAAACGTCCGTAGCTCCGCAACGGTTGGAAATAGCACTGATTGTTGTATTAACTTTTTTTACTCGATATCACCCCCTAAATTACCCAACAAGTATGGCAGACCGGTTGTGAAACCCTGAATAGGAATCTTTTTGGTATACCTCGTCATTTATCCTCCATAGCAATTACTGTAAATGACTAAACTTTGTTTTAATCTTTGCAGGGAAGGCTTTCCAACTCTTAACCCACTAACTGTCATATAAAACATTTACTCAACGTTTTCGTAAAGCGAATGCTCTTGATATAGCGTTTATTCACGCTTACAACTGACAATTTACCTTCTCAAAACCGTTTGATCACCCTTGTTGGTTTGTTCCTTCCTTTCTTTCCACAGTTGGACTAAGTTTATTTCAGTACTGAAGAAGCGTTTCATTGTTCAAGTACTTTGTATTCGAGGGTGGTTCCCAAACTTTAGCACATTTCACCTTCCCCTGAAATATTTTCCCTTTACGTTCCTCATTTCTCGCTGGGAAAACCACCCCGAGTGATTTTTAGATTTATTCCGCTAAATTTTCAAGGTTTAAAAGATTTTTTGAAATCCTGAATCGATTGATCCGAAACTCGGTGTCGATCGATTGATAGAGATTGGCCATTCCAGTTTGTTCGAGGGAAATCGCTACTTAACAGATGAAGCCATCATTGACCAATCACAATTGAGTCAATTGCTGTCACTCAGGAACTCGTTTTTGTTGCTTGCAGTTTTTTTTAAAGTTATTTCTCTTCGGTCCCATTCGCAACGGACGCAGCACTGCGTCGCTGCGTAGAGCTAAAGACTTCTGTCATTTGTTATAGGGGTGCGCTCACCGAACGCTACGACTGCTGTGCAGCGATGCTTTTTGTCGTCATTTTCAACGTGTTAACGCATCTGGGGTTGTCTGAACTGTGCACTTTTGGTAGTGACGGAGCAAAGTATATTGGTTTTAACCAGTGTTTTAAATAACTCTGTGTTTGGAGCGCGCGCGCGCGCACACACACACACACACACACACACACACACACACACACACACACACACACACTAATCTATATTATAATAAGAGAGCTGTCCGTCTGTCCGTCACACTTTCAGAAATTGTGAGAAAAAAATTCAGAAATTGTATTACGGGCGGCAATGTGAAGCTCAAGATTTTCATGACTGTGTTCTTTTCTGTAGTTTAGCAATGGGGAAGGGTGGGGGTGGGGGTAATGGGGGATGGGTGGGTGGGGTAATGGGGAGGGGTGGGGGTAATGGGGGAGGGGGTTAGCCCACAAGTTGTATGAATGGGGGTGAGGAGGTTTTGGGAGATACCAGATTCAGAAATGTTGACACAATGTGAAGCTCAAAATTTTCACGGCTGGGTTCTTTTTTTGTAGTTTAGCCTGTCTAACCGTCAGCGAAGCGGCGGGAACTGTACTAGTAATAATTAAAGCTATAAGCTTTAAATTCAAAATTACGTTTTCGAGGCCAACATGCTACTTTGTATTTTATAAAGCACTAGTACAGTTCCCGTCACTTCGCTGACGGTTAGACAGGCTAAACTACAAAAAAAGAACCCAGCCGTGAAAATTTTGAGCTTCACATTGTGTCAACATTTCTGAATCTGGTATCTCCCAAAACCTCTTCACCCCCATTCATACAACTTGGGGGCTAACCCCCTCCCCATTACCACACCCATCCCCCATTACCCCCACCCCAACCCTTCCGCCCACCCCAACCCTTCCCCCACACTCCCACCCTTCCCCCATTGCTAAACTACAGAAAAGAACACAGTCATGAAATCTTGAGCTTCACATTGCCGCCCGTAATACAATTTCTGAATTTTTTTTACAATTTCTGAAAGTGTGACGGACGGACAGACAGACGGACGGACAGCTCTCTTATTATAGTATAGATTAATGTTGAGGTTATGTGTAGGCATTTATACTTCTCCATGAAGATGTTTTAGCTTTAGTCGTAAAATATAATTTAAAAATGAAAAACATTTTATTTTTTAAGACAATTTGAAAATTTTTTCCATTTAACTGAAAAACATAATGCTCTTAAAATTATGATGACAATAAAACGGCAACACATTCGACATTTTCTTGAGTTTGGTCTCATATTACTTTGTCATAGCTCCCAACGGACATGACATAGCCAATGACACTCAATAACTACAACTCTGGAACGACAGTCCCGCATTCGGTCTGCCGACAGTCTCTTTTGGTGCGCGAGGGTCTTTACGCTTTATAGTGGCGCAGTACAGACCTTAAAGTTAATATAAAATAGAAATGTACAATTTCATACTTCGCCCAAATAAATTTGCTCTTGGAAGATCAGTTGTGTCGGTTCTATGACATTTTGGACACACACACACACACAACACACACACACACACACACACACACACACACACACACAAAAAGGAAACACTACAAAAAGTTGTTGAATATTTTCCAGTCCTATGCCTGTTCACTTTTATTTTCAAAATACTGTAAAGAAAGCTTTGTGGTGTTTCCATTTCTGTGGTGTGTGTGTGTGTGTGTGTGTGTGTGTGTGTGTGTGTGTGCGCGCGCCAGGAAATGGCTCGACCAAAGCTCCTACCCTTATTTCGTAATCTAAGTAATCTAATTTTCCACTTTTGGTAACAAAAGTTACGATATTAATTTCGTAATACTTAGTTATTATGTTGTGAGCCCCGCAAAGTCATCTGGGCGCGGCATACATTTTGGGAAGCATATGTTTCTAAATAACGTCTTTTAAGCTTAAGAATGGTAATTCCTAGTTTCTGTATTGGATGCATATACTACCACAAACTCTGCACAGTTATCATAAGGAAAGTATGAATATTGTGAATGTAATTGAGTTAAATGTTTAACTACAGCACTAAAATTCCTCAAAAAAGACGTCAACATTGGGATTTGCGAGTTGTTTTAACGAAATGTGGTTACAATTCTCCGCAGACTAAATACTTGATGGCGTTGGATTTCCTGTAGCGATGAATGGGATTAGCTTTAATGGTTTAATATTTTTTAGCATTACACTTTATACGCTCAAGATTTAAACGAATTTGTTATCGAAATGTCGACCGTGACTTAGGTTGTAACGTCTTTAAAGAAGATTTATTGTTTGTGGACTCGCGAGGAAAGAGAAGTCGACGTGTAATTGTAAAAGGCGAGTTAAAAATGGCCCTTCAAAGACCCTCGTAAATGGCCTTCCAAGGCACCAATGGTGAGGGTGCCTCTGTCTTCTTCCGCGGGGTGGGGGAGTGCGTCTACGGGGGACGTAACCCCTGTGCGGGAAAGACGCTGCCAAAGGATAAATCCTTCCTGAGTCTCCTAGAGGAATTGTGCGGAGGTCATGGCGTCGATGCTCGAACTGATTTTGTGGTGAAGCGCCTTCTGCAGCGGGCCGAGGGTTCGAACGGCGTTTCAAGCAAGAGCTGCTCTTGCGTCCTCCACCTCCTCCTCCTCCAGGTGCGTTCGAAGGACGTTTCTCCGTTCACACTCGCAGCACGAAGCGGCTGCAAACATCGAGATAGATTGAAGAGCCGTACAAATAGTGATGCGACGTGTTTTTCGGGTGGTTTCTTTTTTTTTTATCGACCCCCACAGAACTATTGTAATTATATTTATTTATTCTATAATGTTGTTCAACAGTAATTTTATTTAAAATCTAAACTTAAAAGCGCTCAAACGATACAGAAACCTCCTCCTACCATATTTTAGGATCATATTAACTACTGTTGAATATTAACCATAATTTATTAAGATTAATTTCTAATATACATTATGAAGACCTCTAAAATGATGATCAAATGTGATTTAATTAAATGCCTAATAAAATACCAAACTCAAAAGGATCAAATAATACAGAAAAACTTTGACTACATCCTCGGACTATGTTAAGAGTTATTAATTGATTCGTTTAACTTATAACGTCGATTGCATATTAAATATTTTAATGTAACCTATTGCGGTATGGTGGGAATTTTGAATATTATGTCGTACTTACCTCTCCCACATTGCTCCTATTTATTAAAAATGTAGAAGAACGTTGAAAGCACTAGATGTTCTCTAGGGCGAGGGTCACCAATGGACGGACTGCCAACGAATTTTATACCAACCATCGAGAATAAACGCGGGTGCTCATTAACCTTTGGGATTTACTTTGAAGTATAGGCTAACTTCAACATTTCAAAAGAATCAAAATCGTGGTTTGTCTATCCTTTTTGTAAATTATAAATTAAATGTTAATTTTCATTCTGAAGATTAAAAGTATCATAGTATGTAACGATGGGGTTGTTTAACCTCCTTCACATCGCCTAAGGTCGTACGATGGAGAAGACCTAAAGCTTTATGTGGGATCTGAACCACCGGTCGCTACATAATACGCAAGGAGGACGGTCTCCCATCCAACTGCTACCCAGACCCACTGTCGCTTAATTTCGCTGATCAACGAGAAGCGGTGTTACGACACTGGCCACGACGTAGCCCCGACATTGAAAGTGGTGATTTTAAGTTGATTTTGGTCAAGTAATGTTGACCACATTACGAAAAACTTGAGATGGGGAGAAAATTCGTAGTGTGGGTAGCGAACCCTCGGTAGAATTTGGAGAAAGGGCTCGATTAGCGATGACTACCCTTTGGTACGTAATTCTACGTTTTATATAAATGTTTCTTTTAGTAAATTGTATGAAAAGTCTTTGTTCTTCGTGGTTTCGAGTCAATCACGTTTAAATTAATATAAATATTCAACGTAATAAAATGAAGTATCGTGAGAACTTTAAACGAAGCGCCAAAATGCGTTCGTTTTCTATCGTTTCATTTGGGCTAGAACGAACCTTTCTCTTGCATTAAGTTTTGTGACTCTACAAATATATATATGAGAGTTCAACTCGGGAAACTCAAATAATCTAATATAGAAGTATACGAATGTCTCCTTTCATTTGCCCCAAACGAAACTATATGAAACGAACGCATTTTCACTGAATACGTTAAATTTTGGCGGAAACTGAAACGTCTGTACGACCCACAGAGAAAATTAATTGGTGACCCCCTTCGTAGGGCCGACGCCTAATATTATTATGAAATCTTTTTCTAATTTTTCCACGGATGCTGCGTATACTTTTTGTCTGTATAATAATGTATTTAGAAATTATATTATTGGCTATATACTTATCTATATAGATTGATTTGAAATATAAAATGTTTGAAAATAGCTAAGTCTGTTGGTCTACGTTTAACTAAAAGAAAAGTTATTTATTTAAAATATACATACATAATTTTTTTTTTTACAACGCGCAATAATTATTATTACTTAAAACGATATATTTATTTTCTCTGTAAATAAATTTTCATTTGCATCGAGTAAAAATAAAGGTATCTCGTGTCTTTTTGCAACACAACACGCAGACCCTTAGTAACGCTAAATTATGAATGAATTTTAGACTTTTGTTTGATCAAAAACTCTCGTTACATTATTTATGTATATTCATACAAGAAAATGGAAACATAACTCAAGGTATCCGCCAGTATAGTTCAAACACTGCCTGGAAAACATTTTAATTTTGTTGAATGCTGGTAAAAAAAATGTAAGATATATATATATATATATATATATAATATATATAATATATATATATATACACGGTGAACCAAAAGTAGGTGGACAGTAGGTTGAATACGGTTTGTGTTATATTATATTATAACTATGGTGTTCATTATAACTATGGTGTTTGTGTTATATTATAAATATTATAACTAAATTTATTTAAATTTTATTTTGTATTATAGTATACAAAAAAATTAAATATGTATTCTCAAAATAAACGTTATCATTTACTGTCCACCTACATTTGGTTCACCCTATATATATTATTTATTTATTTATTTATTTATTTATTTTCGTGACGTAAACATAGACAAATTGGCATGGCAAAATGGAGAGTCGCAGTCAATGAGCTGATGATGTGTGTGAAGCTAGTATCATGTAAACGGCTTATTAATTAAATAAAATAAAGCAATAGGATGTGATAGGACTGACGAGCATTATTTTGTCTTAATGAAACTAATTCTGGGTCTTAATATTCTTTTCTCTTTCTTTGCAGGTTGGTTGCTGGTGATTGCCCCTCTGATGCCATTCGATGTGCTTCATGAGAGATAAGACTCCTTCTCGGTGTAATATATATATATATATATATATATATATATATATATATATATACTGTATATATATCTTTTGTATTTTTTTTTACTGAATGTAAGTGGTGTGTGTCCTTCAGTGCAATAAAAATCCCTCGTAATCCGGTTAGATAGAGAAAGCAAGATTGCACTGACAAATAAGGGTGGAAAAATTCATGGAATTACTGCGCGTAAAACACACACACACACACACACACACACACACACACACACACACAACTTCTCCAGAGCAATTGCCGCTGTTTGATGTTGCGTGGGGTCGCAAGATGAAATGAACAATGTCGTATAAAAGTATATATATATATATATATATATATATATATATATATATATATATAATATGCTGCAAACCCACAAGGAAAAAGAAAAACGATTCCAAGGCTTTTCGTGTATTCAGAGCTACACCTCGTCAGGGAATGAAGAGAGAAGGCAAGATGCCCATAAATATATACAACGTAGCGGAAACCAAAACAATTAGCACATACTTAACAAGAGTTAATGAGAGGCAAAAGGAATTTAAACAAGATATTGTAAATTTTATACATTCCCGCACTGTTATTGAATTGGTAAGCTTTGATGTATGCTCGTTATTCACAAAAGTCCCTGTTGATGACCTACTTGATTTTTTAAAAGATAATATCTCTGAATATTCTTTCCCTGTTCAACACAACACTCTTATTGAGTTAATTAAGCTTTGTGTCAAAGATTGTAAATTTCAGTTTGAAAATAAGTTTATGCTATGTCGTTTGGATTGGCGATGGGAAATCCCCTTTCACCTGTACTAGCTAATTTATATATGGAATTTTTTGAAAGTAGAATTTTGCCTACGATTGTTAATTTTAACCTGGTTTGGTACAGGTATATAGATGATATTTTATGCCTTTGGCCTAATAATTTGGATGTTGACTTATTTCTTGATAGGCTCAACAATTTAGTCCCATCTATTAAGTTCACAGTTGAAAAAGAAAATGATGGAAGCCTATCTTTTCTGGATCTAAAAATTTGGAGATGCTCTAATCCAGGGGTTCTAACATGTTGCTCTTCAAATGGGCAAATGTTGCTCACGAACAAGCCTGCTTTTCTAATGCAAAGCAAAAAGGATAATATTTTTCCTGAAATTTTTACTGCTGACTTCAAGATAACATTTTCATTCATGGTCGACATTTTTAGCCATTTAAACGACTTAAATCTGAGGTTGCAAGGAAAAATAATTTTGTCGTTGCCTTATATGAGGAAATTACGGGATTTAAAAAAACCCAACTTTTTCAGAGCCAAGTTTCTAAGGAGAATCTTAATCATTTTCCTGAACTTAAAAAATGTCTGGCTGAAACTGCTAGCAACTGTCCATCACTCGTAGTAAAAGCACTCGAAAACATTAGTGACGAGTTCGAAGAGAGGTTCAAACACTTAAAAGAGCATCTACCAAACTTTCAATTATTGACAAACTACATAAATTTCGAGATTGATGATCTGACACAAATTTTCAAACAAGAGGAAATAGCAGCTGCAGAATTAGAACTTATTGATGTTTTTCAATATACCTAAAAATTTTAATTAAGCATTATGAAGTTTGCATGCGTTTAAAGAAATATTTAAATAGTTAAATATTTATCTAATTAAAACTTTAAGCTTAAGTTAAAGGCTTTTTTTTATATATGTTGCTCACACTGTAATTAAGTGCCAAAAATTTGCTCACTTAAAAAAAAGGTTAAGAACCCCTGCTCTAATCTGTTCAAATTTGAAGTCTATCGCAAGCCTACTAATAATAACTCATATGTGCATTTTTATTCTGACCATCATCCCTCGATTAAATCCTCTATTTTCTCTGCTATGTTTCTTCGAGCATTGAGAGTTGTCAGTCCTGAATTTTTAGATTCCGAGTTATGCAATATCATGAATATTGGTACTAAATTATGTTATCCTATTTCATTTTTAGATAACTGTCTTAGGAATTTGAGCGTAAAAATATCCTTAGCCTACTGTTGGTTTACGTCGTCGTCGTCGGCCTAGGCAAGCTACGGCTTGGGACCGTAGCGCATCTATCCGGTATAGGTTAACCTGGATGATGTAGCCATAAGCACTGCCGCTAGTTAAGTGCCAACCAGTGATTATCTCACTAGCCGTATTGAGTCCGTTAGGCGAAACTGCGACAGTACCAAAGGTGGAAAATATAACCTTGGATTTCTATTATTTATTTGTAAAATGGACATGGTATTAGATTAAAATAAATATTTGAATATAAAATTAACTGACAATTGTGATATATAATTAATTATGTTTACATACAATAAATAATATAGTATACATAAAATTAGTATTATGTGGTTCACAATTGAATTATAATGGGGTAACTAATTTAAAATGAATTTATACTATTCCGAAATTCAAGACGGTAAAATTAACATTTATCTTGAAACTAAAATAAGAGTATTCACTACACACACCCCCACCAGAGAGGAAGTTCAAAGAGTTCCGAACGACACAGATTTCCGCTGGACCTTTTTGGTAGCTACATGTACCTCGCTTAAGGTTGATTCCAAAAACGCAGGCTTAAGACGATCGATAGAAACCTTGTCGACCTTGGAACCGCGCTGGATGAGAAATGATTTGCGCGTACGTCGGAGAACTTCATAGGGTCCGTCATATGGACATTGGAGAGGCCGTTTTGGGACAGGTACACGAACGAAAACGTGGGTGCAAGACTGGAGGGCTGGGGAAACAAAGATGTTCTGTTGGCTAGTCAATCGAGGGGGAACAGGCTGAAGGACTGCATGTGAGAGGAAAGTGTTTGAGCGAATTCCGTAGGATCACATGACTTATCCCCTGCAGTGAAGTAGCCACCTGGTAGCCGCAGTGTTGTTCCATAGACTAGTTCAGCCGCTGTAGTCTTCAGATCACTCTTAAATGCAGAGCGAATACCAAGCAAAACGAGTGGAAGCTTATCCATCCAATGGGAGTCTTCGTGACACATAAGGGATGACTTCAGCTGGCGATGGAAACGTTCGACGAGGCCGTTAGCTTGCGGATGATACGCACAGGTATGCGCATGTACTGTACCCAACAAGCTGGTAAACTTCTTCCAAAGCGAAGACTCAAATTGGCGACCTTGGTCAGTGATGACTTTTGTCGGCAATCCAAATCTTGATACCCATCCATGAAGAAAGGCTCTTGCAACAGTGTCCGCTTGGATATCAGGAAGTGGGATGGCTTCAGGCCATCTGGAAAAGCGGTCGAGACAGGTGAGCAGATAACGTTGGCCTTGAATCACTGAAGAGGGCCAACAATGTCTACATGAATTACCTCAAATCGCTGGGATGGGGGCGGAAATGCGTCAAAGGGGGACCTGGTGTGCCTTTGGACTTTGGCACGCTGGCAGGCAAGGCACGTTTTGGTCCAATGTTTGACATCCTTCCGCATCGAGGGCCAAACAAAGCGAGAGGTAACCAGGTGTTGCGAAGCACGGATACCAGGATGGGAGGGGTTATGAAGATCCGTGAAGACTGCTTGCCTGTGACATGGAGGGACATAAGGGCGAATAGCAGCTGTTGATACGTCACAATAGAGGGGCACAGACAATCCTGGCATACTCATTTTCTTGAGGGAAAGTGAGTGAGTGGAGTCTTCTCTGAGCAGGTCTTGTAGTTCCGTATCCTTATCTTGATCCTGTGCAATAGCATTCCACAGTGTAGAGCTGAGGGTAACAGAAGTAATCTCTATTCTTGAAAGTGCATCCGCTGGAGTGTTCAAGACACCTTTGATGTGGCGGATATCTGTGGTAAATTGCGAGATATAATCGAGTTGCCTGATGACTCTGGGAGAGTGGTTACAGCTGTTTTTATTGAAGACAGTGACCAAAGGTTTGTGGTCGGTAAAACACAAAACTCTCGGCCTTCAAGGAAATGTTGAAAATGCTTCACGTTTAAGTAAATAGCAAGAAGTTCACGTCCGAAAGCACTATAACGCGTTTGGGCTGGCTGCAGCTTTTTCGAGTAAAACGCGATGGGTGCTTGTTGACCGTTAATGGTTTGTTCCAACACTCCACCGATCGCAACATCTGATGCATCGACCGTCAGAGTTAGGGGGGCATCACTGATAGGAAATGACAGAGACAATGCACTATTGATAGCATTTTGGCATTGTCGAACGCCTGTAAACTATCGCTACACCATACCAATTTTGTTACCTTGCGTTTGTGTGTGATCATAGCGTGTAGAGGAGCAAGAACACTGGCACAGTTTTTTAATGAACTTGTGGTAATAATTTACCAAACCTAGAAACCGATGTAACTCACGCTGATTATTTGGCATTGGGTAATTTTTTATCACTTCACACTTGTCCTGAAGGGGGGTAATTCCGTGCTGCGAAATCGTGTGACCAAGAAATTCCAAGGTTGGCTGTGCAAACACACACTTAGATGCATTAATAGTAACACCGTATTGTTCTAAGCGTTGAAAGAGGAGTGAAAGATGTTCCTTATGTTCCTCTTCCGTTGAGCTGGCCACAAGCAAATCATCGATGTAGGCATAACAAAGTCTAAGCCTCTGGTGACCTCATCTATAAACCTCTGAAAGGTTTGCGCAGCATTCCGTAGCCCGAACGGCATCTTCACAAATTCGAATAACCCAAATGGTGTACAAACTGCAGTCTTGGGAATATCCGAAGGCTCTACGGGATGTGGTGGAAAGCCTTAACGAGATCTATTTTACTGAAGATAGATTTGCCGTGGAGAAGAGAAGTAAAGTCTTGGACATTTGGTACCGGATATCGGTCCGGGATGGTTGTCGAATTTAAAAACCGGTAATCCCCACATGGTCTCCAGTCTCCTGACTTCTTCTGGACCAGGTGTAGGGGAGAGGACCAACTGCTTTTGGAAGGTCTTATTATCCCAAGATCTATCATAAGCTGGAATTCCGATTTGGCAGCTTTCAGTTTGTCCGGGGTAAGACGTCTGGGTTTTGCAAACACAGGGGGACCTTTTGTTGTAATGTGATGGGTAATGGTGTGCTTAATGGTATCACCCATCTGCATAGGTTGAAGAATTCCTGGATATCGTTGGAAAAGGCACTGGTACATGGAATTAGGGGAACGAGGGAAAGTGCAGAGTTCGAGGCGTCCGGAAGGGCAACCTGTTTGGCAAGAACAGAAAGCAGTGTGGCCTGGTCGCATAAGCGTCGCTTGTCAAGATCCACCAGGAGTTTGAAATGCTGGAGGAAGTCAGCGCCGATTATGGGATGCCGCACTTGAGCACAGATGAAAATCCACTTGAAGGATCGGTGAAGGCCCAAGTTTAGTTCACGCGACTGAGTACCGTACGTGGGTATGCGTGAACCGTTAGCAGCGTATAGAGGCGGAGATTCCGAGTGCGTATGACAGATTTTTGAGGGAATACACTGACTGACGCTCCGGTATCAACCAAGAAATTGACACCAGAGTTCCTGTCCTTTATGAATAACAGGTTGGCAGTGCGAGTACTAGACGCCATTAGGACTCGCTGCTGGGGTTTTCCGACGAAAAATTGCAAGGGGAGATGCACTTCCTAGCCTTCTTTCGAAATTTCGAGTGGTAGAAGCAGATCTTCCCGGAACTCGAACGATGCCTCTTCGTAAATCTTGACCGAGAATGGCTTCTTTGCCGTTGATTTTGTAGCAGAGAACAAACGTGGTTGAGTCGTTGACTTAACTCTTTCACTTTCAACTCCAGTTCCGATTGTGTGTTCACGTTGTTGACCGGAGCTGTGTCAATCTCCACTACTTTGTTCGCAGTTGCTGCTAGTTTATCAACTGGAGTAGCAGGATCCATAGTGGCCAAGACACGCTGAGCTGATGGAGGAAGTTTCTGCAAGAACAACTGTCTAAAGATGTCCGTATCGAAGGTTTGTGCGCGTTCGCCTAGAGCGCACTACATAGCCCTCAGCATTTGAGTGGGCTTACGGTCTCCAAGTTCTTCTTTTGAGATTAACTGATGTAGTTTCTCACGCTCGGAGACAGTGGTGCGGCACAGGATGGCAGACTTCAGATCGTTGTATGGGTCCTCACTCGTGGAAGTACACACGATGACGTCACGGACTTCAGAGATGATGCTCGCTGGTAGAGAGGACAAAACATGATCGTATTTTGTCCTGCTAGCGGTGATCCTTCCCAAGTTGAATTGTGATTCCACTTGGTGGAACCAAATAAATGGATCACCCGGCCAGAAGACGGGGAGCTTTACGCTCAAGTGGGAGATGGCACCAGCGTCGTCAGGCATCTTCTCCTATGCTTGCTGACGTACAAGCAAGACGACAAGTTACCAACGAAGGAGTGGAGGTTGAGACGAGCGCAGGCACAGAGCGCACGGGCAGGGGTGAGGGGCAGAGGGCACGAGCGACATTACAGTCTGATCCTAGTCGCTCGGGTGAAGGGGTGATGGGCACGAACGACGTTACAGTCTGGTCCTAGTCATTCGGGTAAAAGGGGGGAATCCAACTCCGGAGTCACCAATTGTTGGTTTACGTCGTCGTCGTCGGCCTAGGCAAGCTACGGCTTGGGACCGTAGCGCATCTATCCGGTATAGGTTAACCTGGATGATGTAGCCATAAGCACTGCCGCTAGTTAAGTGCCAACCAGTGATTATCTCACTAGCCGTATTGAGTCCGTTAGGCGAAACTGCGACAGTACCAAAGGTGGAAAATATAACCCTTGGATTTCTATTATTTATTTGTTAAATGGACATGGTATTAGATTAAAATAAATATTTGATATAAATAATTACTGACAATTGTGATAATAATTAATTATGTTTACATACAATAAAATAATATAGTATACATAAAATTAGTATTAATGTGGTTCACAATTGAATTATAATGGGGTAACTAATTTTAAAATGAATTTATATTATTCCGAAATTCAAGACGGTAAAATTAACATTTATCTTGAAACTAAAATAAGAGTATTCACTACACTACCTTAGCATGTTAATTTTCAATATCTTCCGACTTTACTAAAAGCAATTGGCATCAATGTAGTCTTTAAGTATAATAATACTGTTAAATCACGCCTAATAAAGAATAGCCCGGATAATGTTGTTGGTTGTGTGTATTCGATCGGATGTACACAATGTAACTCAGTATACAGTATATAGGCCAAACGGGTAAAACAGCATAAATATGCGTGCAGAAGAGCTAATAATTCCAATGCTTTGTTTAACTATATGTATAGATGTAATCATAGCATCAAGTGGGATAGGTCTAAAGTGCTTGTTGAAAACAGAGATATAATAGAAAGAAATATTCTAGAATGTGCATTTATCCATTTTAAAAACAATTTCAATAACAGTGCGGGAATGTATAACATTGACAATATCTTGTTAAAATTCCTTTTGCCTCTCATTAACTCTTGGTAAGTATGTGCTAATTGTTTTTGTTTCCGCTACGCTTGCCTTCTCTCTCATTCCCTGACGAGGTGTAGCTCTGAATACATGAAAGGCCTTGGAATCGTTTTTCTTTTTCCTTGTGGATTTGCAGCATTCATTCATTTCACGTGTTTAATTGTGAAATTCATCATATATATATATCCAGGGTTGACAAAAGTAAATAGACACCTATTTTTTTTTTTTTTATTTAGTTACTAAAGTCGATAAGTAATAATAGATGTATTGAATAAATATATTTAGAATCCTCAAAAGAATTTAAGGGTCAAAGGAAATTTTTTGATCATTTTTGTAAGTATGTCTTTTTAAGCCAGGTAGGGTTAGAATATCCCCCTTTGGGTTGTCATTTGGACTATAGACATCACGTTATTATGGGACATGCAATCATTGCACTTATCTTTAGAAACTTTTTAAGTTAACCCAGATCTCCTTTTCATAGATTTGAAGCACGAACTTAGACTAAACTGACAAACTGCCTCGAAACACCCATTGTGACACCTCATGCAACATTTGCACGTGTTTTGCATGAGTGTCATTCCATGCATGCCAATTTTAGCAATAAAAGGGCTGAGCATTTTCCATTCATCATCACTTGAAATTTGAAGATGGTTCGACGACAACTCAGCATCCAAGACAGGGGAAGGGCCATTGGCTGGCTACAAGATGGACAAACTCAGAGAACTGTGGCTCAGCGTCTAAATGTAAGCCAAAGCGTTATCGGCAGACTCTGGCAGAGGTTCAGGACAACTAATGCTGTTCAGAATCGCCCCCGTTCTGGAAGACCCCGATCAACAACAGCACGAGAAGACCGCTTCCTGATGATAACGGCGTTGCGACAGCGCTTTTTGACCGCACGGCATCTTCGGGATCGACTCAGAGCTGCCAGAGGCACCAACGTGTCCGACCAGACCATTAGGAATCGTCTGCGAGACCGAGGTTTGCGATGCCGGCGTCCTGCAGTCCGACCACCGCTACTTGACAGTCACAGAAGGGCTCGCCGAGATTGGTGCAGACGTCATATCCGGTGGAACCGTGGTCAGTGGGCAGAGACAATGTTCACAGATGAGTCACGCTTCTCGCTCCAGTTCAATGATGGCCGGGCTCGTGTTTATCGTCGTCAAGGAGAGAGATCTGCTGATGTCAACGTTGCTCAACGTCTACCATTTGGAGGAGGAAGTGTGATGGTGTGGGCGGGGATATCCATGAACCACAGAACCCCTCTGTACGTCGTCAACGGAAATTTGACTGGTCAGCGTTATCTCAACGAGATTGTTCAACCTCTGGTAATTCCACTTCTGCAGCGGATTGGACCAGGAGCTTGGTTCCAGGACGACAACGCAAGACCTCATCGTGCCAGGGTGGTGACCGACTTCCTGCAGGAGCAGAACGTTCAGCACATGGATTGGCCTGCATATTCACCCGACTTGTCACCCATTGAGCAAGCGTGGGATGAACTAGGGCGGCGAGTTCGATCACATCACGTCCCTGCCGTCAACCTCCGGCAACTGGCTCAGCGATTAGTCGCAGAATGGCAAGCGATCCCTCAACGTTATTTCCAACGCCTGATGAACAGCATGCGCCAACGTTGTCAAGAATGTGTGAATGCTAACGGTGGCTACACCAGTTACTGAAGCTTCTGCGACTTGTGTGAACATCATTTTGGGGGGTGCATGACTTTTTTTCATCAGGGTAATAAACTAGTGTCTAATCAAGTTTTTTTTTTGTGTTTTCTGTTCTTGAGCCATCAAAGAATTATTTTGTCATTAGTCGTCACCATTTTAGCTCGTTAGCTTATATTTATATGCACAAATATTTTTGACCCTTAACTTCTTTTGAGTAGTATATATAGGCGCGTCTTTGGTTGAATATATTGTAAGAGCATAATGCATGACGTAATTTCCAACTAGTGCATAAAATTATAGGGACTTTAGTTTGTAAGAAGAACAAGAGTTAAATTTCGAGAGCGGGGAAATTTTTGAAATAAGGCACTATTAGTCGCGTAGCTGACCCGATTGTAAAGTTATGCATTGGATTGTTTTCTGTAGTAATTTTGAAAATATGTTTATTGCAGTGTATAGTTTTGTGGAACGGCAAATTTGCTGCGTCGTAGAGGGCATTTCGTAAAGTTTCGTCTGTTCCTTTTCGGTTTGGTTTTACGTTGCTTTACGTGGCTTTCCGTCCCCTGAACGTTTGTGCGTTGCGTTGGTTGGAGGTTGTCGTCATTTAAGACGCCTTACATCTTGATGTAAGGTGAACTACGATTTAAGTGGATTTGTCTGGAGTTCCTATAGAACATCGGGAAAACTGGCTTCTTCGGAGCAAAGTCGAGTTCGGGGTCCTTATTCCCTCGTAGCATACTGACGGCAGTTTGAAAAAAGGCCCGATTGGAGTTGACTACCTTTTGGTATGTAATTCTATGTTTTATATAAATGTTTAGTAAAGTGTATGAAAAGTCTTTGTTCTTCGTGGTTTCGAGTCAATCACGTTTAAATTAGTATTCAACGTAATAAAACGAAGTATCGTGAGAACTTTAAACGAAGCGGCCTCAGCGCTATCGACAACAATATTGAGAGGAAGACCGCAATTTTAATTAAATTACGCAACCTACTTAAATAACAAAAAAGACCAATTTCATAATGGCCCTTGGCGAAACCTAACCTGACCTGAGCCTCATCGAAGCGAGTTAGGACCCGGACGCAGTTGAGGGCTCTGAGGATGTTTTCTGTGAAGTACAGATATAGTGAGATTACCAGCTAACTTATTTTAACCTAACAAAATTTTAAAGTACAAATTTTTCTTTGGTATTGTTTTAATAACTTAATGATTGTGTAAGTGACTGTTCAACCTAAGCCCAGCTACCTGTCATATTGTGTATATATATATATATATATATATATATATATATATATTATATATATATATATATATATATATATATATATATATATAAGGTCATCCCATAAGTAATGTCGTTTTTTAGATCGGAATTTGAAGGACAAAGAAAAACTCAACTGAAACTTTTTAATCTAGTATATATTTTCCATCGGAATCAATGACACTCTGCCAACGTCCTACAAGCTTTTCAATGCCATGTTTATAAAATTCAGGCGGTTTTGAGGCGAAAAACGTACAAAGACTGGTGTGCAGGTCATCTAAAGAAGTATACTGTTTCTCGTCAAGATACTTTTGCAGACTTCTGAAGAGATGATAATCTAAAGGCGCAAGGTCTGGAGGATGTGGAAGTTTTTCCCACCCAAGCTCTTCAATTTTGCAGAAGTGATCCGAGCGGTATGAGGACGTGCGTTGTCGTGGTGGAACACAATTCCTTTCCGATTAACCAAAGAAGGTCTCTTTTCTTTTAGTGCAGTTTTCAATCGATCCAGTTGTTGACAGTAGATTTGAGCGGTGATTGTTTGGTTGTGTGGTAAGGTTCCAAAGTGTATTACACCACCGTTATCCCACCAAACACTAAGCAACACCTTCCGAGGGTGAAGATTTGGTTTTGGGTGTGGTGTCGCTGGTTCTCCGGCACAAACCCACTGTCGACGGCGCTTAACATTCTGGTACAGTATCCACTTTTCATCACCAGTCACTAAACGGTGCAAAAACGGATCTTGGAGTTCACGGGAATGAAGAGCTGTGCTAATGTTTACCCGCACCCTCAGATTGTTGACCGACAATTCATGTGGCACCCATTTTCGTAACTCAGGCACTTTCCCGAGTTGTTGCAAATGTCGATGGATGGTGGACGGGGATGAATTGAGTTTCTGGGCCAATTCTTCGACAGTTGTTGAACAGTCTTCTTCAAGTGCGGCTAACAGCAGGTCATCATCAAACTCAGCAGGGCGTCCAGAGCGTGCTGCATCTGTCAAACAGCAGTCACCATTCCTAAACTTTTGAAACCATATTTGACGTTTCCTCACATGCAGAATATCGTTGCCATAAACATCCTGAATGTTTCGCGTTGCTTCAGTAGCACTATTCCCTTTTTTGAACTCTTAAAGCATTATATGCCTGATATGGTCTTCTGATACCGCCATGTTTATGAGGGGTTCATTTAAAGCACAACACACGTCTTCACTGATCAAGGTCTGTGAAGTATGTAGCGAAACACGATAGATCTCTT
Source organism: Bathynomus jamesi (assembly GCA_023014485.1). Taxonomy (NCBI): domain Eukaryota; kingdom Metazoa; phylum Arthropoda; class Malacostraca; order Isopoda; family Cirolanidae; genus Bathynomus; species Bathynomus jamesi. The sequence goes on along the minus strand of JAJOZX010004770.1, from coordinate 88,447 downwards.
CTTAGATATAACCTTCGGAAAATTTATGCTTAAACCGAGTAGGACTAGTTTAAACTTAATCTATCGTAAAAAACGACATTACTTATTGGATGACCTGATATATATATATATATATATATATATATATATATATATATATTATATATATATATAATATATATTATATATATATATATATATATATTAGGGGTGCACCGGATATGATATCTGGCCGGATATTGCGAAATATCCTGTATCCGGCCGGATATGTCGGATATAGGCCAAGACATTAGAAAAAATGGAAAGCCCTACAGGGCCCACCCCTAAACCAGTCCAGCAACACTTTTTATATTAAATCAACACAATACTGATGACAAGAATAAATAAACCATCTGTCCATCCTTAACGATTACAGTTCTATTAATATAATCAGAGCTTTTTATAAAAACGTCTAGGCGTTAAATTTTTTAAAAAGAGTAAAATATTGCTAGACCCCTGCACTTGCTTTCCATTCTTTTTTCTCCTTTTTTTCCTTTATTTTCAAAACAATACGAAACATTACAAGCTTGACAAATATAAAACAATACATTGAATGCAATATAAAATGCCTGGAATGAAATCAATGAATGGAGGGCAGTATTGTGTAGGTCAGATGCCGCCATTCAGCCTGGAGGTCTTCAGAATAAAAAAAACTCAACGACAGTGATTTAGAACTTTTTCCATTGTGGTGCAGAAACAAGAGCATTTCTCCTCTTTTAGGCAATATTCGGGATCGCCTTGCTTCATAGATGTTTCCATATTCAGAAAACATTCTCTCTGAAAATACAGAGGATGCGGGTGTGCAGAGAAGCTTTGAAACAATAGTTTTAAGGAGAGGAAATCGGTCCTCCTCCTTCCAAATTTGAACTGGACAGCGTTTCCTATCTACGGGGCTCCAATAAACCTTAGCCCCCCGCCCATGGCCTAAACCATTAGAGGTACAGTAAAACTAAACATACCTTACAAAAGAGAATTTAATCCTGCATTTAATGAGAAACAATTAAAACTTGGTGTTCCCGCCATTGGCTTTCAAGACAGCCTGAATTCGCTTTGGGTAGCTTGCCAAACGTGACGTGAATAGATCTTGATCGTTACGCAAATTTGCTAAAACAGTTTCAATGTGTTGCGTCATTGTATCCTTCGAAAATCGATTTGCTGCAGGTTCTTGAAACAAGAGACATTCAACCTTGTCCTTTATAACTGATCCAATGTGTTCACAGACGTTCAGGTCAGGAGAATTTCTTGGCCATTCTTCATTTCCAAAGAAATCGATCTCATGGTTCCACAACAACTGTTGAGTGGCTAATGCCTTAAAGCAGGGGGCCTTATCGTGCAGAAGTGTGACCTGATCGACATCCATAACATTGTTTGGGTTTCTTAGAAAAGGAATGACATGCTGGGATAGAATAATATCACGAAAATACTGTCCATCCCAACTCTGACCATTTGGCTTCAGCACCCACATGAGTTTCTCTGCAGTGAACAAAACAAACACACCAACACAGTCTGGACTTTTTAATAATTCGCGCTAATGTTCATTGTCATCGATTTCATCTGGTGGTGTGGCCCACACTCGATCATTTTGGTAGTTAGGCCGACGTGTTACATAAATAAAAAATCCATCGGAGACAGCTAAATGCATGAAATCATCCACATCCCAATCTTCAAGATAATGGGCAAACCACATTCTGTCATCGATGTTAAGTTGAGTTTTTCTTGGCTTTGGAAGTTCATGCCAAGGCTTTAAACCTTGCCTATGACGGTACAGTCGAATGATCTCACCACTAACGATCTTTCCTCTCAACACTTCGATCTCTCTAGAAAGTTTAGCACAGTTGTTTTTCCGCCTACGCGTACCGCTTTCAATGATGTCCTTTGTTTCCTGAGAGAGTGGCAAATTTGGGCGCCCAGATTTGGTTGTATCCATTTCACATTCATCCAAAGTTTTATTCCAGTTTCTTTTGACGAAGTCCTCACTTCTTCGCAACTTTTTGGCAACCCATGAACGTGTTATAAAGGTGGCTCCAGCATCACGAGCTTCCCGAAATGTTATTGCTCGTATGCGATCTATCACACGTTGCCTCTCCGAATCACCAATTAATTGAGAAGCCATTATATTATCACTTTATCAGCTAGAGTAATTTTAATACCTGCAATAAATAAAGAATTTTATATATTTTCATAATCACTAAAAACTATTTCGATATAAGTAAACATGTAAGCTGAAAATGGGGGGGCTAAGGTTTTTTGGAACCCCTTACAAGAGTTTCAGATGCATATCGGTCTAACTCCCCTGCAATCAGTAGAACAGGAGCAGTCTTTTTTTCAGCCTTTCTTCTTTTGTAACTTACTTCCCCAGATTGCTCTCCTTTTGTGGTCTCCATAAAACACGCTTCAAGAATGTCCTCTTCGTCTTTCCTCTTTCGCATAGGAGAACTGGAATTTGAGCTTCTTTCGCTTCCACTTTCATTACCTTCACTTTCATTTTCATTAGAATCATTACCACCTTCGTCATTTTCAATACCTATGACTTCTTCAATCAGCCAGGATTTAGCCTGCTCTTTTTGATCTTGTTGAAAGAAAGATAATTATACCGCGGATCTATTGCAGTCGCAGTCACATAAGGCCCTGTTTTTCATTTTGTTCAAAGACTTCCCATCATTACTCTCAGACAAGAAACGCGCTGGAAGAGAAGTCAGGGGTTCTCTCTTTGTCGTTTGAACACCTTGGTCATCATGGCCAATCTTTGAAAGAAATCTTTGTAAAATACAAATGCTTGGGATTACGAAGACAAAGTTGATTTTTCCGAACTCATTTCCTGAGTTAGTTGGAAGAATGGTTTTAATATTTTAAGATTTCGTATCGGTGTCCACTCGAAGGATGTGATGGTAGGTAATTCACTACGATCAGCCAAATACAGTTGCACTGGAATTGTTAATTTATATAATCTTTCTAGCATCAAATATGCACTGATCCAACGTGTTGGGACATCTTGAACCAATAGGAGAGGCTCAAGATTTTGCTGCACTTGAATGTGTTTGAAATTGTTACAGGCCAAAGGAGAATGATTAAAGTGAGTTGCAAGGCGGCGACTTTTTGCAAGGATATCAATTACACTCCTCTGAACCATAATTGAGTCACTAATAACCAGTTGGAGTAAATGAATGCTGCAGTGTATTGAAGGTATTTCAGCCAGGTTACTACCAAGAGCCATATTACTAGCTCCATCCCTCACCAATAAATTCCTCTTATTTGCATCAAGCTCCCAACTATCCCACAAAGAGCGAAATTTTTCAGACATATTCTTGCCAGGATGCGACCCTGAGAAATGAGAGGCATGTAGCACAGCATCGTATCTTTCAAAATCTTTACCTATCCAGTGACCCGATAATGATATAAAACTTTCTTGAGAGGTTGTGCATGTCCATATATCTGAAGAAAAGCTGACATGCTTTACTTCTTCCAGCTTCTGAGCAATTTTAGACTTGAATTCATTATAAAGACGAGGAATTATAGTATCAGAGAAGTACCTTCTGCTCGGTAAGAGATATCTGGGTTGGAGGTAGGCCATTAGATCAATAAAACCATCATCTTCAACTAAAGTAAATGGGTGGTTGTCCAAAGCCATCATCATGCCAATTTTACGGTGAATCATCACAGACCTGGAGTCATTGATGTCCCATATTTTTTTAGATGAAAAGCTTTCCTCTATTGAGATCTGCTTACTCATTTGGTCCATTTTCTTTTCTTTCAGAGTACTACCAGTAGAAGTTGATGGTCTAGCCCGTATTCTATCTATGCCTATTTCCTTATTCAGTCGCAGCTATTCTTTTTTTGTCATTTTCGTTTTTGGCTTCAGCATACTCTTTTGGGTGATTAATCTTCAAATGATTATGAAGAGGTGTTGTGCTAAAAAACTTTTGGCCACCTTCCTCCGTCCCACGTTTGATAATCTTTTGGCAAATATTACACTTTGCAGTGATATCGCTAGGATCATTTATTGTATACAGTGACCACACAAAACTTGTCATGATTAATACTTAATAGTTTAATACAACACAAGAACCTGAAAGAGAACAAAACAATTAAACATTTGAATATACTTAAATTATTATTGATCTTATATTTGGAGGGGGGCGCTTGCCCCCAATGCAAAACAAAACATAGCAATATGAGTGTAAAAATAATACGGTACCTAATAATATATATCCGGCCGGATATGAAAAATTCATATCCGGTGCACCCCTAATATACACACACACACACACACACACACACACACCTCGTTTAGGTTCCGTGGGTTGGTCTCTCTTCACACGGAAGTCAAGCTGGTGACTCCGCCTCTAGGCCTGGCTTGGTGGAGGAGCGAGTTGCTCTCTTGCGCTCTCCACCTCCACCGCACATAGTCAGGTACACCCGGCTCATCTGGTATCGTCCTGAGCCAGGCATCTAGTCTTCTCTTAAAGACTTCAACTTTGACAACTGTAACGTTTCTGAGGTCCTTTGGAAGCTGGTTAAAAAGTCTTGAACCCCTGACAACCAAGCTATTTTCCTTCAGTGTTGAGGAGGTCCCTTGTCGGGTCTTTAATTTGGGAACACTACACATTCTGCCTTTCCTATTTTCCAGCGTTGTTTGGATGGTAATTGGGTTTAGTTTGAAGTTTGGTGCCAGTTTTTCGATCTTTTCCATATGTAGATTATGGTGTACCTCTCTTTTTTTCTTTCCAGGGAGTACAGATTTAGTTTACGTAGTCTTTCCCAGTAGTTGAGTTCTTTGCAGCCATCAATCTTGTCTGTGAAATGTGTCTGCGTTTTCTAGTTTATTACTTTCTTCCTTTTTATATGGGGACGTCAAAACTGAGCAGTATTCAAGTTTTGGTATGATCAGTGTTCTTAGCAGGGGAATCATTACTGTCTTGTCCCTCCTTTTGAACGTTCTTAGTACCTGTCCCGCAACTCTTTTTGCTTTGTTTACCGCTATCTGATTTTGTATCTTCAATTTGGCCTCACGGTCATTATTACCCCCAAGTCGACCGCTTTCGTGCTTCTCTGAATTTCCTGTATCTGGAGCATGATATGTAGTCTGTTCAAGTTCCTCACTTCTACCATACCTCAAGAGCTGAAATTTCTCGGTGTTAAAAGTCATATTGTTGTCTTCTAACCATTTGTATATTTTGTTCGTGTTCTGCTGATCTTTGTATCGTCCGCAAAGGATGTTAGTACATGTATACTGTTGCTGTTTACTCCACTGTATATGTCTGTTAGCATGATAATGAACAGGAGTGGGGTCAGTACTGTACCTTGTGGTACTGAGCTGCGTACTTCTGATTCTGATGATGATACACCTTGAATTTTGACGACCTGTAGACGTTCTCTGCGGCAGTTGTAGATCCATTTTCCCACTTTGCCTGTTATTCCCATATATTTAATTTTATGTGCTATTATACCATGATTAGTGATGTAGGTCACATCCGCACATTTTCTCGCATCCGCACTTTGGACTGCGGATGTCGTGCGGATGTGGACCGTTGAGATAAAACGTCATTAATAAGCGGAAATTATCAAATTCTACTATATTAATAGAACTAGTTCATTGTGCGCAAAAAAGCGACAAGATGAGAGGCTGTTCTTGTATGAAGTTACTCTCTTGCAACCTACTTAGATCCACGTTACAAAGCTAAGTTATTTTCACCTAGTACATTAGAACGAGTTAAATCATCACTTGGCAAAGCAGTTGAAGAGCTTCAATCTCTTGAATCTGTCGCTTCGCCACCCACCAAAAGAATAAAAGTTTCAGTGACAGAACCAACACCTTCAACAAGCAAATCTATCACAGAATCTGTCTCTCAGTTTCTTGAGTCAAGCAGCAATGACGAGACCTACGCGATGTCAAAAGATGTAGTAAAAATGATCGAGAGCTATCACCAAGAAAAACGCCTGGCTGCATGTGACAATCCTATTAGTTGTGGAAAAATACGCAGAATATCTATCCATACTTGAGTAAACTTGCAAGGAAACATTTAGCCTGTCCTCCAACAAACGTACCAAGCGAGAGATTATTTAGCAGTGCTGGATTAATATATGATGAAAAGAGAAACAGACTGGCAGCAGAAAAGGCAGAAAAATTAATGTTCCTTAAGCATAACCTTCCTATAATTAAGTTTGAACATTAAACGATGAACATCTTAGTTTACTTTATTTTAATTACTCATTTATAAATATGCCTAATAAAACTTTAAACTTAATATAAATAGTTATCAAGCTAATTAAAGATCTCTTTCTATAAGGGTGGAGGTTGGGGAAAGAGGTCGGTGCGGTGCATTTGAGTTGGGTTCACGTCCCGCATCCTGGTAACAATTATGGTTTCTAATTGTGGCTGAAACTCAACAAAATATAACGAATTTATTTGCAGACGAATTCACTGATTGATTTCTATATTAGTTAGATGCTTGATATTATTTTATATGTTCAGAGAAAAGTACAGCAATTATTGTACAATTAATCAATTATACTACATTATAGCTACAGCTCTCTCTATATAATAACTTTATATACGTTAAACACAACAAATCTCGAATATATCCTAAAAAATAACGAAAATGTAGACATCCGCATCCGCATCCGCGGATGTGAAAAAAATGACATCCGCTACATCACTAACCATGATCACAGTTGTCGAAAACTTTCGCAAAATCCATGGATATGACATCATAGTATTCATTGCCTTGAAGTGCATCTAGGCTATTGTTTTTGTGTTCTCTAAGTTGTGATATGTATGATCTTCCTGATCGGAATCCGTGCTGATTTTCGTTGAATGTTTCCAGTGTCTGCAAGAAGTCATAGATTTTCTTTCTGACTATTTTTTCAAGTATTTCCGTGAGGTGGGACGTCAATGACACTGGTCTATAGTTCTTTGAGATCTATCTACTCCATTATATAGCTACAGGGACAATGTTCGCTTTTTTCAAGATACTCGGTATTTCCCCAGTGTCTCGGGATCATCTCTATATCCAGTATAAGGGTGTAGCTATTTTATTGTTACAGTTTTTAATCAATAGTGCGTTCCAATTGTCCGGACCTGCAGCTGAACGTGATTTCATTTGTCCTATAGCTCTCGCTACATCTTCTGGGGTAAAATCAAAGTCTGCTATACATTCTCCTTGCAATTTCTCTTCAAAGACTCCATCTATGTCAGGTATCGCTTTGTCACCTTTTGGGGTACTGAAGACCGATTCATAGTGGCCTCTCAATGTTTCAGATATTCCTTTAGATCGTCTGTTAGTTAATTATTTCCTTTCCTTAAGGGCCCGATGGTAGCTCGCGTTTTGTTTTCCTTTTCGCATAGCTATAGAAGTATTTAGGATTTTTCTTTATTGCTTTTACTGCCTTTTCCTCTTCCCTCTGTATGGGCCTTAATCAGGGTATATATATATATATATATATATATATATATATATATATATATATATATACATATATATATATATATATATAATATTACATATATATAGTTTTATATATATATATATGTCTTCCTTAGTTGATCTTTTTCCGTGTCTCATCTACCCTGTGAGCAGTCCAACATGCTCTCAAAAAGGGTTGGGTACGATTCGATGTGGCGACTCGATGCGACCAACTCGATGTGGCCGACTCGATGTCAGGACAACTCGATGTGATATCTCTAAGGGATATTTTCGTTAGTTTTAACGAAAATATCACAACTTAACCTAACCAATCGTAAAGGGCGTACAGTTGACCTAACCGGGCATTCAGTTAACCTACATTAAATATATAAAGAAAATGAAATCGACTTGGCCTGGCATCGACATCGAGTTGTCCTGACATCGAGTCGGCCACATCGAGTTGGGTCGTATCGAGTCGGCCACGTCGAATTGTCCCTGCCCCCTCAAAAACACACTTCTCTCCCTATTCTTCACTACATACACATGCATCTTACACACTACATAATCTTTTCAAAATCAGCATCAGCTTCAAGAGCCTGGGAGTCCCCTGGGGAGGGGACCATAAATGTCCCCACTTCTGGCCACCCCACTGCCGATACCTGGAATGCAGAGCTGGGCAGCGGGGCTGGATCTGCTACCACCCATTCGAGATGTTCTGGGCAGATTCACTTTTCTTAAACTTCTGCAACATTCGTGGCTTTTTCTCAAATTTTCAATCTGTTGAACACCACCACCACCTCCTCCTCTAAACCTCATCCTCTTTGAAACTCCGGTGTCTGGAACGACTGATAGCAACCCCTTTTCTGTACTCACTTACTTTCTCTGTACTCAATTTCACTCCAAAGGTGAATGTTGCGGATATGTACGCAATGACCTAACTTGTTCTCGTATTCCCGAACTCGAATCTTCCGAATTCTATATCCTCTGGCTACGGCTTGCATGCCAATCTCAAAGTAAATACATCTCCGCTGTTTACCTTTTTTCCTAATTCTACTGACTATCCAAAATTCTTTGACTACCTCACTTCCAAAGTGGAATACATTCTATCCCGCTCTCCCTTTGCTGAAATCTCCAATTTAGGATATTTCAATGTTCACCACCACCTTTGGTTTTCCTCTCATTTCACTGACATCCCTGTTGAACTAGCTTACAACTTTTCTATCCTAAATGACCTAGAGCAGATTGTACAGCATCCTACTCGTATCCTTCTTACTCTGACAAACTTTTTTCTTCGTTGGACTCCTCCGATCACAATCTTATATCTGTTTCCTGTCCTATCACTCCAATTCGGCCTTTGGATGCTCCCAAGAGGAGGCGCCTTTGGCATTTCGGCGCCGTTGATTGGGAGGTCCTTAGGTAGTACTTCTGTCATTTCCCACAGAATAATTATTGCTTCCATGGCTGGGGCCCTTCTGGGTGTGCTGAGCGTATCACGGAGGTGATCCTCTCGGCATGGAGGCGTACATTCCATATTCTATTCCTACTACTAATGCAAAAAAAGCCTTGGTTTAACTTTACTTGGTCTAATGCTATCCGCAACAGAGTGGACGCTTTCAGAAGGTACCGTCGCCATCCAACTTCTGACTCTCACTCAGCTTATATTTCTGCCTGGAATCGTGCAAAATCTGTTCTTGACTCGCCAAAAATTCCTTCATCTGACAAAAATTTGAAATTCTATCCTCTCCTAATTCTTCTTGCTCTTTCTGGCATCTAGCTAAGAACCTCTTCAACAACTTTACTTCCTCTTCTTTCCCGCTTTTCCATTCCGACGACACAGTTGCCGTCTCTTCTCCTGACAAAGCTGAACTCTTCGCTCAAACTTTCGCTTACAGTTTTAACCCTGGATGATTCCGGTGCTGTTCCTCCATCTCCTCCCCGTCTAACTTTAGAAGAGATTCTAATTTCAGATATAATAAAGATGTTTTTCTGCCCTATCTGGGCTCAACTCTAGGAAGGTGTACAGTCCTGATGGTATTCCTCCTGTTGTTCTTACGAACTGTGCTTCAGTGCTGACACCCTGCTAACGCAAATTCTTTCGTCTTTTTCTTATCTGGTACTTTTCCTTCCTGCTGGAAGTTCGCTTTCACTCAGCTTGTCCCAAAGAAGGGTGACCGCTCTCAACCTTCCAACTATCGTCCAAGCTTGATTTCTTGCCTTTTCGAAGTTTTTTAATCCATTCTTAATAGGAAGATTCTTAAACCACTCTCTTCTCACAATCTTCTTTCAGATCGTCAGTATCGGTTCCGCAAGGGACGCTCTACTGGCGATCTTCTTGCATATTTCTCTCACTCTTGGTCATCCTCCTTTCAGGATTTCGGTGTAACTTTTGCTATTGCGCTAGACATATCAAAAGCTTTTGATAGAGTCCGGCGCAAATCTTTAATTTCAAAACTGCCATCCTTCGGTTTCTATCCTTCTATCTATCTGTGCCTTCATCTCTAATTTCCTTTCTGGCCGATCTATAGCTGCAGTTGTAGATGGCCACTGTTCTTCTCCTAAAGCTATCACAGTGTTCTCAGGGTTCTGTCCTGTCTCCACTCTTTTCCTTTTATTTATTAATGATCTTTTAATTCGCATTTCCTGTCCTATTCACTCCTTTGTCGATGATTCCACTCTTCACTTCTCCACCCGTTTCCCAAAGCGTCCCTCACAGCAGTCGCTTCATGATTCGCGTAGGACGGCTGTGGGACACCTGGCCTCTGATCTTTTGCTAAATCTGGTTGGGGCAGAGAAAACCTTGTGGCTTTCAATGCCTCAAAAACTCAGTTTCTCAAACTGTCTACTCGTCACAATCTTCTACACAACTATCCCCTTACCTTCAACAACACACAACTCAATCCTTCCTCTTTTCTTAACATTCTTGGCGTTTCCTTTTCTCATGATCTTTCCTTGAAAGATCACATACACTCTCTTTCTAAAACAGCTTCTAAGAGGTTAGGTGTGCTGTACCGCCTCTGCGGTTTCTTCACCCCCACTCAGTTGTTGTCTCTGTGCAGGGGTCTTGTTCGCCCCTGTATGGAGTATGCTTCTCATGTGTGGGGTGGCTCAACCCCACAGCCGTACTTGACCGGATGGAATCAAAGGCTTTTCGTGTCCTCAATTCCCCACCTCTTACTGATTGTCTTCAATCTCTCTCTCTTCGCCGCAATGTTGCCTCACTCTCTCTCTTTACTGTCGTTATTATAACGGAAAATGCTCTTTTGAACTTCGTAACTGCGTGCCTCCTTTAAGGAGAGCACGCAGGACCGGACTTTCGACACTTTCATATTCTTTTTCTGTCCAACTATCTTCTGCAAAGGTTAATCGATATTTTGTCTTTCATCTACTCAACCGGTCAACAATCTTCCTCAATCCATCTTTCCTCCTTTGTATGACCTCCCATCTTTCAAACGCATTGTCTCTAGGCATCTCGAAAACCCGGACCTTGATTTTGGCTCTTCTTCTATGGGAGGGGCGCTTTTGCGGGCACTTTCCCTTGGCCCTTCTTCCTGCATAAAAAAAAAATATATATATATAGTTACATGCAAAAGTTTGGACACCCAGGCTACTAAATTCTTGGAAACGTTTGAATTGTGGTGTATCCAGAGAAGTGCAAATGCTCAGACATAATATGTGTTAAAGCTATGGCCATATACTATATTTATAAAAAATAATGATTAAAGATAAATCGAAATTGTGTGAAAATAGTTACCATATGATTATTAATTAAGACTGCAACACAAAAGTTTAGGCACCCCTCACAATCTGGATCTCCATTTGCTGCGATTACTTCCGACAGACGGTTCACATATCCATGTACCATCTTTTGCTCTCGTTCATTTGGTAGCCATGATCATTCTTCTTGGTAAAGTACCCCCACTGCCTCTTGTTTGGACCATCATTTCACATTCCCCCCACGACGCTCGATGATAGTGAAGTCTTGGGACTGTGAAGTCCATTAGAAAACTTTGGTTTTCTTATGTCTCAACTATTTTATTTTACTACCATTGGATATATGCTTTGGATCATTCCCCTGTTGAAATATTCAACCACGCCCCATCTTCAACTTTCTCACCGAAGGTAAAACATTTTCAGCCAATATCTACTGATACTTTGCCAAATTTTTCTTGCGGATTATACACAGACCCAAAGCGTGATCGGTCAGCTACCTTGCTTCACTATCTGTATGGTTTTCTTTTTATTTAATCCTCTGTTCCTCTTCCAACAAACGAACTTCATTTGATTGTAGCCGAAAAGTTCGATTTTTCTCTTTTCTGACCTCGGCAATCCTAAAACGTGCAGCTTTGTGATTAAGACCCAAAAATGGTTTTTTCCTCGCATCCCTCCCGTGTAGACAATTCTGAATCACTGAGATATGCAGTGAGGTACCCGCTGCTTCGAGCGACGACTGGAGGACCTTGACAGTAAGTTGGAAGATCTCACCAACATTCCGGACAATCTTATTTACAGCTCTTGCTAATACGTTCGGTGACGTTCCTGATCTTAGTAAGGATACAACAATATCAAACTGCTTCCATTTCTTTGAGGTTCGGGATCGTAGTGAACTAGTATCGTAGTTCGAGAGGTTTGGCAATTTACTCGAAGCTTTCTCGAGACTCGTGTACATCAACAGTCTCCCGTTTCAGATCTTCCGAAAGTTCTCTCGGAGAACCCATATTCCGTTTCACATTGGATCAGAAAAACGATGTTTTCACGCAAAATGATATCTATTATAGATTGTACGTAATTACATTGAAAGTATAAAGTTTCAATAATTTACTTTTTAATTGTTGTAAAAACGAAATATAATGCATGTGGAGTTTAAATATATAAAATAGACTTTCTTTTAATTAAATTTGGAAACGTTCGGGCTACAACAAAGGCTTAATAACTTTTTATCTTTTATATCTCAAATCAGATATATAAATAAGTATATAGCCAGTCTGCGTCCAACTCGTGGTTCGGATCCCGCGTGAAGCTGTTGGTCCTCTCTATCGCACGACCTTTCCTCTTCCGAAGAAAGTTAAATAGCACCACCACCACCACCAAAACAACGACAATAATCACCACCTAGGTCCGTTACCCACAGTTTTCTTTTTTTCCAGTGTGTTTTCGTAATGTGGCCGACATTACCGAAATCAAATTAAAATCTCCATTTTCAATCTTGCAAATGAAAAGTTAATTTAAACTTTCATTAAAAAAAGGTTGATTATGATTCTTGCGAAAAGTCGGTTTGCCTATATTTTATAATAAATCCGATAATCAATGTCGGAGTTTATTGTGGGTGATCTACTCGTATATAAAATCTATCGGCAGTCCGGATCTGGACCACGATCCGGCCTTTGGCGGCGGCTCCTACCCCGTAAGAGATGTCTAATATTTTCAACTCTCTCCTACATTTTTAATAGTTGGGAGCAAAGAGGGAGAGGAAAGTATGCCATATTGAAAATGTCAACCTATACCAGGATAGGCTTTATTAAAAACTTAATACGTAATTAATGTTAAATTAAATTAATAAATTACTGTTAATTATCATCTTTAATTTGGGTCTGTTTTTATGAGTCCTGTGAAAGAAGGTTTTCTGCATTATTGATCCTTTTCAGGTTGGTATTTTATTCGATATTTAATTAGATCACATTTCAATATCATTTTAGAGGTCTTCATAATCTGCATTAAAAATTAATCATTAAAATTACTAATAAATATTCTGTGCGCAGACAACAGAAAATGAAAAGTTTACGAGTGGGCGAAGAGTTTCTGTAATGGTACTTTTAGGCTGCGTCCGAGGTAGGTCTCTACCCGAAAGTGTGCTCCAGAGAACGATTGGAGGAAGTTTGAGATTGAAATACGCGAAGAAATACTCGAAGTAGTATCAATTATTAACGGTTAACTTTCTTTTGGTTTATGGTCGCTTCGTAGTTCCTTGGTAATGGTTTGTTTTATTTTGATGGTCGCCCTTTTAGGCTCACTTCCTTGAAGTCTGCTTTACGATGTACAGTAGTTGGAGTGTTTTTTATGAAGCTGATCAGAGGGCATCTCTTGTCGTAACCCCACATTGGTACTAGAAGGACTTCAGTATAGCTTCCTGCTGGTAACGAGGACTCGCGGGTGTCTTCAATAAACTGACGAATTGCTTTTGTTCGTATTCTACATGAGTTTCTACATACATCTGAACCTCATTAAGAATACTGTATTAATAGGAAAAACTTCTAAGGGTGACTTTTTATGATGCCATTCGGTACGCATTTGAGACACGTATTATCGTATCACATGTACGAAGTTTTTGCAATAAAGCTGTAGGCCCAAAATGAAACGTTTTATGAGCAATATATACAAGGTGTCCCAAAAGTCAGTTTACCGAGGAAAATGTTTTTCTCCTGATGATTTTTCTAAACACTTATGGCAATTTTTTTACAGCAAAAAGCCAGCATGTCTTCAGGACCTTAAAGACTACACTTGTGAAGAATTCCAGCTCTTAAGCAATGATAAGGAACTATGTAAAGCAATTTGCCGGTCAACCGTTGACAGATACAAGATGTGCATCGAACAACATGGACGACATTTTGAACAGTTATGTAACCAGAACTATTCTCATATTTTGTAAATATGTTTCAGAATTTTTTTCTTTGTAGTGAACTCACCTTAGGAGAACATTTTCTTCGGTAAACTGACTTTTGGGACACTCGATGTGTGTATATATATATATGCAAACCCACAGGGAAAAAGAAAAATGATTCCACATCATTCACTCATTTCACTTGTTTAATTGTGAAATTCATCATATATATATATATATATATAAACTATTTGAAATCCTTTCAGATTGAGTTGAGTTCTTTCAAAGATGCGACGATATCTTTTCAGCCAGTTGTAGTTGATAAATATTTACATATACTGTGTAGAACAAGATTAAAGAGGGTTTTTTTTTTTTTGTCAGTTTTACCGTTGTTTCGTTTTGAAAGGAATTCTCTCTCCCCCATTTCCCCCAAAGTTTTTGTCGTTTTATTTGAATATCATTTCCGTGATATCCTTCGGGACTCTTTATTATACTTTTGCGTATGAGGAGATAATGATATGTGGATGTCGTTGTACAGTGTCCCGTGTATATATACCGGGTTGCCCAGAAAAAAGTAAGGTATTGCTTTTATCAACTTTTTATTTACTATTGTCAAGATTTGCTTGCTTTATATGTATTTGTCTTTATAATATTTGTCTTTAATATACTCTATTTATCTTTGTTGCAGATTTTTCAAAAATAAAACTGAAATAAAATCTTAAAAGCAATAGCTTACTTTTTTCTGGGCAACCGTTAATATATATATATATGGGAATGAACTCAGAATGGTCCCCTGAGTTTTTTATGATACACACAGACAGTGCATGGAACAAGGAACTCTTCTGGATAATTAAATCCACTATAGTCCGAATAAGTAATGGTAAATGACAAATACCATAGTTTTTCTTTTTCATGATGCTAGCCCGACGCGGGCAACGGGTCACTCGCAAAGAGGTCCCATAAATATAGCTTCCCTCACCAGCTATCTGCAAAGCAGACAGGATCCAGCTTTGGGACATGGATCTAGGGTTTAAAGCACCTAGCCATGCTACATTTAGAACCTCAATATAGTGGATTTAATTATCCCAGAAGAGTTCCTTGTTCCATGCACTGTCTGTGTGTATCATATATATATATATATATATATATATATATATATATATATATATATATAATATATATATATATATAGGGTGTCCCATAAGTCCGGCATCATAGGAGAAATTCATATTTTTCTTTTCTACAGGCCATAATGTCTGTGAGTAAGGAAGAACGAATCCAGATAATTCTACTCATAGGAAATCGGAGTCAAAGAGAGGCCGCTGCTGAATTTAACAGACTGCATCCAGACACACAACTCTGTGTTATTGGCTCGTCTGGATGCAGTCCGATTTCCTATGAGTAGAATTATCTGGATTCGTTCTTCCTTACTCACAGACATTATGGCCTGTAGAAAGAGAAAAATATGAATTATGGTTTGTAGAAATAGAAAAATATGAATTTCTCCTATGATGCCGGACTTATGGGACACCCTGTATATATATATACCGGGTGAACCAAAAGTAGGTGGACAGTAAATGATAATGTTTATTTTGAGAATACATATACAATTATATTTAATTTTTTTGTATACTATAATACAAAATAAAAAAAAATTAACTTATACCAATACAATACAAAAGCACTGAAAATTTTATCAACGCAGGTGCTCAAATTGCTGTCCATCACAATTTACACAGCTTTGAAGTCTACCTTTCACACTTCGACAAACATTTTTGCACAAGTTTCTTTGTGCATTAATTTCTTGAAATGCATCTCTGATGTAATTTTTCAAATCACCAACACTTCGTGGTTTTCGACTATAAACTTTGTCCTTGAGTACTTCCCAAAGAAAAAATCCATTGGGTAAAGTCAGGTGAACGTGCAGGCCATTCAATTGGACCTCTTCGGCCGATCCATTTCTCGGAATGTTTCATCAAGATACTCACGGACTGCTCTTGAATAATGTGGAGGGGCCCCATCTTGTTGGAAATAGAGGTCATGTGAATTAGGCTGTTGTTATAAGTGTGGAACAACTTCATTCATTAGAATTTCGAGGTACTTATCACCTGTGACTGTTCCATCAACAAAAATTGGTCCTAAAACACCAGAACTTGAAATACCGCCCCAAACAGTGACACCAGGCTGGTTTAGTTGCTGCTCTAATGTTAAATGCATGTTCTCACTATACCAGTAAACACAATTATGTCGGTTAACATGACCTGATAATTTGAAAGAAGCCTCATCGGTCCACAATGTTATCTAAAATTATTGGATTTCCTTCAATTTCGTTCAGCATGATCTCACTAAATTGCAGCCGCCTGTCTGGGTCATCCTCCAATAAGCCATGAATTAGCCGTGGACGATAAGCTTTCAACCCAATAGATTTCAGAATTCGTATAATACACAAACACCATAGTTATAATGAACACCATAGTTATAATATAATATAACACAAACCCTATTCAACCTACTGTCCACCTACTTTTGGTTCACCTGTTATATATATATATATATAAAACATTTTTTTTTTTTTTTTTAAAGGTACGTCACCGAAACCGAAATTATTCAGTTTCGTTGATGAAACTATTCGCGGTTCTTGTTTCGTGCATCTTAATTATTTGAAGAGTTTGGCACAGACGCCATTTATTATTCGTCTTATAAAATTCAAATTACGAGTTTGAAGGGAGATTTTAAGTATTTATTTTTATGTACAACCTAATTTTACTACTGCTTTTTTTGACGTGATGGTCGTTTTGAGCCTACTATCGGAAAGGAACCGCGTACTTGTCGGGAAATTTTGAGCGTATTCTCGTTTAATCTTACCTAATCCAAACTAAATTAACGAAATATAACCCAAAGAAAGTTTACTGATAAAAATTTCCCTTGATAAACACGTTCAACGCTCGTCGGAGAGGATATTCTGGAAACGCCTTAAGGGAGCCGTTTCTTTTATGTCTCCACTCTTCCTTTTCCACGTACCTCTCTGGTCTTTTTCTTCCTACACACACACACACACACACACACACACACACACACACACACACACACCTGCAAGCTTCGTAACCATTGTAACTTAACCCGTATGAAAGCCCAGGGAAAGGCTGTCTCCATTACGGTAAGAGTTCCATCTTGCGGTAACGATAGCGGGTATAAACAGTGGTCGTGTGTGTATCTTTTATGCACAGTTAGGCAGTTTTAAGTTGTTATTATTCATGGAACTTTAAAAAATCAGCAAAGTTATGCAAATGTAACGAAGGGAATTTCGCAAATGCTCCGAATTTAGCATTGTTCTTTTTATAATTGAGCGAGGCAAGGAATTGTGAAAGTTAATTGAAGAGGACTTTGGGCGACGGGGCTTTGATGTTAACATTTGATTGCATGGCGTCGTCTGATGCGTGATAACAGGGCCGTTGTTTCGATTTAATGTTGTCTTGATTCTTAGTCGAAAATGGAAGACAAGTTTGTAGATCGGTTTTCTAAAGTGGAGACACGATCATGAGACCATCGTTAGAATTCAATTTAGTAACAGTTTTCGCATGTTATTTTTCCAATATATATATATATATATATATATATATATATATATATATATATATATATATATATATATATATATATATATATATATATATATATAATATTTAAGAATATTTAGCATTAGAATTAAGAAAAATTAAAGATGCAGATTAGATTTTAAACTTGACGTGGTTACGAGGAGTCTTGTTGGATACATCAGAAGAGAGGTAGCGATACGCGTCTTCCTTTTCCTTATTCTTTATAGCTCATTGCCTTTTGTTCCTCAGGGAAGAAAATATTTCCTCTCCACCGCCCCCCTCCCCTCCTTCAAAATTAAGTTGGCCGTTTTTATTTTTTAAAGCAGCTTATTTCAAACGCTTGATTCTGTCTGAGGACAGACGATTTTCTTCAGATTTAGAAAAAATGTGTGTGCCTTAAAGTTTAAATGATTAAATTGTGTGTAGTGTAACTGCGTGGTTCTGATGGACGTGAATTTATAGAATTGCACATTCAAAACATTTGAGAATTTTATATTCTGAAAACGGCTTTCGGTAAGCGTAGATTTTTTGGGTGACGGAGTAAACTTTACAGTTTCACGTTTTTTCTCTTTCGTTATAATTAGGTTACGTCGTGGTCATTGCCGTAACACCACTTCCCGTCCATCAGTGAAGTTAAGCTACATTGGATCTGCGTAGTAGTTGGATGGTGGACCGTCCTCTATACCCAGATTATGTACCGACCCCTGGTTCGAATCTCGCGTGAAGTTGTTGTAGGTCCACTCCGTCATACGACTGTAGATGTTGCGAAGGAGGTTAAAGAAGCCAATCATTACGTATTTCTTCGTAATTGGAGATGAATTAGTCGGTTTAGCGCAAATTTAGCTTTTCTCAAAAATTGTTTACCAAAATGAAATCTCATACCAAAATATGAGATTCCATATATGATATAAAAAATTTTAAGTGATTCCCTATTATGTGTTACAATAGGTTAAAGAAAGGTTCCTCTTAAAACTAGGTTCCAGATTGGGGGTCGCGTAGACCCTACCAGGAACTAACTTGACCCTCTTTATGACCCTCTATACCAGAGGTTCTCAACTCGCTTCCATTACCCACCCGAAGCATTGGCGCTCACCCCGTTACCCCTAATGACGCGTAAATTAATCAAAAGTTAAAGTAGTAGTTTATAATCATACGATTGTCTTTAAATACCACTCTTAAATAAAATATGTGTGGCTTTCATTACCCCCTAGATATCCCACATTACCCCTTTTGAGGGTAATTACCACCGGTTGAGAAACCCCGCTCTATACGAAAAAGCTACGCGAAAACTGTTACGCCGTTACGGTACCTATAGGATCAATGTTAGGAATCCTTTATGACGCGAAACTTTAAATTTACGTAGACCTTTTAGGTACTTCGACTGATTTGACTGATTGAGTCGTTTAACCTCCTCCGAAACGTCTACGATTATATGACGAAGACGACGAACAGCCTTACGTGGGATCCGAATCACGGATCATTACACAATCTGTACGCGGAGGACGGTCTCCCCCCCCCCCCCAACTACTCTCTCGACCCAACGTCACTTTACTTCGCTAATTGATGGGAAGCAGTGTTACAACATTGGCCACGACTTATCCGACTTCGACTGAATGTTTTACGAACTTTCCAGTTACAGTTTGGTAAGTTGAGCGCTTATTTCGAGAGAAGGGAAAGTAAAATTTAATTCACCTTTACATTTTTTTGCACTTTTATGGCCAACGCCCAATTTACTACTTTCATTAACAAATAGGTTACAGTTAGTCGCGTTATTAAATATAATTATTGACTCCTGATGACTGTGGTTTAACTACAAACCCCAAATTAATAGTTTGAGCGTCCAGTCAATTTAAAAGTTGCGTCATGATACTCATTTGAGAGGTAACTCATAATAATTAAGAAAGTAAAAAGTGGGAATGTAAAATTTTATGAGCAAAATCATTTATTTATTTTAGTATTTGCCGACCATTTATTTTAATTAAAGAAATACAATCCCGTTATCCGCGTGACAGATTCCAGAACGTCGATATTTTCCTCTCATTACTCTTAAGATGACGTTCTCTTCGCTCGCACGGTCACACCCCATATAATTTTCATGTTTGAACTCGACCCCCCCTCTCCTCCATTCCCCCAGTAATATGTATTATACTAGAATAGGTCTCCCCCCCCCCCCCCCTGCGGTTTTGTTGCCATATTTTTTTCCATTATTCCCTCCATTTTTATAAGGTTTTTGTATCAGTGGTGCGCATTCCTGTTTAGAGAAAATAAAAGTTTGTTGGGTCACGTATTTGCCCATTTTCTTTATTACAAATATTTTCTTATACTTTTTCCTATTTTCACCTCTGTTAGCCGTACCGTAATGTATGTATTAGATTATTATAGGATATATACTGTCGTGTTTATAGAAGTTCTTTCCCATTTTTCGACCGAGGGAAGGACTCTATCGACGTATGACTTAGACCGACCTTATTTTGTTCCGCACGCAGACCTGATTATGCTCTGTTCAGAACAAGAATAGAAAGTGAACATTCCCCCAACTTTCCGGATTTGTTGGCCTAACAAGATAGAAAATTGAGGAAGACTCGCTTTATATTTTATGGAGCTTTCCATCTTTGTCAGATAGTGTTTGAAACTTTGGTTTATTTATTTTTATTATATTATTATTATTATTATTATTAGTGCGTAGCTTTGTAAAGATTTCATCCTCATAAACTAATAGTGGATGTTATACAAAATATAAATTTGCTATGAGTATGATTGAATGCAAAGTTTTAAAAGTAGTGTAAGTGCGTACGTGTGTTTGTTAGAGATTTTAGCCTTTCGATGCAAATGACATCCAAACTCAAAAAGAGTGTCACAGAAGACACGAAGAGAGTATTCAGTGTTGAATTTTTTTTACATTCCAATTTTCAGGGTACTAATGTTGTCGTAGCAAGTATTTAGTAATAGCATGCTGTCGTATATGCACTACGATTACTGTACCTGCAAGAACTCGAAACGGTGGAATCCACCGTTTTGGAGAAATTCGCTCTCTTTCCAGCAGTGATTTAGTCGAGACCACCTTGGCCGAGACCGAAACCGGGACCTTATGCAATTTTTTCGTATATTCAATACTGTGTACTGCCTAATTCCTAAGCTCTGTATTTTCCCATTCAGGAATAAAGATTGTAAAGAGGTTATCAAGTGACAGTTGCAAAATTTACTCGTAATTTATTTTGTTCATAGTTTGTGCCATTTTCGGCATTTAACTGCCGACTTAAAACATAGGGTTCGTTGTGCTTGAGGACCATCAACGTATTCAGCAATGATGTAGTCGAGACCATCATGGCCGAGACAGAGACCGAGACCGGTTTCGAGTCCTACATCACTGCTCTCCAGTGATAGAATTCAAGTTGTAAACTGTATGCCCACACATTTAATTAAACAGCGGCACAATAACTCAACAACCTCAGGTTGATCCTGAACCGTCATTCGAAGACATCAAGTAAAATCAATATTAGGTAGTGTCTACATCAGAGCTTTCCAAACTGTGTGTCGCGACACATTAGTGTGTCTCCAATACCTCCCAGGTGTGTCGCCAAATTTAGTTATTTTCAATTTTTTTGTATTTTGAAAATTTTGATTTTTGTATCAACAAAATCGGCTACAAGATAAACCCCTACTGAAAAATTATCTGATATTTGATATTTGATAACAAAATTAATTAGTGTGTCGCCAACGTGAAAAGTTTGGAAAGCTCTGGTCTACATATTGATATTTCATTTTGCATCATTGATTATAAAGAAATAAAGCCCCTTAATTCTAACTCTCCGACTTTATAATTTAAGGAGTTAACGCCGCCATAAATTTACCTGCATAAGTGTAGGAATTTTTCCTACAATAAATATACAATATCTACAGATCTACAGAAGCTAAGGCTAACAAAGACCCGAAGATCCACTCTAAGGTTAGCCCGAGAGAAAGGAAAGAGTAGGGGGTTAAGAGAAGAGAAGAGAATAAGGGGTTAAGTAAGGAGGAACACCTATCACTCGTGGGTTAACATTCATTCAGAAAAAGAGAAAAAAGGCTCACCGTCATCATCCGCCGGCCACTGCCGACAAGTCAGAAAAATAGTCTGAGAAAATAGGAGAGGGGTGAAAGATGAAAAGAAGTAAAATAAGAACGCTTACAAACCATGCAAACACAGTCTTAACTCACTGTCATACCATGCAAAACTACAAACATGCAAGAAAAGAGAGTTACAGACATGCAAAGTAAGGAGAGGTTAAGAAAAAAAAAAAAAAGTAGGTAAAGTTAAACAAAAAGTGGGTTAGTTTACGCTACGAGCTACATCTACGTCGTGTTAGTCTAATTTTTTTTTTTTTTTTTTTTTTTTGCTGGCATGTCTCAAGCTGGCATTTATCGTCAACAGACTCATCCTCGAGCACACTACCAGAGCCCCTGTTGCTAACTTTGTTTTTTTATTTTAAACAACGTTAATATTTTTAAAATGTCTATCAAGACGGTTCTTAAACATATTAACGCTGGTAGAATGAACGACTGACGCGGGAAGATTATTCCATTTATCAATTACTTTAAACGTAAAGAAGTTTTTAGCGATATTAGTAATGAAACGTCTGCCACGCAACTTAAATCCGTTATTACGAGTATTACTATTATCGAAAGCGAACAATTTGTCAAAATTTACGTTATCGATGTTGTTAACGATTTGAAAACTTCAATAAGCTCCCCTTTAATCTCCTAGTTTCGAGTGAATACAGGTCTAACTCTTTAATCCTATCTTCATAAGGCTTGTTGCGCAATGACGGAATCAGTTTCGTGGCACGACGCTGAACCCTTTCTAACCTATCAATATCCTCACGCAAGTACGGGCACCAAAACTGAACTGCATATTCTAAATGAGGCCTGACTAGGGACTTGTAAAGGGGCAATATTATATCCTTCGATTTAAATTTGAAATTACGCGCTATGAAGCCTAACATCCTATTAGCTTTTGCGCAAGACTCCAGGCACTGGTTCCTAACCTTTAAATCCTTAGATACGCGTACGCCTAAATCTACTTCCTCGTCAACGCTCGCTAACTCCCTATTATCCATCGTGTACGTGTAATTATTGTTGCGAGAACCTATATGCAAACTTTACATTTGTCTACGTTAAATTGCATCTGCCACTTATCTGTCCACTCCATAATCCTATTTACGTCGTCTTGGAGCCTATTTCTATCGTCCTCGTTAACAACCTTACCGCCTATTTTAGTATCGTCCGCGAATTTTGACACGTTACTAGTCAATCCTACATCTATGTCGTTAATGTAAATTACGAATAGCAATGGGCCTAACACTGAACCCTGTGGGACACCGCTACCTACATCTAACCACCCCGATTCACTACCATTAACTACGACCCTCTGTCTCCTAGCACGAAGCCATTCTTCTAACCAGTTAGCTACCTGACCGCGTATACCGTGCGCTTTGACTTCGCAATTAGTCTCCTATGCGGAACTGTATCGAACGCCTTTTTAAAATCTAAATAAATAACGTCATTTGCTCTATGCCTATCGTATTCGCGCACTATTTCGTTATAAAATTCTAACAAATTAGTTAAACAAGACCTATGGCGTCGAAACCCATGCTGACTACTATTAATCAAATCTCTACTTTCTAAGTGATCGATGATACGATCCCTAACTACGGATTCCAAAAGTTTACCGACAATTGATGTTAAGCTAATGGGCCTATAATTGCTAGCTACTGCGCGGTCGCCTTTTTTAAAAATAGGCGTGACGTTAGCTAATTTGAAGTCTTCAGGAATAATCCCCGTTTCGAGTGACTGATTAAAAATCTTCGTTAAGGGGCCTACGATAACGTCTTTCAAATCTTTCAAATGTCTGGGATAAAAAGCGTCAGGGCCTGGAGCCTTGCTAACTTTTAGCCAATCGATATAATGCGCAATCTCACCCTCGTAAACAGTTATTTCATCCAAAATAGTCTCGCTACTAAATGGAACGATATCGTCCACGTCGGGGACATTATTTACGTCTTCTACGGTAAAAACTGTCGCAAAAAAGTTATTGAAAATACCCGCCATCGCCTGAGCGTCAGAAGCCAAAGCGCCATTAATATCCACTAGAGGGCCTATGTTATCTTTTAACGGCTTACGATTATTAACGTATTCAAAAAACTTTTTTGGATTATGTTTACTATCCGCAGCTATAAGTATCTCTAAATTACGCTTGGCATTCCTAACTGATCTTTTAACCTGACGCCTAAGCTCGATATATCTATTAAAGTTAGCTGCCGTGCCATTGCGCTTACTAAGTCTATACGCTCGTTTATGAACTCGCCTATTTCCCTAGTCCACCACTTCGGCCTACCACGATTTCTAGCGCGCTTAGGCCTACGAGGAATGAACTCCCTTTCATTATTCCTAAAACTTTCCTTAAACGCCACCCAATGCAAATTTGTGTCATTACCCATAAATAAGTTATCCCAGTCCACTACTCTCATCCTATCCGCAAATATATCATGAATAATGTAAGGCAAGTTGGAATTAATTTATTTTTATACATTTAAACCATGAATTTCTGAAGAAACTATTCATTCCAGCGTTTTCTCCCACTAAAAGGAATATTTTCACAGATACAGTCCGATATGTCATTAAAATCTCATTTCTTTCAAATCCAGAACCTCATCTAGCTGCCAGACGTATGACGATTTACCTTTGTTGTCATCGACGTAAAAGGCAAAAGTCAGTCCAGCTTTCTCAAGGTGCCCATAAAAACTTTTTACTCGATTAATAAATAGTTTTCTCAGTGTAAGATATAATTACGTTACATCTTGCATCCATTTTTCAAAGGCGCAACAAACACATTATTCCAGAATTTTACACCAAATAGAATTCATAGTTTCGATTGCTTAACTTTCATTACGTCTTCACTCGTGGCCGTTCGAACTAGTTCAAGTCGAGATTTCTCCATTAATTCAATAAACTATTCCTTCGCAACTAATCGTGGTAGATTAAACCTGATTCGACTATTCAAAATCGATTACATCATTTTAACATCAATACTAAGTTCAATCGTTATTCCATATGGATACATAGAAGTACAATATATTATATGTTCCAGGGAATCTGTGTAACTAGGGATTTCATAAAATCCCTAACAGACACGTAATCAGGAATCGTAATCCTGATTACACGCTATGATTACAACATATCATTGAATATGAAAGTCAGGTTGCCATTACAATAAAAGTCCCCTCTTTAAACAGAAGTATGTTTGGAAATATACTTCTGTCTAAACAGTGGGTTTTTTTTGGAACCTAGTATGTTTCATGGACTGCTCTCGATTTTCCTACGGAATTGCAAACAAGGGCAGTCGATGACCCTGATTTTGTTTCTGCAATCGGTTTTCCTGAGAAACCTAACCTAACCTAGCCTAGCCTAACTTAACGAGGGCATTGATCAACTCGCTGGGTACAACTATTCGCATTACACTGTTAACCACAGCATGAACTTTATCGACCTATCTACCGGAGCTCACACTCAGCAGGTGGAAAGCTTGTGGAATTCATTGAAACAATCGAACAAACTGCGATGCGGAACAGATCGCGACCAACTTGACTCGTACCTTTGTGAATTTGTATGGCGTAAGCGCCACACCAGCTCGGACTTATTCAAAAAGATGTTGGAGTGTATTGCGTCGTTTCAGTAAATAAATTTATTCAATATCCAATAACATTTTTCTTTATCATTTCTCAAGAAAACCGATTGCAGAAACAAAATTAGGGTCATCGACTGCCCTTGTTTGCAATTTCGTAGGAAAATCGAGAGCAGTCCATGAAACATACTAGTCCCTTTTATTGTTATGCTTTTGTATTCACATTATGGTGAAAAATTCATGGATCATCTGAAGATCAGGGCCCCCAGCCCTCTAGTTAGCTTTGTAATTGTAAGGCTAGCTAACGAAAATATCACGACCTAACCTAACCAATCGTCAAGAGCGTACAGTTGACCTTAACGATTGGTTAGGTTAGGTCGTGATATTTTCGCGAGGGGTCCTGATCTTCAGGTGATCCAATTCCATTTATGAAATTGCCATTGTTTCATAAGATTTTAAGTTGGTGTGTTGTAATTTTTGGAACACAAAAACCTAATTTGGAATCGTAGGAATCATGATTACAGTTTTTAATGTAATCGTAATCGATTCCATTAATTTTGGAAGGAATCCGTAATCATAAACTTGATAGGGAATTGTAATCGATTCCATTTGTGGTGGAATCATAACATGTTTGATCCCTAAAATGTTCAGGGGTTTCATGTAAGGTTAAGTCGTGATATTTTCGTTAGTTTTTACGAAAATATCACGACTTAACCTAATCAATCGTCAAGGGCGTACAGTTGATCAAACTGGGCATTCAATTAACCTAACTGGGCATTCAATTAACCTAACTGGGCATTCAATAATTTCCCCGTAGGTTTAACGAAAATATCACGACTTAATCTTGCATGAAATCCCTGAACATTTTAGGACCTAGTTACATAAGCTGACCAGACGTCCCGTTTTCGGCTGGTGTCCCGTTGTCCCCTAGAAACTTTAGGGGACGCGGAAATGTCCCGCTTTATCAAAATTACTACCTGTAATTAAAAGGTAAGCAGGTTATTTGGTACTTAGGTATTATCGGGACTACCAAACTGTTTATGTATTTTTGCTCTCGTCATTTTCGTTTAAAGTGACCAGGGATGGGGAAACCCTCGCCCGCGGGCGAAATTTCGCCCACGAGCTAATTTCAATTCGCCCGCTTAGGTATTTATTATTTACTAAAAATTATTTATTTACAGCCCAGCAAATAGCTTTTTAAAATACATCTTATATACAGCGTGTCCCAAAGAAATGTATACCCACTTTGTTCGATAATACCAGCTATGAGGATAATAAATATATTACTTTTTATATGTTTTTTAATAAAGAATTTTCTCCTGAATCTAAATATGTAATTAGTTTTATTAAAAACTGAAAAACAAAAAAGTTACAGATGTTTAAATTATAATTATTATTTTCGAGACTTCATGTGCGATATTTTCTAATATTTTTGCACGTATACGAGATAAGTTTGAAACCGACGGCACTGTGCAAAACTTACAAAAACAACGTTCTGGAAGACGTCGAACATCTTAGATAAAGTGTCATTTAACCATGGAATTTGTAAATTTTTTGAATTAACTAATAATTACAACATTTATGCTTCAATATCAACACTAAACATAAGTATCTCAAAACAGTCGGTTAAAATATTAGAAAATATCGCACATGAAGTTTCGAAAATAATAATTATAATTTAAACATCTGTAACTTTTTTGTTCTTCAATTTTTAATAAAAATAATTACATATTTAGATTCAGGAGAAAATTCTTTATTAAAAAACATATAAAAAGTAATATATTTATTATCCTCATAGCTGGTATTATCGAACAAAGTGAGTATACATTTCTTTGGGACACGCTGTATATAAGCTTAAAATTTGCCAGACGCCCGCAAAGGTGTTTATGTTATCGATTTTCGCCCTTGGTACTGAAAAGTTTCCCCACCCCTGGCTTTAAACTAACGAAAATATCACAATTTAACCTAACCAATCATCAAGGGCGTACAGTTGACCTAACTGGGCATTTTCCATTTTATTTTGTTTTTCGTAGCTAACCTAACCTAAAATCTTTCCTTGGTACTGTACTGTACGCCCTTGATGATTGGTTAGGTTAAATTGTGATATTTTCGTTAGTTTAAACGAAAATGACGAGAGCAAAAATACATAATAAACAGTTTGGTAGTCCCGATAATACGTAAGTACCGGTTATTTTTGTGCATTCATTAAATATAATTTATACCAGTAGGCTATTGGATGTAAGCAAGCGCAATATTTTCTATTCATTACACTGCCCAACACCAATTTTGCTGATTTAATTCTAACACCTGTTTTTAGGTAACTTTGGTGTGCTGATTTCAAAAATCACCTTAGTTTTTGCCTATCACGTCAGGTTTTCGAGCAATCAAATACGGAGATATCGCATTTTGGCAGGGTTATGCCCAATTTTTTTTCTTTTCAAAAAATAAGTTTTTACATACTCAGAATCAGCATGGAAAAGTAAACAATTGTGTAGGGAGTGAACTTTAATATACAATGGTAATATTGACACACAAAGTGATTAAAAGTGTTTAAATAAGCAAAAAATGAATCCATGGTCATGACGTCACGCTCACACCTGGGGAAATCACAGATACCCAAGATTTTAATATGTTGTACATGACCTTTAGATTTAATGCACAAATTTGCGTATTCCACAGATAAAAATTTTAACAGCAAAACAGCTGTTAACAGGTCTCAAAAATCATCAATTTTGATAAGTGCCCTTCATGGATCACCCAAAATAGACATATTGCATTGCACATTGCACGAAAACCTGATGTGATGGACAAAATCTAAGGTGATTTTTGAAATCAGCACATCAATATTATCCAGAAACAGGTCTTAGAATTAAATCACCAGCAAAAATATTTTTTGTTGGGCAGTGTTATTCAAGAGATGTCCCGCTTTTAACTCTAGAAAATCTGGTTACCTTATTAAGTTACATAGATTCCCTGTAACATATAGGTATACTACATATATATATATATATATGCAACTGACTCCGGTCAGTAGTATTACCCGCACTCATTTAGTTCAGCTTATATTGTAAGTAGTTTTATGTAAGATTCCCCCACGTTTACGTCCTTTGAGTAACCTAAATTGAATTAATAAGTCCGCTGAAGTCTTACATTTAACGTAAATAGGTACACTTGTTTTTCAACAGGCGTCATTGCCGAACCACTGGGCCTAAATCGTTTTGAAGCCCAGTGTGTTACCACCGTTAGATTTCCACCGTTCGGATCAAATCCACCCTTAACAACATAGCCCAGGGGCTAAAGCAAGTTTGAATTTTGGTATGATTTTTTTACTTTTTTATAATCAAAACAAAATCAAAATGTACATAACTAAAGCATGTTTGGCACAGGCAAAGAAAAAATGACGTCAAAGTAATACTCGTACCAAGAAATAACAACACGAATTTTAAGGTTACATAAAGGAGGTAACTACATTTTTGGTAGTTTTGGCAATATTAAATTTATAAAAAAAATTTATAAATTTTTTCTCTCCTGCTTTTGGGCTTGGCTGTAATCCTGTTGGCCCATGCCTTAATCTGGCCCTGCGTATATTCGATTCGTTTAATATTCATCAGCTCCGAACGTGGGCTGGTCCTTCGGTTATGTCAGGTTTGATCTTTGTTCTAAGTCTTGAAACTTAGTCGTTTCTTTTAAGTCAGGCCTTGACGAGGAAAAATTATATGTAGGCCATCAAGTTGTGTTGTGTCGCGTCGGTTGGGGAAGACCCATTCGAACCCTGAATCGAAGTACCTAGGTCTTATTAACTATCGGAGGTGAAACTGCAGTTAAGTCCAAAAAAGTCCGACAATTAGGGATGAACCGATAATGGAGACTGCCGATTACCATTAATCAGCCTTCTCTTCCTAAAATATCAGTGACTCGGATTTAGCATCGTGAGAAAGTAATCCCTTTTTTCATTATACCTTCTGAGTACGCTAAAATATTCTGTGTCTAGTGAAGAACTTTGTTGGGTATTCACTGAATTTCTTTAAAATTTCGATCAGTAAGACACCTATTCCCCCTCGGGGAATAGGTGTCTTATTTGTAGCGTATATGGTGGCGTGTTTATATTAATCTCCGCTGATAATAATTTTAATTAATAATGAGGAAGAAGAGTAAAGTGAATATTTTCCATTACAAGAAATTTAATTAATGGATTTATTAGAAGCATACAGTTGTAGGGACTTAAAAGTAAATAAGTATCATGGTGTCCAAATTTTATTTATTAATTAATTAATTACAGTTGGTGGATCTTTTCCAAATGGACGACCCCACGGGATTTAGCTGAAAATTTGTATACTAATAAATTGTTATATTCTAATAACGAAAATTACATTATTTTCCTGGAGAAATATGCGCAACATATGAAAAAAATTGTATTTATATGCGCACTAGTTTGCATAGCACATGACCGTTATGTAAATTATGTAGTGTTATGTAATGGGTTTTGCAAAATAAAACGTTTATTTGCAATATTTAATATTATTTTAATAAATAAATCTTCATTTTCATACCTTTTCCTACATACGAACTCGCATAAACAGTAATTTTTGTTGTTAATAATGTTTATTTGTTGCCTGCTTAGACCTAGTTTAGTCTGAATATTATTGTTGTAGTGTAAGCATATGATAATGCAGTGCTGTGATCTATCTACTTGCGAGTTGCCCCCGGTCAATTGAATACCCGGTTAGGTCAGTAGTATAGCCGCAAAAGGGGAGAGTGCAAGAATGTTGCAAGTTATTATGTAATGTTGCAATGTTGCAAAGGGGGGTGGGGGTGTTGCAAAAAAGGGAACAAATTTCCCCCAAAGGGGGATGCTGCAGGTGCAACAAGGAAAACTTGGAGGCGGCGTTATCCCCCAAGAGAAAAGAGAAAGGAGGAGGTGTTCACCTGGCAGGAGCCAAGTGCATATTAAGACCAGCCGAGTAGGCGTTGTTTTATAGGCTCCTAATCAGCCAGTTGGCTTAGAAGACGTAAATGGCTTGAGTTGCCAGATAGCGCCATGTATTCATTTAATTCTAATCGAAGACTGAGTTGCCAGATACCACTTTCTAGCGATACCATTGTATACATTATTATAGACTCCTAATCAGCCAGTTGGCTTAGAAGGCGTAAATGGCTTGAGTTGCCAGATAGCGCCATGTATTCATTTAATTCTAATCGAAGACTGAGTTGCCAGATACCACTTTCTAGCGATACCATTGTATACATTATTATAGACTCCTAATCAGCCAGTTGGCTTAGAAGGCGTAAATGGCTTGAGTTGCCAGATACCACTTTTTAGCGATACCATTGTATACACTATTATAGACTCCTAATCAGCCAGTTGGCTTAGAAGGCGTAAATGGCTTGGCTTAGAAGGCGTAATCTTAAGCTTTGATACCATGTTATACCTATTATACTCATAATCGCTTGGCTTAGCTTAAATGCTTTGAGTTGCCAGATACCACTTTTTAGCGATACCATTGTATACATTATTATATTTCTTAAAAGTTGGTTTAGAATACCGGTAGTAGGTTTAGAAGGCCGTAACATGATATAATTAAGTAAAACAACATTGCATCATTCTGTTTATTATATATTAGAAAATAAATATACATTTCAATAATAATTGAGGAATATGCATATAATCATAACAGTACAGGAAATATATACACACAATTATGGTATATATAAAATAAATATACATTTCAAATAGAAATAAATATACATTTCAATAATAATAGAAATATGCATATAATCATAACAGTACAGGGGAAATATCACGCAAAATATATAAATACATTTCAATAATAATAGAAAATATGCATATAATCATAACAGTACAGGGGAAATATCACGCAAAATATATAAATACAATTTCAATAATAATAGAAATATGCATATAATCATAACAGTACAGGAGAAATATCAAGCAAATATATAAATACATTTCACTTTTTTTTCAAAATACTAAACTCGGTCTTAATCGAGTTTACAATTACATCATTATTGCTCTGCATTACGCAGTATATGCGGCTTAATAATATTTCACCGCTTAAAGTATAGGGAAACCTGTATTCGATATGAAGGGCTTTCATATCGTTCAGTACTATTTTTGTTCCCACTTTACAACCGGTTGGTAAGTCATCTTTAAATACGTCTAGAATACAATCAAAAGCACGCACAAAGAGTTCATCGTTAGCTACATTATTAAACACAAGTTTATAAGCACGCTTTTCCAATCGAGGGTTTATTTCTACCGACTCGAGCTTTTCAATCGTGAACTCACTCAACATAGCGGCAATTGAAATAATCTTCTAAATCGTTACGACAACTGCGCGTTATATAAAGAAATAGTTCTTCAGGGTGAACGGTGTAGGTGAGCTCAGCCTTGTACCGATCAATTGCTTTGTACCAAAGTTCATGGTATTTCAAAGAGTCTAAACTTTTTAAATAAACGTCCAGCACTAGACCATTCTCACCAGCCCTACACTCGGTAAACCCATCGAGCAGAGCGGTGTAGCGTATTCAAGTACTGTATCAAAATAAAGCATGTCCGTAACACGCGCGTCTAATATAGGTTTCAGCTTGCGGAATCCGACGATTTCAAACATTCTGTCGAGGATGAAACGGTTTCGCGTAGGAACAAGAGCGTTATTATCAGAAGCATTCTTCCACATCAGCCGTATATCAATGCACGGCCGATCGTTATTTATACACTACATACAACGGCGTATGAGGGTGCGTCACTAATCTGCTCTCTTGTACCTACGTTAGCAGGTATTTTATAACGATCTTCACTCCACTTCTCAACTATCACGAAGATTCTATTCATCTCCTCGACACTTAAATAAACCCGTTTGTTTGTTTGTCTACATTCCGTTTCCAGTACATAGCTAATGGTACCGGAATTACGCCTGAACACGCGCAACGATTTCGTCACGGACACATCGTACGAGGCGTTGAGAATGCTGCTCAAAGGAAGTTCCATCGTATTCGAGGAGCGCACGTCCACTCGGTTCAAGCTCTGAGATAACTATGAGCCGTGTGAGGCACGCAGGTAGGCAGGAACGGTTCGACGGGCGGCTGACTCGATGATACGTGAATGGGCTTGTTCGTATGATCCGCGAGTCGTACCGAATTGTTGTACATATTTGTTTTTCCGGTACAAGAATTAATTTCATCACTACCAGCCTACGCACCAGACATTTTACCTCAGGATAAGAACTAGGAACATTTTATGTTTTACTAAACATCTTCACACTCCGGCGCACTATTTGAGAGGAACATATGCTCATATTTTTCCTTTCTGCCCATCAAACGATACTCGTCTCTAAAGTCTGTTAAAAACTCACGCAGGGCACTAGCCACAACCTCACTACGAACCTCATCATGATATACGTTAATATAGTGATAAAAATACTTAAGATTGTCCATGATCACGAGATTCACATTTTCAGTCGTAGGGTATGAGTAATCGACATGGTGTAGCATGACGTAATACCGCTTGTCACACCACCCATCCGCAAGACTCATTATCCATACCTGCTGCTTCTCTTCTGCACGCGTTGTTTCTTTTACTTCACGGTGTATGTGAGACTTTATAAAGTTTAGCTCTGCAGTATACTTCAGCACATCGTCTGTGCAACGAAAGCCTTCAACGGTCTCACCAGAACATCCGTAGAGTATTTGTACATCTTGGAACTTCGCACAATCCAATGTGTTTTTAAAAGAGGTATAGGAGGGAGGAATAGGAAGTTTTTCGGTATCCACCACATCCTGACACTTTGCTGAATACCATTTCATAAACGTTGTACAAGCAATATTAAAGGTAGCCATTTGAATACACGTCTGATCTGAATACACGTCTGATCTCTCGGGCTTACTGCAGTCGACTGACCACGCAGGGACTCCCAGATAGTAGCATGACTCACGGTCTTACAGTGGGCGGAGCTTAGAACTTTCACCTGCGCACACACACACACACACACACACACACACACACACACACACACACACAAAGGAAAAGTGAAACGCTAATTGAAACATGATTTATTTAATAAACGAGATATTCAAGTTATATATATTTACAAATACGATTTAATAAACGAGATATTCAAGTTATATATATATTTACAAATACGTGTAATAAATCAATAGATACTTTACAAATACGATTTAATAAACGAGATATTCAAGTTATATATATATATTTACAAATACGTGTAATAAATCAATAGATACGATTATATACAAGACAAATACGTGTGAGTTAACAATAGAAGCATCATACGTTATGGTATCCAAAGGGTACGGTATCATAGGTACCAGGTAACTGGTAACGTTTCCTATAGGTGTTACGGCACACCTTCGTACCCCTAAGTTCCTTCACGCCCCCCAGCTTCTGCGCCCGAAAATTGTGGGTGCCTACAATTAGTTGGGGAGGTTGTTCGCCCTCATCATCGTCCAAACATACTAGATCCTTCAACGATTCAAAGTTAACAACCCGCCGATTCGCATGGTTGAGCGTAATACCCTTTGCCTTCACGATATATTTCATTTCCTCCCCCACCCTGACCCGTACCCCATAAGTCTTAGGTCCTGTTGAGACAAAAGAGTCGGCGTAAGCGTTGTCCCCATACTCGTCCTTGATCTCATCAGTGAGCTCGCCGAGGAACTCCCCAATAGCGGGCATGTATTCACCCTCCCTCTCTGTGAATATCACGCTATCTGTATCGGCATACAATACTCTCCGCCCAAGAGAATGCAATAGACCCCAAAGTTTTATACGGGCGTAGGCTGTTGTGAAGCTGGCCACAGGTATGTTTGTAACCCTTGAGGTATCTGTGGCAAATTCAGTGTTGTTGTACTTTATTATGTAAGTATTACCTACATTCACGATCTCCATGACCTCTTTATCGGGAGCATTGGCATAATCCCAGACATCGCTATAACTTTGTGCCAAATGAATGCTCCCTCTGCCGGTATTCTGCGCAAATTTTCCCCATAGACTGTTTAGACACAACTTTGCACTAAAGCGCTTGCCAGGATTCTTTACAATTTGGACACGATCAAGTTGTATACCTTCGCGGTCGCGGTAACGTTGAATATAGGCAGACTTTTCATCTTCGGTATCAACTCCTCGCGGATACCCTGATGCCTCAACCTTATCCTTCAAAAAGGCGTTTATATATGGTGTGAAAAGGTTGGGTAGCTTCTGAAACCTCCACACCTCATGTATCTTCAGTATTCTATAACCATGGCGTACGGCTAGGGCCAGCTCAGGACTTGTATATACGCCTCTGATCTTACGCTGGTGGGGTATATGGTTACATTCGCCGTTATCCTCTTCCGCGCACTTCACGCACAGGGGAAACATGAGCTTGTCGTCGATAACGACAGGTAAGATCGGCATCCATAAATTGCGTGGGGGGAGTACGTCTACGAAAGAGAGCCCAAAGTAACGATCATTCAAATTTTTTGAAAATTCATTGATGGAGGGTAGGCTAGGTCCCACCAGTTTCTCAGGAGCGCCCACGGGGTACGGATTGCTCTTCATCACGTATGGGTATAAAGAACAGAAATCGTAGTAATGGAGCTTCACGCCCTCCGTAGGTGGAAAGTATAGTCTGAAAGGATTTGTACGTCCTCCAAACAAGCTATCACCACATTTGAGAGGATCCAGCACCATTGAACGCTTGATCGTGTTTATTTCCTCACGGTACACCTCGTCTGTCTCCATCCGTGCATCATATTCATGCTCCCACAAGACTTTGTGAGTGAACTGTGATCCTATAAGTTGATCGCGGGTGCGGGTCGATGCAAGACAGTCGGCAGGAGACCTACCGTGGATATCTCCGGTGATTCCGCACTCAGGACGGGGGCATCCATGCCACCAGCAACCGTTAAAGGAGTACACAGTCTTCACACCAGTGACACGGTTTTCACTTAACCCATCAACCCAAAAAACACGTCCATTAATCTTAATGGGTACTTCACCCGTGTTGCGGGCGTGCTTTATGTATACACCTGTCTGTTGCTGTAGGTGTATGAGCCAGTAAATAGCCTTGTGTCCGTAACTGCGGGGGTTGTTTCGGTGAATAATGGCTAAGGTGTCTTTAGGCATGAAGTTATTCTTGAACACCGTAAAACATAATGATGCGATGGTGGTTGCGACTTGCAGTGGATCGCATTTGAAACGGGCTATGTACATCCTTCTAAAGGCCTGGAAACATACTCTAAGCACGCGCACATCATTCACGCAATAACGCTCACATTCATCAGCTATATTATAAGGGTTACTTTCATTAAAACTGTCGTAGTATCGATCAAAGTCTTCACGTTCATCCATACAGTCAAAATAATGTTTGGGGGTGGTGGGCCTACGTAGTTTAAAGTCTCGCTGGTGAGGAAAGTGTAAGGGAAGTATCCTTTGGAAACTTCAGCTGCTACTCCCATCACCTTGGGTAGCTTTGCTAATTTACAAGGTGTGAATAATAAAGTATCTTTAAATTGTACATTGCCTCTTATCTGCATCTGTATTAATTTGTTGCCTCTTTTCAATGGATCACCTGTAAATATCTCAGAGGATTCGTGTTCAAGCAACTCCTTATAAAGGAACTGCGTGTCAAACTTTGCCCCGTTATGGGCGAGAATATACACAGTCATTTTTTTGAACTTGTCGGCTAACTTGACAATATAGGACACAAATAGTTTCACAGGACTATCGCGGACATTCGTTTTAAAAACGTTTGTCCGTTTACCACATTTGGGGCACTCGTCACATTCGATACCCATACACTCATCACAGATGGTCTGGCTCACAAGTAAATGTGGAATTACCTCTTTGGTTTCAGCGTTCGTATATGTTTCTATATCGTAGTATACAGTTATACAAGGGTTATTTTTAGGCTTAGCATCTTTCATATAACATACATGCTTTACTCCATCCGCCTTATATTCCTCCTGGCATGTAGGACAGTGAATTACGTCACACTTGTGCTTAAATTTCCCCCAATTATCCATTGTGTGAAACATACCACATTCACAGATTCTCATTTTCCTGCACGTGCCAATTGATTTATGGAAATCAAAACAGCTATTATTGAAAAATGTGCGTCTACACACATCACAGTCTCTCTTCTCAGCTTCAACTACACGGCTTTCACATTTGGTGCTTTTACACTGCTCACATACCATGTGACATTCTTTACAATGTCTCACTATATCATCCGCAAACTCGAGGCACCCCTTACACAAATCATGATGTCTCCCATATTTTCGACTTTTGTCATAACTCGCGTAAAGCCACCTTATATTACGGATGGGGAGATACGTTGTCCCTGACAATCCTAAAATAAGTAGGGGTCTTGTACGATCTCTCACACAGCTTTTAAAAACATACACAGTCCTACGACGATCATCCAACCCAAATACAACTATGCGGACATTCATTTCCTGTTCTACCCTTCTCAGCTCTTCAGGACCCATATTACAGTCAAATTCAAGTTCACAGTCTACAGCTAGTTTACGGGCACGCTCCACGACCGTAGGCAGCCAAATTTTTTGAGTCCGTGTATTTTGTACAGTAAACATACGTGCTAAGAGTACTGCTATAAAGCCGCAACCACGATCGACGTTTATATGCTTTCGGTAAATAGTCGGAGAATTGAAGTTAAGAGTATACGGTATGGCACTATGGCCCGCAACACGGAATACACGGTCAATATTTACCGTGAAGTTGTCCATATTGAAGGCTATACTACTTTGGGCGGCTTGCATTATACGTCCTAATATATATTCTACATCTTCAGCCGCCAAACGTCTAAATGGCACTATCACCCAATAATCGTCTACATCACCGTCATCTGACCCGAATCCAAAGGACAGACTCGTCCTGACTTCACGCTCGTCACGATTCTGAAGAGCAAACTCTACAATATGCTGTACAACCCGGCGTAGCCCGCGCTCAATTCCATTGCTATACATGGCTCTAGGGTCGACCCTGACTCTATACCGATTTCTAGTCAAGGCTGGGGTGGGGGCTGCGGATCGCACCAATTCGAGCGTTATACATCCTCAACAGAACGGGGGGCGGCGATGAATTAGGGGTATATTAGCGGAAGGTGCTGCTGGGGCCTGTTGCGTAGGAGGTTGATGGTTGGGGCTCTATTGTAGACTTAACAGAACGGGGGGCGGCGGATGAATAAGGGGATATATTAGCGGGAGGTGCTGCTGGGGGGCTTGTTGCGTAAGAGGTTGAGGGTTGGGGATCTATTACCGCTGCAACAGGCGCGTATTTCGGGCGCTTTATACCTGACGTGGGGTTCTCACACCTCCGCTTTGGACGTGCTACCGGTATCGCTGGTGAGGGTTCGTTGGCAGGGGAGGAGATCACAACTACACTGTCGTCGAGGTCATCCGTAATGTCAATGATGGGATGCTCTACCTCATCGTCATTCACGGTTCTGTGGGAGAAGAAAGCAAAATATAAGGAACAGCACTCAAAATTTGTAATATTTTGTAAATGACCCACTTAGGAGTGTGACGTGTTAGAAATGGACTCTGTAGAAAAATTCAGATTCACGAGCCCATCCACATGTATTATATCTGGACCTACAGGATGTGGTAAAACTGTGTTTATGCTTAAAATCATTAAAGAAAAGGGATGTGTTCTCGAAATTTGTGCATAAAGTTATATGGTGCTATTCGACGTATCAATCAGTGTTCAACGAGTACCAAGATGATATTTTGTTCCACAAAGGCGTATATGACGTTAATTCGTTAAAGGGAAATGAACATACAATCATTGTAATTGACGATCTCATGTTGGAGATGGATAAAACGTTTGCCGAGACATTTACAGTATTCTCCCACCATCTTAACATAAGCGTGTTCTTCATCAATCAGAATCTATTTTTCAAAAATAGATACATGCGCGATGTGTCGTTAAATACGCAATATCTAGTCTTATTCGCGCAACGTAGAGATGTATCACAAATTGGGGTATTAGCCAATCAAATGTTCCCGAATCAGCGTAAGGAGTTTTTGGAAGTTTATAAAGAAGCTACAAGCACGCGTTACGGATATTTGCTTTGCGACCTTCATCCGCGAAACACGTTTAGAGTGCTTCTGCGAACGAATATATTTCCAAACGAGCCTGAAACGGTGTATATTCCAGAATGACAAAGAGACTAAAGAAATACCGTGAATTAATAAAAATCTATCATCGACTGCCCCGGGCATGCAGCAGATGTTTATTAAAAATATCGACGCCGACTTTTTAAAATGCATCTGTGAAATCTGTCTTAACGTTATAAATTGCAATGTATCAATGAAAACCCATCAGAAGGCTCGCCTACGCCGCTACAAGAACATAATACGTGCACTCGCTCGTAAAAGTCAAACTGTAGCGAAGAAAAAACGAATTATTGTACAAACAGGAGGGTCATTTCTCCCCATCTTATTTTCAGTTTTGGGTCCTTTACTGACTAGATTAATATAATGAAGAAAGTGGTAGTGATTCCCCACGAGGTGTACGCTTCACTGCAAAGGAATCCAGACACGGATCTAGATCCCCGTAAAAGCAGACTTAAAAGAATGGAAAGCGAATTGCTAGCTATTAAACAGTGAAAAAACACCTGATGAGAAAAGAATCTTATACCAAGAAGCTCTGCAGAAATTTCTTCACGAGTACGAAAATTATAAGAGCCCTACAGAGATTCCTGTGGTTATTAGGCACAGCACGGGGGACGATGGACATGGCGACATAGGATCTGAGCCCGACGATACAGCTGACCAACCAAAAAGATTAGCCACACAACATATCGAACATGTATTAAAAAGCACCCTCCCACATACATTGATGAGTAAAGGCTTAAGTCTTTATAATCTATTGAATGAGGATCCAGCCATACAATGGACCGATACAGGCGAGCTCATTGTGGAAGGATCAAAGGTACAGGGATCGAATATCGTAGACATTGTCCATGATCTGGTGAGAAAGTGGGATAGGCCATCACCATCAGGATGGAAGCATATTAAAGCAAGACTACAACAAATAAATGTCCCTAAAACGTTGATAGGAAATCTGAACAGGTTAAAAGACTTGGAACATGCAACGCATGTGACACAATTGAAGGCGCCGTCACCCCCGGCGGTAACACCTTTGAAGAGGAGCAAGAAGAGGTTAAACCAACCCTACCCACGTGCCTCTAAAATACGCAAATGGCTAACGTATTAACTAAACGCTATTATGACATTTCTAACCCATCCTCTTACGGCGGCGTAGATAGACTGTACAGAAGTGTTTACGGAGTAGGAAAAAAAGATGTTGAAAGATTTTTGAGGGAGCAGGACGCTTATACGCTTCATAAGCCTGTGAGAAAAAGGTTTAAAACAGCCAAGACAACGGCTTCCTCGATTGATTCTATTTGGCAAGCAGATTTAACAGACATGCAAAGATATTCTGTGTATAACGATGGTTACCGCTACATTCTATTCATAATAGACGTATTCTCTAGATATCTGTGGCTAGTTCCTCTGAAAAATAAATCACCTGAAACAGTTGCTAAAGCCACCAAAACGCTAATGTTAAAAGAAAACAGGGTTCCTGGCTATTTTTGTACGGATATGGGGAAGGAATTTATAGGCCGTGCTTTTCAGAACATGTTGACAGAGTTTAATATCAGCTATTACACAACCAATTCTATACATAAGGCTTCTTTAGCTGAAAGAGTTCAGCGCACCATAAAGGAACGCATGCACCGTTATTTTACACATAAAAACACATACAGATTTCTAGACATTCTGGAATCATTGGCATCATCCTACAACCGCTCACACCATCGCACGATTGGGACAACACCTAACGAAGTTTTAGAAAGAGGTACGCTCCCGAGAGAGATGGATCACCACCACCACCACACCACTGCGCGCTTCAAAATCAATGATTATGTAAGGCTGTCGCGTTCGGGGAACAAATTCGCAAAGGGTTTTGAGCAAGGATGGACACGCGAGATTTTTAAAGTTAGGGCTATGAGACCTAAAGGTGAGATAATGATGTATTACATTGAAGATTTGAATGGGGAAGAAATCTCAGGAGGCTTTTACCGCGAGGAATTGCAGAAAGTTGCGTTTAATTTAGGAAAAAATGTGTTTAAAATTGAGAAAATTTTAGGAAGCAAAGGTTCAGGAAAGAAAAATGTACCTGGTGAAATGGCTAGGGTACCCAGAAAGCTTCAACACCTATATAAAAGCTGATGCAATAATGAAGCTTAAATAGTATGCCCTCAACACTCTCGTCCTCCTCGTCCCTGTCTGTACACCCTAACAACACACTAGCCAACTTTGTAACAGAGCTCCACGGGCACATTGAATTGGGTCGTGATTCGTATGAGGTGGGGATATGCGAAATTCAGCTGGACACCATCTTTTTAAATATTGAACATAAAGAAACCGTTTTTACGATTCTTAGAGACATTGACGAGTGTGAAAAAGCTGGGGTAGCTATGGATGAAACTATGCGTATCGCTCGGACTAAGATTGCACGGTATTACAGTACAGAAGTAAGACTAGGACCGGGTCAATATGGTTCGGCCGAGGATGTTGTGAGAGGCTTAAACGTAAGTTTAAGAAACTCAAACCTTACGAATGATTTAGTATACGAAATCGTAAACAACCCTGCACATACACTAATCCTAAAATCAAAGACTAACAGACGTATTAAAGACCATAGAAAGTTCCAAATTCTAGCCAATGGCCGATATAGCGCAGCCTTCCAAAGAGACACATTTCACGAGACACAGCATGACTTGTCCAGATTAATGTATCAATTGAAGATGGAGAAATTGGCTGAAAGGTCCCCAGACATGTGCTATATTTACAGTAATATAGTGGAGCACCAGTTTGTTGGGGATACCCAGGCACGCCTGCTGCGCATTGCTCACATCCCCAACCATAGAGGAAGGAGTTTGAGTATTACATATGACAGACCCCATTATGTGAATGTCGCAACTAATTTAATAACCAATATCTCAATATATAAGAACGATTGAGGGTGAAAACTTCCCATTCGGTAACGGGAGCTTAACAGTGAAGCTACACTTTCGACGCACTGAGTTATAATGGATAGAAAGCCTTTCACCGTCTATCGAGGGGTGCGATACCAGCGCGGTAGTGGACTTGGGTCCATTTTTTCATCCATACTACGTACGGCTGTTCCTTTGCTGAAGAGGGGTGCCAGATACCTTGGAAGGAAAGCGCTACAATCAGGTATTAACACTGCAGAAGACATATTGGCCGGGGCTAAACCTAAAGAGGCTCTAAAAAAACATTTAAAGCGTACACGGGACGAAATCATCAAAGATGCAAAGAGAAAAATGCGTGGTGGCGGGAAGAAGCGGGCTGCCCGGAAGAAGAAGGGGTCACGTGGTATTAAACGTAAAAGGCTATCAAAAAAGAAGTGCTGTAAGCGAATGAAACCTATGGTTGACCACTTTTTTGACTGATATAAGCTAAGGACATTGATCTCATGAATCATAGTTTGTTTACCACTTGTCGAGAGAGGAGTCACTATTTCGCCATGGCACGCTTCATCCACCCATGTAGTTCACAATGCTGTAAATCGGAGCTGTCCCTTTTTGAGCTACCTCCAACCCAAGTTTCTATTGAGCACAGTGACTTTATTACAATTAACCCTTTAAACACAATTAGTTCCCCGAGTGCACCTATAGAATTCGTGATACCCAGCTCAGGTCCTTACTTTTTTGATCCAAGCTGTGTGCACATGTACGCTAAGCTACGTATAGCCCATTCTGATGGAACGGTCTGCGATGACAAATATGCTGTATACCCTGAAACAAACTTTCTGCACTCCATATTCAACCAGTGTGACGTATATTTAAATCAGACCAACATATCGGCAGGCACGGGGTACTATCATCTACGAGCCTATCTGGAAAATGTCCTCAACTTTTCCAAAGAAGCGAAGGCTACCTTTTTAAGTGCCGAGGGATATTATCAAACTAAAGATGAAAATAGTATAAAGGACAAATTTAAAAATTCTAAAAAGAAAATATACGAGTGTTTTGGACGGTTGCACACAGATTTCACTTTCCAGGAGAAGTTGCTTGTGAACGGGGTGGATATGAAAATAAAGCTCACCCGCACGAGTCCTGAGATCTGCTTAAATCTGGATGCTGATCAAGAGAGGGTGCAAAGCCCGTTGTGGTTCACATTATGGACACATACCTCCGCGTACGGCGAGTGAAATTAAGTTCACCAAAACAACTAGAAATTGAGAAAAATTTACTAAACGCTACAGTGAAATATCCTATTAACAGAGTGCAAATCAAACTATATACGGTTCCTGCAGGGTTGGCATCGAAGCAGATAGAAAACATTGCCCTGGGAAATCTTCCTAAAAGGATATTAATCGGCATGCAGGACCATGCTTCGGTGAATGGAAAATATAAAAAGAGTGCCTTTAAATTCGAGAATTTCGGACTTAAAAATATAACTCTATACGTTAATGGCACTGCTTTGGGTGGAACAATGGGTACGGACTATTCATCAGACGCTGTGTTACCTCTTTGTGCCAGAGCCTATAGTAATCTGACCCATATTGCAGGTGATTGTGATGAGCTTGGTAATGGGGTAACGCAGGAAGAATTCATTGATCAATTTAACCTTTATCCGTTTGACATTACACCTGACTTATCTGCTAGCGTAAATACCCATTTAACCCCACAGCAGAGCGGAAACATCTCAGTGCGGCTGGAATTCGCCAAGCCTATAGACGCTCCTATTAGTGTACTAGTATATCTCGAATCGCAAGCCCTAATAGAAGTAGATAGATTTAGGAGCGTTATCACTGACTTTTAAAATGGATGCTAATACACTTCAGAAAGTAATGGAACGAGTCACACGTTCCAAATTTATCGGCGTGTTTGCGAAGAATGAAACATTGAGTTTGCCAAGTACGCGAGAATGCGGTAGTCTTATTGTGAACACAGATGTCATCGGTAATGAAGGGATTCACTGGATCGCTGTCTATTTTAAAAATAGACAGCGCCTGTACTATTTTGATTCACTCGGTACTCAACCCTGGAGTGACCCTATTATTGTAAAATTTCTCGCTCAGTTACATATTCCCGAAGTTGTATGGAACCCATTTCGCATACAAGGATATTTTACTAATGTTTGCGGAATGTACTGCGTCTCATTTCTCATGCATATGTCATGTGATAAAGAATTTATAAATTTTTTAAATTTATTTGACCCGTGTCACACTCGCCGAAACGATGAAATGGTATGCAGACAGATAAAAATCCGTTTTCCAATTGTACGTACTCGTTGTATAGTATAATGTTTTTGTTCGTATATTTGTAACGGTATATTCTGTAGTTGGTTATTGTACTGATTTCTTTCATTTAATAAATTTATGAAAATATATTGTCTCTTATCCCAAAAAGATCGAAAAACACTTACATTATTTCGGTGTGACATTGTTGACTGATCAGTATATCCTCCGTATTCATGACACGAGATTCTTCAAAAGATTGTATAACACGTGTCAAATCCTCATCGGACCTTAAAGGAATAATGTTCATTCTTTTAAAACATATACAGAGTATACAGACAGATCCCCATTATGTGAAGATATCTTTGGTTCATTTAAGAGGAATAACATTGATTACCATAAAAATTTCGATTTTAGCATAATGGGGATAAGAGGTAAAACCAAATAACATTGATTGACATAAAAAATTTGGCGAGTATCTATTTGACGAGATACTACACCCATCCATATATATATAAATCGAATTATAGACACTTACATTTCTATGGTAGTCCCTTGCGTCGGATTGTAAGGAGCGTCACTGCAAATATCTTCTACGGTTTGCGTTGGAAATAATTCATCACGGTCAATCGCATTAAAAAGACTAATTGCCGTTAATGCTGCAGTATCACTTTCTTCATACAAATCTGGGGAGACGTACAGGTCCATGGTGGAGGGAATGATTATTCACTGACGCGAAAATAGCTACTGTTACTCCCAACTGAAAAATATCCCCTTTTATATGCACAATCGCCAAGCTCCGCCCCAAAAGACCAGATGTTCGTAGTGATTGGCTGCCGATGTAGCTGGGTGGAGCTATGATGTGTACCAATCCGCTATAACGGGACCGGACGAGTAACATATATAAAAATCGTGTTTCTTGTGAATAAATTATACACATTTCTATGGTAGTCCCTTATATTATATTTTTATTTTTACTTACAAGTTATTAGTATTGTTTTCACAAATTCTTGTTAACAATTTCAATTGTTAACTTATTTTATAATAAAGAAATTATAAATATAGCCTAATTATATTTTAAAAAAGCATTCAGTTTCCACGTTAAACTGTGGGTCTAAGGCGGGTGAAAACCTTTCCAATTCGGCACAAACTCT
The DNA here is from genome assembly GCA_023014485.1 of Bathynomus jamesi. NCBI lineage: Eukaryota > Metazoa > Arthropoda > Malacostraca > Isopoda > Cirolanidae > Bathynomus > Bathynomus jamesi. The sequence goes on along the minus strand of JAJOZX010004770.1, from coordinate 43,702 downwards.
GCCATTTTAAGGGTGGTTTAACTGCAGCACTATAAATGTTAGTTTAAATGAAGAGGCTAACTAAACACTGCATAAATAAACACTAAAATAAAATTAAATGTTATAATATGAAAAAATAATATATATATATATATATATATATATATATATATATATATATATTTACATATACCTATCATAAGATGTTTAAAAGAATGTGTATATATAATTATAGTAAACTTGCGTCAAGATAAACTAGTTACCCATAAAAACCTAATTGTATTTCTATAATTCTGTTTTCTATGTTGGTTGAATTATGTGTAGGCTAACTACGTTATTTGTTTCGTCTCCGAAAAGTTTAACTTCAAGTTAATGTTATATTTGTTTCTAATCGTTAAACACTATATACATCTATTGTAAAACACTATATACATCTATACATCTATAGTGAAACACTATATATATCTATTTATCTATCTTAAAAAAATAAAATATTTATCGTTTAATTTTGCTCATGTTGTTTGCAAAGTAAATACATTCAAACTTGTTTTAAATAAAGAAAAAAAATTTATATATATATATATATATACATATACATATACATATCACAAGATGTTTAAAAGACTGTATATATATAATTATAGTAAACTTATGTCAAGATAAACTAGTTATCCATAAAAACCTAATTGTTTTTCTATAATTCTGTTTTCTATGGTTGGTTGAATTATGTGTAGGCTAACTACGTTATTTGTTTCGTCTCCGAAAAGTTTAACTTCAAGTTAATGAAGTTCAAGTTAATGTTATATTTGTTTCTAATCGTTAAACACTATATACATCTATATATCTATAAAAATTAAGTGTGTAAAAATTATTTATTTAATAAACAGAATTTAATTGGATTCATCTACCGTCATATATATTGTGGTACACTATTTAAATGGATGATTAATATATGGTTTTTGTTATCTGGAATACATGGCGCTATCTGGAATACATGGTGCGATCTGGCAACTCAGCACCCGAATACATGGCATGATCTGGCAACTCAGCAACTGCATACATGGTGCGATCTGGCAACTCAGCAACTGAATACACGGCGTGATCTGGCAACTCAGCAACTGAATACACGGCGTGATCTGGCAACTCAGCAACTGAATACATGGCGCTATCTGGCAACTCAGCCAGAATAGAGGTTTATAAAAGACCGAGAGACGACTGACGGAGTCATTCAAACTCGGCTCCCAGCCGAGCAAGGACCTCTGGTCCTTCTCTTTCTGGCCCTTTGGGAAAACCCCTTAGAGGCCTCTTAGGTTAGGTAAACGAAAATAACTTGGGGAGAACTCCGCCTCCAAGTTGCATGCCTTGCAATCAAAGGCAACTACTCTCTCTCTCTCTCTCCTTCAGGTGTACCCCTCCCCCCTTGGCTCAGCCAACTGGCTGATTAGGAGCCTATAAAACAACGCCTAATCGGCTGAAGTCTTAATATGCACTTGGCTCCTGCCAGGTGAACACCTCTCCTCCTTTCTCTCTTTCTGGCCCTTTGGGGGGAATAGCTTGGGGGAGAACTCCGCCTCCAAGTTGCATGCCCCTTGCAACCCCGGTTGGCAACAAAGGCCAGTACTCTTTTTTTTCTTTTTTGTTCCTTTTTTTTTTCCTTTTTTTCTTTTTTTTAATTTTTCTAATTTTTTTTGCAACACCCCACCCCCCTTTGCAACAACCCCCACCCCCTTTGCAACATTACATAATAACTTGCAACATTCTTGCACTCCCCTTTTCGGCTATACTACTAGGTCAACTGTACGCCCTTGACGATTTATTAGGTTGTCATGATATTTTCGTAAATATCACTACTTATCCTAACCAATCATCAAGGGCGTACAGTTAACCTAACCGGCCATTCAATTAACCGGGGGCCACACAGCAACCTCGTATCCGGGCGTCATGAGCGGTGTAAACTAGATAACGGTCATGCGCCATACAAACTAGTGGCGTGCGCGTTTAAATGTAATTTTTTTCGTGTGTTGCGCATATTTCTCCAGGAAAATAATGCCATTGTCGTTATTAGAATATAAAAATTTATTAGTATACAATTTTTCAGCTAAATTCCGTGGGGTCGTCCATTTGGAAAAGATCCCAGTTGGTCCCCGTATGAGTTGTTAACTCTAACTTTTAAGTACAGTAAATGCAAAAGTATCTTCGCAGCTGACTGAGAGGTTAGTGTATTTTAGGAGTTTTTAACAATACACTAATTATCTTTTTGTAAGATGTGAAAATAAGCTAGAAAATTATCTTTAACGTTTAACGGATAATGTAATTTTCTTTTTATCAAAAACTCATTGTAAAAACGTTAACTTTTATCGACCAAATTTACGTACCGTACACGCATTTCTAACATTATCGAGTTTTGTTGGCCAAGTAGTTATTTAGACTAATTTAGTAGCAAACAAAGTAAAAACTTAACGAAGAAAATAATGAATTCAATTTGTTTTTAAGTAAAATGTTCATGTCAATTAATGGGTTCATTCGAACATTGCCTAAACTTTACCCGTATCCCCAGTTGAGTGTGTCGAGTCGAACGATTTAAAAGCAATATCTGAAGAACTTTTACTCTGAAATAAATACATTGAGATCATGATCTCGGGTAATACATTGCTGCTCTTTACCGTTCCCCTTGGTGAGGAGGAGGAGGACAGCAATTAAAAAGGGCGCGGAAGGAGAACAAACGAAAAATTGGAAAGGGGAATTCCTGCAGTGATATTATTTCTTTCTTCGTCCGTATCTCTCTTAAAACTGAGAACTTGAAGCGTAACCTAAACAGCAAAACAAATAGTTTATTTAATGTAAATGATGATGATAATAGTAATAACGTATCTTTATAATTTGTCGTTTTCTTTTGTTAATTAAACTTCAAATTGTAAGGATTTAAATTGAAGTTAAAATATTATTTTCTAGTTGCTGCCGCGCTGTGACGCACTTTCCATTTCGGCGTTCTAACCTTGGATAACGACTAGCAATTTTTTTTCCTCTTATCCGTGTACATTTTCCAAGATCCCATTTATTGGACAGTTAGTTAAAAAGGTCCTGTTTTTTACCAATAAAACGCCGTTTACTGACAAAAATGCCAACATGGAGGTCATGCAGAGTAAGAAAATTAGCCCCAGTTGCTGGGGAGGGCCAATTGGATTAACATTCACGAAATTGAATGTTATTTGTAGCATTTCATTAAACGCTAAGTGTATATAAATCCCCGATGTGGTATCGTAGTGGTAAAGTTTGCGGAATGTCAGGGCCGTACCAGACAGGAGCGAGCGGTGCGGCCACCCAGGGTGCCGACGTGTGCGGACGCCAAATTGTTGGTCTCAGAGCTGCCACGTAGAATGAAATTTGGATTTTTAATTAATTATATATTGTTTATGTATTAATAAGCATGTATTTCAATTAATTATGTATTTCTATCATAATCAATTTGTATATGTTCTGAATTTAATGGGGTTGGGGCGTGTAAGGAATGCCTTGCAAAGGGCGCCATCACAGATTGGTACGGCCCTGCGGAATGTCGAGAGAGAGATATACAGGGTGTTTCACAACTGGTCTGCCATATCTTGGGGTGATATCGAGTAAAAAAGTTAATACAACATTGGTGCTATTTCCAACCGTCGCGGACCTACGGACGTTTTAAGGTGCACGGAAAAAAAAATAAACGAGAGTATTAATCTGGTGTATTTATTACTACATTTTATGAGACCTTATAAATGTTCAAAATGTCCGCCTCGGTTTTCAATGCACAGCCTTGCTCGTTCCAAACAAGAGTCCACTGCCCATTGAATCATTTCGGGGTGTTCTCGTACGTAAGCAGCGGCATCCATAATCCGACGCAAGAGTTCCTCTCTCGTTTGTACTTTGGTCTTGTAGACCATCTGTTTCATAAGGCCCCATAAAAAGAAATCTAACTGGGTTAGGTCCGGAGATCTCGGGGGCCACGATATTGGACGAAAGTACCACCAGTGCTGCCATTTATCGGATTACACAAGTAGGGATTTGTTATTTGCACATGTTAAAGCTTCTGTAACTCCGCAACAGTTGGAACTAGCACCTATGTTGTATTAACTTTCTTACTCGATAATCCTCCCCCGAAAGTATGGCAGACGGTTGTAAAACACCCTGTATATACTCTGATTTTTTTTAAATATGACACTGTAAAGGTTTTTTTTTTTTATTAACTGAAATAAAAGCATGGAATTTTTACTGTACCTTCTTTACACATGGGGAATTAGTCTCCAATGCAAACCATACTCTGTGATGTCCTTTCAGCTTATTAACTCTTTGCACACGAACAACATAGTTTTGCAATACTCTGAACAGAGTATCTGTTGAAATCTGAGAAATTTCTTGTTTAATTGATGCTTTCAATTCTTGTATTTTGTGTGGACTGTGTTTAAACTATTTTTTAAATAACCCAACAGATAAAAGTCACACGGAGTTAGATATAGTGATGTTGGTAGCCCTGATATTCCTTCATCATAAACCGCAGGAAATCTGCTGGACAGGACTCTTCCGTCGAAAAGTATCGTGCAAGAATCGTGAGCTGAGAAGACATCACGTATAATAGAGCATGTTTCGCGCTCGGAACTAATTTCCCGCGTGTAGAGGGGAGGTACAGTGAAAAAAAAAATCATGATTTTATTTCATTTCATAAAAAATACAAACCTTTCAATATGTGAAGCGTTTAAAAAATCTCCCCATATATAGGTGTAAAAGGTGTAACGAAAGTCCTTACTTAAGAGATATTTATTTTATTGAACTAAATATTCGAATTGCATACCAGAAAACTGTTTGCGCGTGTAAATTGTGGTAAGTATGCTTGGTCCAACAATAAGAGAATACATTCTCACTAATTTCGATTCCTCGTGAATTTTTTTTCTTCACGTGTACAATGGTGTATGTTCAATAGTTGTGATTAGTAAACCGCTGACTTGAGATGCTCCCAAAGGAGAAAATCTGATGCCGTCGTATCAATAAAATAATCAAGAAGTATCTTTTGGGTGCGGACTTTTGTCACCGGCAAATACATTTGCCCGTGACAAAAGTCCGCACCCAAAAGATACTTCTTGATTATTTTATTGATACGACGGCATCAGATTTTCTCCTTTGGGAGCATCTCAAGTCAGCGGTTTGTTTATATATATATATATATATATATATATATATATATATATATATATATATATATATGCACTAAAATCACAAAATAACACGTGACCTTATTAATAAGCAAACAACCACAAGGAAAAGGAAACAAAGTCCGAGCGCTTTCGTGATATATTCACATTATCAAGGAGGAACAGAAAATAGACGGAGATTACAAAGTACATGAGTTAAATAGACAAGCAAAAAATTCACAATTGGCACCTCATATTAAAGGCCTTAAAACCCTCTAAAGATTTTTTCAATTGATAACGTAATCTGTAGGCAGCTAAATTACTGAATATAAAAAATATATACTGTATAGATGAAATTAGACAAAAAGAAAACCAATACAGAGAACAAAAATTATTATAATGGTTATTAACACTAATATTTAATTAAAACAGGCAATTAATTGGCAAGAATTTAATGAAAAACAAATAGATAACGTAGATAACAAATAGAAAACATAATCTGTAGGCTGCTTAATTACTATACAGATGAAATTAGACAAAACACCAGTACAGAAAACCAAAAAAAATTATTATAATGGTTATTAACACTAATATTTAATTGAAGTAGGAAAAATTAAGAGGCCCGAAATTAATGAAAACAAAGGAAAGTTGCCATCGTCTTACAGATTATTACAAAATTTCCACAAACAATCTGGAAAAAAAAAAAAATAATTGTTTTCCCAACAGCAACCCACTTCAAAAATCCAATAAACCACCCAGCAACAAAAGATTATACACGAAAGAAATATTACAATTAAAATAGACACATAAGAATGTTAACAGTTCTTACAATAATATTTATTTATTTAACCAGGGCAAACCATTAAGAGGCAAAAAATGCAGTTAAGAAAACAGTAGGCCCATCGCCAGCTTACTAACAATGTACGAATCTAATTTGTACAACCCAGGGCTAATATTAAGGACCAAATCCGCATTATTCTTGATCACACTTGATTCCAATATATTTCTGCTAACAATAGATTTACTAAACTTTAATTTGGAAGCATTTTTCCAATCAATGGGATGATTAGAATCTCTTACGTGAATGAAAATGGCGTTAGATTCCTGGCCACTTCTTATACTGTATTGATGCTGTTTAATACGTAACTCCAGGGTCTTACCAGTTTGGCCAATGTAAAATTTATTACATATTGTGCAAGGGATTTTATATACACAACCATGTTCACTTAAAGGGGAGTTCTTAATCAATGAATTCTTAATTACATCTAAATTTTTGAACGCAATATTTACGTTAAAAGTCCTCAGCAGATTCGGCAGCTCAGGAAATTTTCTCTGAATGGTAACACTAAAACATTTTTTGTGTTATAAGGAATCTTATCCTTTACTTCTTAGAAGGTTTTCTTTGCCATTTTTAAGGACTTATCTATGCAGTTCTTTGGGTATTTTAAATCAAAAGCAATTTTGTATATTTTACTAATTTCATCGTCAATAAACTCAGGGCTACAAATTCGTAGGCCTCTTAGAAACAAAGTAGAAAGAACGGATCGTTTTACATTAATGTGGTGATCAGAATAATAATGTATATAGGAACAATTATTAGTGGGTTTTCTGTAAATATTGTACTTAAACTTTTTTCCAGACCTATATATTAAAACATCTAAAAAAGGGATCGAAGAATCTTTTTCTATTTCAACTGTAAAATTGATAGAGGGAATTAAATTATTAAGTTTGGGTAGGAATTCATTGAGATTTAAAGTCACTGGCCAAAGACAAAGAACATCATCTACATATCTAAACCATGGAACATAATTTGGCAGAATCTTCCTTAATAACTTACTTTCAAAAAACTCCATATATAAGTTACTCAAAATGGGGGAGAGAGGGTTTCCCATCGCCATACCAAATTTCTGTCTAAAATATTCATTATTTTTTTTTTTTTCCAGATTGTTTGTGGAAATTTTGTAATAATCTGTAAGACGATGGCAACTTTCCCTTTGTTTTCATTAATTTCGGGCCTCTTAATTTTTCCTACTTCAATTAAATATTAGTGTTAATAACCATTATAATAATTTTTTTGGTTTTCTGTACTGGTGTTTTGTCTAATTTCATCTGTATAGTAATTAAGCAGCCTACAGATTATGTTTTCTATTTGTTATCTACGTTATCTATTTGTTTTTCATTAAATTCTTGCCAATTAATTGCCTGTTTTAATTAAATATTAGTGTTAATAACCATTATAATTTTTGTTCTCTGTATTGGTTTTCTTTTTGTCTAATTTCATCTATACAGTATATATTTTTTATAGTCAGTAATTTAGCTGCCTACAGATTACGTTATCAATTGAAAAAATCTTTAGAGGGTTTTAAGGCCTTTAATATGAGGTGCCAATTGTGAATTTTTTTGCTTGTCTATTTAACTCATGTACTTTGTAATCTCCGTCTATTTTCTGTTCCTCCTTGATAATGTGAATATATCACGAAAGCGCTCGGACTTTGTGTTTCCTTTCCTTTCCTTGTGGTTGTTTGCTTATATATATATATATATATAATTAATATATATATATATATATATGAGGGGTCGCGCGTCTTACGGTACCTAAGCGCCACCACAGGCGAAAACGTGTTTTTGATGGATATCACTATTTTCACCCTTCTTCTATCGCGTGGTTTGGGTTATAATGACCTTACGACACTAGAAGTATGGTTGAAAACCTTATGAAGCGAACTACTTTTTTCACCTCATTCTGTGCCAGAAATCGCACCCAAAGTTCGGCATAATAAGAAAATCAAAAAATTAAAAGAATATATAAAAAATATGAAAATCTATTCCAAAAACTCAACATATTCATTAGCATACTTAGAACTCTAATTTAGCCAAAAATGAACGTTCTAGCTCAATTAATAACAGAGAAACAATTGCCAGAATATTGCTGAACTTTGGAGGCGATTTGTGGCGATTTTAATTTTGACGCTTAGGTACCGTAAGACGCGGGACCCCTCATATATATAATATATATATAATTTTTTTTTTTTTTTTTTTTTTTTTTTTTTGAGCGGCAGAAAAATCGGCCCACTAGTGGGAGTAGGCATTTGCGTTTAGTAACAAATAGACTTATAATTCTTTGAGTTTCAGAATTGGACATTTACAATGGATCTGAGTGCCGTGAACGTCGCGAGAGTCGTCGCCCTAATTGAAGATCGTCGGAGCCAGCGTTACGTTGCCGATGCCCTAGGAATTCTAAGAACAAGGTTCGACGTGTCTACCAACGTTATGTGGAGACAGGAGAGTACACCAGATGACCAGGATCTGGAAGATCGCGCTGCACATCTGCCCGTGACGATCGTTTCATCGTCTTGAGTGTTTTGCGAGATCGTCGCTTGACTGCCACAAACGTCCGCAGTGAGCTGGAAAGGTCTCGAGACGTAAGTGTATCGGAGCAAACCGTTAGAAGGAGACTTATGGAAAGTGGCTTACATGCTAGACGTCCAGCAATGCGCCCGGAATTGCTCCCACACCACCGCAATGCTCGTCTTGCTTTCGCTCGCGAGCATGTCAATTGGACTATGGTCCAATGGGGACGGGAAAGAGTATGGAGAAGAACAGGAGAAAGATTCGCCCCGTGCACTTTTACGGAGAGGGTTGCCTTTGGAGGAGGCTCAGTCATGGTCTGGGGTGGTATCACTTCAAACTCGCGCAGAGAGCTCGTCGTTGTTGGTGGTGGGTCATTGACGTCCGCAAGATACGTGGAAGAGATCCTGCTGCAGCATGTGGTCCCTTTTGCTCCTTTCGTTGGCGAAGACTACCTTCTACAGCACGATAACGCTAGACTCCATGCGGCAAGAGCCGTTAGCGATTTCTTTGACGAAGGTGGAATTCGTCGAATCGAGTGGCCTTCCCGAAGTCAGGACCTGAACCCCATGGAACACGATGGGACGACGTCTCAGGGCTCGTCTAGTAGCCCCTAACACACAACAGGAGCTACAACAAGCTTTAACTGAAGAGTGGAAGCGAATCCCACAGGATGTGATCGCCGATCTCATTCATGGGATGAATCGACGAATGGCTGCAGTCAGTCAAGCTAGGGGAGGCAACACCTCTTATTAACCCTGAATCACAAGGTTTTTTTTTTTGTTGAAATCTTTGTTTTTTTCAGCTACAATTTTTTGTACAGTATTTTTTGATGATAAATTGTATTAAGCAGGTGTTTGAAGATTTTTTAATGTCCTCATAGACTAAATTTTCGAATTTTAAAACTTTTATAAACAGAAGCTTGTCCACTTTTTTGCTTTTCGCGATATTCCAAGTGGGCCGATTTTTCTGCCGCTCAGTATATATATATATATATATATATATATATATATATATATATATATATATATATATATATATACATATACACACACGAGGGCTGATCAAAAAGTTCCGGAACAGATGTATTTATTGCAAAACTAAATGTCGCATATCTACGGTAATCAAATTTGTCTCCTGATTGGAAACAGATTCCAACAATCCAAACACTCATTGAAGCACCTGTTATACTCTTCTTTCGGAATGTTCCTCAATTCTCGTGTCGCATTTTGTTCCATCTCTGCTACTTCCTGAAATCTTTTTCCCTTGAAGGTGTATCTCAACTTGTGGAACAGGAAAAAGTCACAGGGTATCAAATCCACGAATACGGTGGTTGGGAAACCAGTATAATGTTGTACTTAGTTAAGAATTCCCTTATGGAAATTGCAAAATGCCCGACAAAATGGGCGTCGGGCTGGTGGATGTTGCATCACGACAATGCGTCCTCTCAGAGAGCAGTGACGCCAGTGGTGGGCGAAAAGTAATCGATTACAAATAAAAATTACTGATGTCTGAAAAGTAACAAAGTATAAAGTATAAATTACTTCTTTCGATTAATTATAATATAATTAATCGAGAGAAGTAATTTTTACTTTATACTTTGTTACTTTTTAGACGTCAGTAATTTTTATTTGTAACCGATTACTTTTTGCCCACCACTGGACAGCACTCTCCATAAGGGAATTCTTAACGAAGCACAACATTCCACTGGTTCCCCAACCCACCGTATTCGCCGGATGGCCATTGTCGTGAAACGGGAAATATTAGGATTTTTTTTCTCCGTTGCGGATAACCCGCAGTTCTGAGAGGAATGTCCTGTTTCCAGACTTTATTGCCATCCTATATATTTATTTATTTATTTCTGAAAAATCGCGCGTTTTCTTGCATGATATTCCACTTATGGGATCCCAGCGTTGCACCAGATAGTTTGAATGAAATGTTTGTTGGTCATCACTTCGAGTGCGGGAGGGTTAACACGTAAAGTGCCTCTGGTCATGAAAGCATTATGGGTTTCCTGTTTTGTTTTTAAATATATGACAGGTTGTGTTAATTTTTATCCCATCGTAGTGTAGAGGCTAGCGCCCTCACCTTCTACTCGAGAAGTAATGGGTTCAGACCCTCGTGGGGGCGAATTTTTCATTTTATATATATATATATATATATATATATATATATATATATATATATATATATATATGATACACACAGACCGTGCATGGAACAAGGAACTCTTCTGGGAAAATCAAATCCCACGCGACGCGAATGCAACGAGTCTTTTGCTTATATTGATGTTCTGGATATAGTAGGCTAAGTGTAGCTGTAATCCTTAGATCCTGTCCCAAAGCTGGATCCTATCTGCTTTGCAGATAGCTGGTGAGGGAAGCTATATTTTTGCGGCCTCTTTGCGAGTGACCCATTGCCCATGTCGGGCTAACATCATGAAAAAGAAAAACTATAGTGTTTGTCATTTACCATTACTTATTCGGACTATAGTGGATTTAATTATCCCAGAAGAGTTACTTGTTCCATGCACGGTCTGTATGTATCATGAAAGAGCCTCGGGGGACCATTCCGAGCTCAATCCACACACACACACACACACACATATATATATATATATATATATATATATGTGTGTGTATATAGCAGCAACCATTATGAACACTAGTTTTCTCCTTTAACCATCTCGCTCTTCTGTTTGTATCGCCTTCTCCACTTGAACGCAATTTATCTTTGCAGCTTTTAATTCAATTTCTCGACTTAATAGTATTAAGGAGGGCTTTTTATTTTTTTGTTTCCTCTTCAGTGTGATTTACGAGTATCGTGAATTATTTTGATGAATAATGGTGAAATACAGATTGAATGAAAGAGTTTATGAAGTTATGAACTCGAAAATGTCTTAAAAATTGGTTGGGTTTTATCCGGATGTTGGAACTGCGAGAGTGAAGTGAATGTAAGAATATTGTTCTCTTTGTGCTTCTCTCGTTTTGAGATATTTGTTTCGGAGAGGAGCGATGTGGGTGGGTCGGTTTACGTATAAATGTTGTCGTGGATTGATATTTTTTATTGTTTTGTCGGCGAATGCTGGTTGTGTTGGTATTGAGGACGGAGGAATGGAAGACCAGGGGTCGCTCTCTTCGCTGCAATTATTAATTTAATTCGTAGTAATACGCCTAATGGAACACTCGTGTAAGCTGAGGGGAAAGAGTAGCGCGCCTTTTCCCTCAGGATTCCCTCTTGAATACGGCCGTGCTGCTTTGCCTGAGGAATATATTGCCACTCCTGTCTGCTGTAATGAATCTTCCTTGTCGTCCCCTCGCCGGCTTAGGCTTATTCACGGTGTAGTCAGTATCGAGCTTCGGGCTCTTTGTTCTGTCGCGGAGATCACAGTGATTGTATTCACTTTAAGATTCGGAGCACAATTTTAGTTAAAGTATCACTCGTTACTGAATTCGGCACACACACACACACACACACACCACACACACACACACCCTTATGAAGCAACGTACGGTATCCCAATTTCTCCAATGAATGGCATATTTTGGGCATTTCTATGCAGAATATTTCGATAAAATGCATTTCTTTCATTTTAGTCATCGATGTAAAAAGGAGAAGAAAGCAGTCACGGGTCACGGTGTCTGAATTTTTTAATGGCGTAATTTTTAACTCGTAAGTTCGTCGAAGGTAATTCTTTTCATTGATTCGTTCGGTGAAGGGAAGTCAAGGGAATTCAGAAAATATTTAGGCAAAAGGTTATTATTAATTTCTCCGTTTTAGCCCTCAACCGCTGTCGTTGGGTCAGGGAGAACGACGATCAGTTTAATTTCGTATGTGACCGAGAAGTACTAATATCGGTTGAGGGTTAAGTGACGGATTGGCAAGAATTCAAGATTCAAAACGGCACCCGAATGAGGAAACTGAAAGAACCCGAAAAATTCTGGAGCCCGGAGAACACACCCTTCATTTTCACGCTTGTTGCACCGTTGGGCGAGGCTTCTTTCGGGCTAAAAAATTAGAACGTTTCATAAGTGCGACGAAACTTGCGATAACTCGAAAGATGCTTAAAATTGCCGAAATTTCATTAATGGTAAGATGATAACACGTTCAAGTTCATTAGTTACGATGAATTTCAAATATTAGAAACCTCTTCACAGCTTTCAAAACCCTCAATCGTCTCTGACAATTTGTAAAATTCTCGCACCTGATTTTTCTTCTTAATATTCATCGTTTGATCTTTGTCTGAACTATTTATGCTCATGTTTTATGTCACTTTATTTTATTTACTTATTATTCATCTTACTTTATCAAATACTTGAAATACTTAATTGATATATTAATGGTTCATTTTCGCAAGTTTTTCCTAATGTTAAATTCAAGGTTGAGTAAAAGTGCAATCCGGAGTGGGGAGAAAAAAAATTGTCATACTTGTTACAACGAATCTGTTTGATGGCAATCAAAACGTCACGAGCAGATTTGTGAGTATGAAATGATGTAAATTAATTCATAATTTCCTTTTCCAACCCAATTTGTAATGAATAACTTATCGAAGGTTTAAAGTTAGTGAATTTGTTCAGTTCTATTTTACTCGTGTTTACTTTGTGAAGTGGTTAGCGTAAGACGCATAATTTGTTGAATTACCTCAAGCACGCACTTGACGTGTGTGTGTGTGTATATATATATATATATATATATATATATATCTATATATATATATATATATATATATATATATATATATATATAGGGCCAGGCACGTACGCGCGCAGTACTAGTGTGATTTAACTGATTTTGCATAATGCAAAGTTATCCCAACTAGGATTCGAATGCAAGACCTCTTCAGTAGAAGTTGGAGGTGTTGACCTCTACGTTAAGACGAGTTAAAAGAAATACAACCGGCGCATATTTTAACATCCGAGGGAACACGCAACGTTTTCCCGTCCAGAGTGGTTTTATGCGTTAACCCCAATGCGCTTGAGCCAATGGGGGTTAATGGGTAAATAATAATAATAATGAGCGCGAAAGCATTGCGTGTTTCCTCTCGGATGTTAAAATATGCGCCAAGTTGCGTTAACTTTTACCTCGTAAAAGTTAACTGCGATTTCTACTCAGGTCTCGGACCGTTCGAATCGCGGTAGACTTAATTTTTGCGCATATACTATACATACACCTTTTATTTTGCAGGAGTTTGCCACTCTGACAAAAGAGTTGAACAATGCCCGGGAGCAGCTAATGGAGAGAGATGAGGAGATTCAGGAACTAAAAGCAGAAAGAAATAATACGAGGGTGAGTACAGTAAATATCGTAATATGGGGTGATTTTGGATCGGGGGGTGACATTAGCACTTCTTAAAAAGGAGTGGTTTTATGCATTCTGCGCCAAAAGAAATGGTTTCTTGGAAAAAAGCGCTTATCATTTTTAATCTATGGAATTTTACCTATCTTTTTGCCTAAACACTTTTTTCTTCGTGTCCCTTAAATTAGACCGGCTTTAAAAAATAAATAAATAAAATAAACTACCCAAAAGGCCAAAATAAAATAAAATGTGTAGTTATGATCTTCTCACTGACGGAATTTTTTTTTTTTTCTTTCTTTAAATGTATTCGGGATTGGAATATTAATTATTAATTAATTTATAAATCTGTCGTTCATTTTGGGATTGCCACTTATCGCTACTTTATTTGTTTTATAGATTTTATTCTGTCAAACTTTGTATGCTTTTTAAAGACCCAAATCTGAAACGCTCTACTGATTGATCCGAAATTTGGTGTAGACGTGGTTGATTCAGATGACTGGATCGAGCCTGTTCGAGGGAAGTTCTTACGTTAACAATGTAACCTTCATCGTGATGGCAGTCCTTCCAGAACTGCTGAAGTGGAAAGCCCATTATCGCCGCGTGCGGATATAGTTTCGAGTTGGATGGTGCCTAATCTTACTTTAGTGGGTGCTGTTCTCTCCATTTGGCTCGAGTTTTGTGTCGAAAACGTAGTCGGGAAACTAGTTTGTTAAAGAATTAGGTACTATTTTCGATAACTGAAAAACGTAAGAATGTGATTTGTATTTTCATGGCTGACAAAAATGTCACATTTTTCACTTGTCGATATTTTTTTTTCTTTTTTTTTTAAAAGAAACTCGAGAATATTTCTGGTAATTTTGGTTTATGGTAAAATGCGTAATTTAGCCAAAGACGAAAGAAATGATGTTTAGTTTTTGGATCAATACCCATTTGGTTGATTGGCATTCTATCATCACTTCAACAAACTAACTTAACTTGAACTGGAGCCATTCTCTCTCGATGTGATACGAGGCCCTCCTTGGAAAAAGTGGTTAAGCGATAAAAGTAGAAAACGCGAGAAAACACATTTTCGTTTTATGCAGGAAGAAGGAGACAAGGGCGAACGCCCGCAAAAAAAATACCCCTCCCATAGAAGAAGAAGAAGAAGAGCCAAAATCAAACTCTCTCTGGCACTTTCAAATTCGTACAACTTTTAATTGAGTTTTCTAATCTTGTTGCTTAGCCACTTCTTCCTTAGAAGACCTCGTATCACATCGAGAGAGAGAGAGAGAGAGAATGACTTCAGTCCGGACTTAACCACCGTTTGTAGTTTGATGGGTAACATCGTTTCCTTATAAGCGAAGTGAAGACACCGAGGTCGGGGG
This sequence comes from Bathynomus jamesi, assembly GCA_023014485.1. NCBI lineage: Eukaryota > Metazoa > Arthropoda > Malacostraca > Isopoda > Cirolanidae > Bathynomus > Bathynomus jamesi. Next base: position 28,557 of record JAJOZX010004770.1, on the reverse strand, counting down.
TTCGAATCTCGATGGTGCTCGTTAATGATCATCCGAAAGTTAGCGTAATGAGCCGCATTAATCTGGCCTGGGCGCTGTACCATTTTTGCACTTATTCACTCTAGTCATTATAATTAGTTCGTATTTTTTAAGATGGGTATAGAGCGGTTCCCAGAATTAATTCCACCTATTGACGTTCGTATTGGAGAGCGTTGCGGTAGCCAATTAATTGCTTTAACAAAGGTAGGGTGTACGTACGACTAAGACGCCCGTATGTGACCTATCATTCGATTAATGTTTTCATTATTATAACTCGAAAAAAATTTCCATCCCATTCAGGAGCGTAATTGTTCCGTGATCATCAGTCAAGTGTTTCTTTATTTTAATATAAAATTTATGAATTCAACTTTTTTTTGTTTTTATTCTTTTATTATTTATTAAGATGGTTTTTAATTAAGTTGCCTCGTTTTAATTATTTACAATATCTGTACAGCAGGTTTTCATTTGGGATCATTATTGACTGGTTCTGGTTCGCCAATATTTATTTATTAATTTATTATTATTATTATCGAGTTTACGGAGGTATTTTACTATTTATTTTATATTTATGACTAAAGTTTGGGTAAGCAGAGGCTCACTGGCTCACTATAACTTTGGCACACCTCAGATATTCTTTATTTTTTGTTTATGCTATGAAAGACTTTCTTTACTTCAATTATATTCATGGTTTTTTTCTTTAATCGGATGCTCGGTTGATTTTGTTTTCGGGTGCAGCTTTTATTAATTTATTTCTTTATTGAATTACTTTTAGGAAATATTTAGTTTACGAGTTCGTGGCATTGTCGACGGTACCTTAGATCCGCGCGTCACGTCACGTTCTCTCAAAGTTGCGTTCCTAGAGAAGACATTTATTTAATGTTCTGAAAAAACTTTTTCTTCCATAACAAATACCGACGCTCAAGTTTGTTGCGTCGAGTTTAGGATTGAATTGTTTTTTTGGGGGGAAACTTTTTATTTTTAATTTTTATTTTTTTTGTATTTTTATATTTATTTGTTCGTATATATTACAGACCCGTATTTGTTAACCTTCAAATTGTAGTAAAGTTAGGCGGAGCTGTGTAGAAAGTGGCATGACGTAACTGTATGAAAAGGACTACTAAATAAAAATGTGTCGGTTTTTTATGCCCCCCCACCCCCTAATGTCAAATAAATTTGGAGGGTCCATAAAAGATTTCACTCGTCCGTCCCCTCGTTCATCCGTCCGTCATCCGCTCAACATAAATTGCTGAACCTTCATTCATTCGTGTATGGGTCATCGCGAGACGGTGTGTCATGAGCGAGAATGGGGTCCCCGCATCAAAAGTCAAGGTCACAGATATAGTCGAAGACATTGATGTCATTCCGACACAGTTCTCGTTTCCACCGCTTTTTTGAATGGAATTAGTTCTGGCAGCTTTGGCATTTATAAAATTCTCGTAAAATAACTAGTTACATTTTTTCAATTAGTAATATTTTTTCAATGTAGGTATTCTGTGTTCATGCATTTGGCCATTCTTTAATTAAATGGTTTAATTAGTACATTAAAAGAGTAAATTTTCAGAATGGGTTTGCATCCGACACCTCGGTATTATCCATTTTCATTTGTGGGATTTTCTCCTCATCCTATCGTTAAATGCTGCTGTTCATGAACGCTGTTTGGTTTGCAGTTTGGCAGGATCTTCATTCATATTTATCTCGTTTCTCTGAAGTGATAGAAGAATGAAACAATCTACCTTGTAACTTTTCCCTCATCGACGTAAAAGGACCAGCAGATAGATATACCCTAAAAATAGTTTTCAACCATTGTTGACACAGATTTTTCAAATAGTTTTTGTACGTATACCAAAAAATGTCGTTCACGTCGTTTTTCCTGCGAGTATAGTTCCGGAAATTCTGAGCTCGTGCCTGGGGTAGTCTTCATCTTTTCTTATGTAAAAGAAAGAAGTCCGTTGTAAAGTCTTTTGTGTGTGTGTGTGTGATATTGCGTTCTTGCGATGATTTGCGAGGACTGAGCGATATGCTTCCACCAGAGTAAAAACGAAATTTGGTCATAATTTTTTAAGATGTTTGGTCTTCGATCCTTCAAGCCTCTTCATACGAGTCCCATTATTTTTTTTATTTTTTTTTATTTTTTATTTTTTGTGAAGTTTTAATTACGTTCGTATTATGAGGTTTCTGATCGTGATTCTCGTTCAAGTAGGCCATTATGGGGCGTGATATTTCTGTCGACATTTTCTCAGATTTTTTCTTCCTCCTCATTCCTGAGCGCCGCTTTTGCCTTCCACTTTGTTTCTTCGTTCCCTTCTTACCAAATTAGCTTGTTCGGTTGTCGTCCTTCGAACACGAACAGATTGGTTAAATGTATCACCAGCCAACCTCCGCTTTAATTCCAGGCACGGAGAGGCCGACATCTTTTGAAGGGAGTTTTGACTCGCCAAAGTTTCATTGAAGAGGATTAGGCAAATTAGGTTGAACGACATTTTCTCTTCGTCGTAAAAGACTTATTGTTTTAACGTTCATTGCCATATTGCGTTCTTTTCTTAAGTTTCATTTTTGTGCGAATTCAAAATTATAAGAATATGATCGACACAGGGCCCCTTCCCTTCCCCTAGGGCCTAGTGTAATGGAAAAAATTTTCTCCCCCCTAAAACAAATTTTTAGAAGTAATGAATATTAAGAACTAATATTATTGGCTTCACTAGCGTGTGCGTACCCAACTTCAGAAGTAAAAAAATAAAATGTTTCTGAAGGATTTGACGTCCATCTTCGTTACACTACTTCGGCTATTTTTCAAACTTTATAATGTTATTACGTAGACCCGCGGCACTTACACTGCGTTCGCACTTATTAAGCAGATTACATTTTCTCCAATGTTTTCAAAAGTTTTTCCCCGATTTCAATGAAATTTGTAGCAAATAATCACTATATATAGCAGCATTGATGGTATTCATTTCGATAAAATATTTTTGATAATCAAAATAATTCTCTCATTTTATTGAAAAATATGTAAAATATTGTGTTCCGAATTATTAAGCAAGTACTCTATTTACGGATCTAAATGGTGAAAATGGGTAAGAAGAAGGATTTAACATTAACTGAGAAAAGAAAAACAGTCAAGTTACTCGCTGAAAATATAAAATCTATTGAAATTGCGAAACAGTTTGGCAGAGCTTATCGAACTGTAAACAAGTTTGTAGCGGAGGGTACCAAACTGAGGCAGCGAAGTGATAAAGGAGCTGTAAGAAAAGTGACAAGGCGGCAGATATCTGTAATCAAGCGCAAACTGCAAAGCATCCATTGTCCTTAAGTAAAGAGGTTTTTGAGCAGGCTGGCATACATAATGTACCAAGAACATTTCGATGTGGAATCTTCCAAGCAATTGGCAAGACGTGTAAACCTACGATTCAGTCACCATTAACACCCAGGTACAAGAAGCAGCGTGTTGAATGGGCGCGTCAGTACGTGAAAACGGATTTTAATACTGTATTGTTAACCGATGAATGAAGAGCAACCCTTGAGGGATCTGATGGTTGGTCAAGAAGATGGATTGCTAAGGGTCAAGCTCTACCATGGAATGAGTTTTTTTTTTAAGAAAGTTTGTGTAAGACTGGGCATTCATTTTTACACCATCAGGCACTCTGTATGGGACAGCTACTTCATTGCCTATCAATCCTGCCCAAAACATAACACTACCTCCACCTTGTTGGCGTCTTAATCTTGATGGTAGAAATTGGCTCTCAGCAATCCATCTTCTTGACCAAACATCAAGTCCCTCAAGGGTTGCTTTTCATTCATCTGTGAACAATACAGTTTTAAAATCTGTTTTCACGTACTGACGCGCCCATTCATCACGCTGCTTCTTGTACCTGGGTGTTAATGGTGACTGAATCGTAGGTTTACACGTCTTGCCAATTGTTTGGAGGATTCCACATCAAGATGTTCTTGGTACATTATGTATGCCAGCCTGCTCAAAAACCTCTTTACTTGAGGACAATGGATGCTTTGCAATTTGCGCTTGATTACAGATATCTGCCTCCTTGTCACTTTTCTTATAGCTCCTTTATCACTTCGCTGCCTCAGTTTGGTACCCTCCGCTACAAACTTGTTTACAGTTCGATAAGCTCTGCCAAACTGCTTCGCAATTTCAATAGATTTTATATTTTCAGCGAGTAACTTGACTTTTTCTTTTCTCAGTTAATGTTAAATCCTTCTTCTTACCCATTTTCACCATTTAGATCCGTAAATAGAATACTTGCTTAATAATTCGGGACACAATATTTTACATATTTTTCAATAAAATGAGATAATTATTTTAATTATCAAAAAATATTTTATCGAAATGAATACCATCAATGCTGCTATATATAGTGATTATTTGCTACAAATTTCATTGAAATCGGTAAAAAACTTTTGAAAATATTGGAGAAAATGTAATCTGCTTAATAAGTGCGAACGCAGTGTATACTGTATAAAGATAGTTTATGTATCCTCCCTTTGACTAGAACGTACCTTTACGAGCTAACGGCATCCGTTTACCGTGACATAAAATCGACAAGCCGTTGTGAATTAGATTAATTTAGGTTAGGCTTAGGTTTCCTATAGATTAAGTGATTTTTTCTTTTTAGTGTCGATGTCATGTTCCGTCGACCAGTTGGGTATAAGTCCGTCTTTAGTTCAGTGATATCCAGTGTATCGAATATTGCGATCAGGGCCTATAAATAACAATAATAATATATAATAGAAACGTAGTCATGTGATGGGGAAATTAATGTATTTTTAAATTTATCACTAATCCAAGATATTTTCGGATAAGGCATTTTTTCTTTTTAATTGTTTTATATGTGAATGAATTGAATACTTTTGGTTAATCGGTTAAATGTTACCTTTTCATATTAAAATCTTTTGCTCACGTAAAAATCTGTGCTGAGCTTAAGGGACAAAACAAATTTAAGGGATACCCATCCCCTTATCATTGCTTCTTCTTATCTTATTTTGAAGGAAGAACGGTATTTAATGTGTAACTTAAATATAAATAATGACACACACACACACACACACGCACACACACACACACACACACACACACACACACGTTACCGATGATAGGATATACCCTCAGGGATCGTCCATAAATGGTCACGCAAAATTTCGAATTTTTAGAGACAAACTCCCCCTCCCCCAATGGTCACAAAATTTTGAAACCCCCCTCTCCCCCATGTCACGGTCACAAACTATATGTAAAATTGTAAAAAAAAAAGTGAAAACATATATTTATTTAAAAATTCATTCAAATAGTAGCTTGTTTGTTAATATCTAACAGTGCAAGCAGCCAGATGTATGAGAATTTACGGTTTTCAGCTACATAATATTACACTAGTCGACAAAAAGAATCCTATCAATATTTTAGTTTTTACATTAAACTTTTCAAAATGTCAACTTAACGCAAAAAAAATTTTGTCATGTCACAAAAATTTTAGACCCCCCTCCCCTAAAAGCGTGACATCATTTATGGACGCCCCCATATGTTGTACAAACTTAGGACTAACTTAACCATTGTAGAAGTGAAAAGTAACAATTTTGTTTGCGAACAACGCGAAGAGAATTTATGTCAATGAAAACCTTAAATATATTAAAATTAATTACATAACCTGAAATAACAGATAACAATATGAAATGAATAAACAGGAAGTTACCTTTGTGCATGTCACAGATTTGTGACAATGCTGCTCCAACCAACAAGAATTGCGATCCCATAGATCTGATGTGACTTCTCTATGCTACCCCCCCAGGCTGATAATATCCAAATAGAAAAATAAATTTATGTAAGAGAACACTTTAATACTAACGAGACAATATTACACGAGTTTGCCAATCCTTTAATTTTACTTTGGGAATGATTTTCTTATCACTCAATTTCACTCCCACATTCAAATTTAACTCAATTAGTTGACACAAAATGACTCGATTTGTTACAGTGGAAAATCTTAATAATGATTAGCATCTACAATTCAGCAATTAGAACTCAATACCTAACTTAACAATATTATTCCTGTAATTATACCCATATTAGATGTGTACACAATTTCTTAATAAATTGACACAGACCATTGAAATAGATTCGATAGTCTGGAAGCCGGATCTCATGACCCAAAATTCTGGGTTAAAGTTTTTTTCTCTGCTGATTGTTCATCTTTGGGGTGCATATAATGAGATCCAGGGGTGTGTGGAGGTTACACCCTTGGGCAATTTGAGATATACAAGATGGCCACCAAGAATACGAAAATATACCCAAAAATCAGTTTTCGGCATTTCTTCACAACCACACATCATGCAAATACAAATAATACATGCTTTTCTATGTTTTGGGCCATGGCAAATCTAATTTCATGATCATTTTAACTCTAGGATTGATTAAAATCAATTTGGCGGCCATATTGTCATTAAAAATTTATTTTATTGGGCTCAATAGGGCCAACATTTCATAGGAGGGCAACACACCATGCATCACCTAGCCGGGGTCTTCAATGGAATATGGAGTGACATGGCCATCGAAAGCACGTTTATGATATGGTCATAGCAGAGGTGGGATCATAGGTATCGCTCTCAAGCCAGAATCTGTGAAGACGTGGGCATACAGCTTACACCTGTGTAACTCGTTGACAAATGATCATGCAATGCGAGATACTGATTGTCAGAGAGAGCAGGTAGATCACAAGGAGGAAATGCCATCTAGAATCCTCGCTGATGACAAGGATCGCCGCAGTGTTAGGGTTAAGTTAGAACTGAGCATTGACCCTTTGGATCCAGAAAAACACCCTGATGCACTGGTGAACGTAGTCACGGGTAAAGTTGTCACACACCCCTCGGTGAATGTGTTCAGGGCAGTAGAGCTGGGGAAAGCACAGATGGAATCCTTTGAGCAGAGCTGGCCAAATGGATTTCATGAACCTATTCGTAAAGTTGTCAACACAGTCATTAACACGCAAGCATATCAAGCTGGATGACAATAAAGTCTTTGACACTGAAACCATTTATGCCAGAGCCATGGGTTTGCAACGCAGTGCCCGTAATCTAGACCTAAATCATTTGCTCTCTCATGAGCTAGCCCCTCATCCAACCTCAATGTTTGATGAGGCTGGACACATGCGTGAGGCAAAGACTAAATCAAATCTGATGAAAGCACTAAAGGTGCATGTATCAGGAAGGCTTTCACTGAACAACATTAAAGTCGCTTTTCTTGATGGTTGCGCTGTTCTTTGGGTGGTGCCATGGCCTGCTACTGGTACAGTGCAGGACTATTTGAATCTGTTCCGAAGCTACATCGCCAATCAGCTGAGGAAGAATGATGTCTACCTTGTGTTTGACAGGTACAAAGAAGGAATCGTCAAAGAGTCCACGCGTCATGGTAGAGATCAGGGAGCCAGTAGAGTGTACTCATTACGTGAATCTACTCGTCTGCCACCACAAAAGGTCATCCTGACTGTTTCCACAAACGAGTCCCAACTCATTAATCTCATCTGTACAGACCTCATTTCGCACACAGATGACATCGCACCCCACAAGCTTGTCATAACAGGAAGTGACCGTGTGCCTGTAGAACTCGCCAATGGAATAGTGATAAGACGACATGACATGGCTACAACCCAAGAGGAAGCTGACAACTATAATCGTACAACTGGTTAAAGCAGGTAGTCAGGCAACTCTTGTGGTGGCAGATGATAGACATCTTCGTTCTCTTATTACACTTTGTGTGTAGTGGTGATATTACTTGGCCCGTCATGATGATGTCTCCCATACAAGGCCGGGCTGTGATTGACATCAACACCACAGCACTCAAACACCATGCCATTATTCCTGACTTGCTGGCTGCTCATGGAGCAACCGGTTGTGATACCGTTGCAACTTTCTTCGGAATAGGTAAGGGCGTAGCCTTGAAGGTTCTGCGTTCTGGTGCTCATGCCTCAACTACTTAGGGGACACAACCAAGACCATGCCCAATGTTGTAGACCAGGTTGAGCAGTTCATTTTGGCTTGCTATGGGCAGTCGCGATGTCAGTCGATGACAGAAGTACGTCTAAAGGTATGGTCCGCCAAGGTGGGCAAGAGTATGGCTGCTGGTGCTCCAAAAGCACAGACTCTGCCTCCCACCAATGAGGCATTCCTGGAGGATGTAGCACGAGCGCACCTCCAGGTTGCTATATGGCGCAACGCACTTGAGTTGGACCGACCCGTTCTTGACCCAACTACACACGGTTGGTCAAAGGAAGACGGCTCTAACTGTCTGACCCCAACAACAGTGCCCAATGACACACCTCTGGCCCCAGCAGAGTTACTGAAACTCCTCAATTGTTCGTGTAGCAGTGAGCAGGTCTGCAGAAGTCAGCGATGTGGCTGCAAGAACAATAGCTTAGCGTATACAATATTCTGTGATTGCCAAGGAGGCAATGCGTGTTGCAACGAGTACACTATACAGGTACAACAAATTGAGAATGATGAACTTGCTAACAGTGACTAATGGATAATAAACTGTAATTTTTATTTCCATGATTATATAGGGGTTTCTTGAGATGCTACTGTTGCAATCTGCATTTGTGTACCTTTGTATTGTTAATTAATAATTGATAGAATTTTTGCTATATCAATGTTTCTGTATTAAACGGCAATCAACGGGAATGGCTATAATGCAGAATTGTGTATTATGGTAGCCATCTTGAATTTTGTGTGCTGGAATAATATATTATTGTAAGTAATTAAAATCCATGATGATGTATATATGTGTGTGAACCAGTTTTATCATAACTCTATACTGAACGATGTCACTATTTTCTAATAAATGTGTTACTCAAGTTATATGTGGGTATTAGTGACCATTTTGCGGTAAATATGGCCGCCATATTGTTTTTTATCAATCCTAGAGTTAAAATGATCATGAAATTAGATTTGCCATGGCCCAAAACAAAGAAAAGCATGTATTATTTGTATTTGCATGATGAGTGGTTGTGAAGAAATGCCGAAAACTGATTTTCGGGTATATTTTCGTATTCTTGGTGGCCATCTTGTATATCTCAAATTGCCCAAGGGTGTAACCTCCACAAACCCCTGGATCTCATTATATACACCCCCAAAGATAACTAATCATCAGAGAAATAAACTTTAACCCAGAATTTTGGGTCAGGACAAATCCTGGGTTGGCTTCCAGACGATGACTAAAATTGATTAACCTTACACCTTAACTCGTTTGCTGCGCAACCCCGTAATATCACGGGCTCTCGCTTCTAACCATTGCTGCGCAACCCCGTATATACACGGGTTTAAACTTTAAACTGAGATATCTCTTTGTGTAGCCCATGTTTTTGGCTCGACTCGTAACTGAGCGCTCGCGCAGTTAAACGGTTTAAACTGCAATACTCCGTATAACATGTGCCCATCACCAGGATCTAAAAATACACTATTGGGCCCTCATTATCATGCGGGACCATACCAATGTTAATTCCAGTTGTAAGTATTTCCATTTATGCTTAATACTTTATGTACAGAAACTCTCTTTGAATGCCACACTGAATTAATAAAAGTTATTTCTGCACCTCAAGCCTTTGTGTTTAGTCTACAGATAATTTAGTTTTCTTTCATTGGACAATTGAAACGGATTGTTCTACTTGCGGATACTCCGGAGAAGCCTCCAATGCTCTTGACTCTGGAACCTTGTACTTGTGCCAGCTTGCAATTTTTCCCAGTACCCACTAGGAATTCCTCTTGTCTGGCTATTTCTCATTTGTCCATGGGTAGGCATTCAAGCTGGAGTTACTGGCAAACCGACAAGCTGTTCAGTGCCTCCACTGATTCTACCTTTAAGTAAAATCATATCTGTGCCCTGAAACAATTGCCCCACCATATTCTTACATCACATCCAAATCTTGCCCTACACACAGTAGAGATATCTTTGATTTAAAACAGCATGATAATTTATCTGATCTTAGCCTATATGTTAATTTACATTCTACTCTTGGACTTAGCCAATATGAGAAATTTGGCATTAGTAGTACACCAACTTCAACTGATTATATGACTCCAAATCTCATGTAAAATGAGATAAGCGATATCCATGCCCCTTTAGTCATGCCATTTATCCAGAAGGGGATTCGACAAGCTTGCAATTAGCAATTTGGTTTGAAAAGTCACACCTATCGGGTCATCTCTGCCAAATATCTCAATTTGGACCTCGACTCGCAATCAGTTTTACTTAGGTCCTAATTTCTCAAACATTGTCTGCCCTTCCTCTGTGGTCCAAGTATTTATTTATTTATTGCTTGCCTATTTCAAAGATTTAATTAGTTTGATACAAACAATTGTTTTAGTGGGCCGGCCAAAAATTGAAAAGTCCTCTAGAAAAAACTTAACGGCGTTTTTTTGTTAATAGCAGGCACCCACCTTAGATAAGTAGTATTGAGGATGCCAAACAAGATGTGGGTGGATGCCTCTCTCAGTTTTGGGTTTGAAGGTCCCATACAATGTTACAAAAGTCAAATTCTGAAAAATTCTGAATTTTTGCATTTCAGTGGCGGCTCAATGTAATAACGTGTTTAAAGGTGTATCATTAGCATATGAAGCATATTTTTGTGATTTTATGGATAATAATTGAATGTAACTATGTCTCTGGATGTCTTTATTTCCATTAAAACTACATTTAATAGCATGCTGGGTGAGGTGCGCATATGCCTACTACTACCATAGTACAAGTAATAGCATACTTTCACATGTTGAACATGTTGAACCACTGAGACAATGCTGGACAGCAAGGCCTACTACCGAGCTGTGAGAGGTCACCAGCTGACGTATGAGGCACTGTGGCGCATCAAGTGGCAGATGTTTGAGTCATGGGTGGCTACAACTGGCAACGGAGATGAGAACGTCAAACAGCTTGCCCTCAATGTTGCTTCGCTTTTCAAAGACAGAGCTGACATAGATGAGATGCGCGATGCTGTTGACAACTTCTCAGACGTTTTGGCAGATGAGAAATTCCAGTCTCATGGAGGAATTCAATGACCAGCACTCTGAAAATCCCAACTTCTATCTGTGGTCATCCTACATGGAAATGGTAGAGATCCTACTGGCTTTCATCTGAGCTCAGAGAGATGGCATGTGGAGTCTCCACATAGAAGCCTTTGCTGCAGTGCTGCCTTTGCTAACTATCTATGACCACACAAACTATGCAAGTTGGGGGCCGTCTACTTGGCTGATATGAGAGGCCTTGAGAAGTCAGCACCAGAAGTTCATGCAGAGTTCTGTAATGGGAACTTTTTCGTCAAGAGGACGGCGAAGCGCTTCAACCAAGTTCCAGCTGATCAGGCAACCGAATGGATAAATCGTACATGCAAGATGCACAATGGTATCATCGGCATCACAAAGAATGACCAAGCAAGAGACAGATTCTGCATCACATGGTCAGAGCGGTCACGCATCTCTCAAGATACAAGATGCCTCTTCAATCTTCAAGATGATAATGGGGAAGCCACCTTCACTCGGGTTGACAGTCTGCCTTCTCGCACTAGGCGTGACGCTCATGATGTCATGAAGCTAGTTCAGCAGTTGAAGCAGTTTGACGTCTTCAGAGGTCACGTGAGTGAAGCGGGAGATACAGATGCCGCCACTAACATCCCACTTGTTTCACTGGCAACCAAAGACACTGCACCCGCAGATGTTGTGGAGAACCTGCTGACAGCTCAGGATCGAGGAAAGCAGCATGTAATCGGCTTCATGAAGGAGAGACTGATTGAACAGATAGTAGGCTTCCATGAAACGATAAAGAAACATCAGTCGAAAACCTTCGCTGATGTGTACAAAGCTAGTTTCCACCAAACGGAACATGCAGAAGACCATCAAAGCTGACAGAAAGCTACTACAGCGGCTCCTGAATGTCGCGACTGCAGGTCGCATCGTGGAGATGGTCAACGTCTTGAAGCATGAATTGTCCCCAGTCCCATTTAGTCTGGCGAAGGCAGGAGGAGAGATGAATTCAGCATCGAAGTCTGAGCTGATGAACATCCTGATGGTTCAGCAGACCATAAGCTCAGAGGTTCCAACCTCTGATCTGAAGACCTGTGTGATGATAGATGGCCATGCACTCATCCAAGCTCTTGGCAAGCCTGGCGGCTGTCGGACATTCGGCAACTATGCTGAAGTGTTCTTCAAGGCCGTGACGAGTTATTTCAGTGAACACAACAAGAGTTCATGTCATCTTTGATCGGTACGCGGGAAGGATCGATCAAAGCAGTTACTAGGACAAAGCGTGCAAGCAAGAAGAAACCGATTCGGAAAGTCATTGATGGCCCACAAGTTCCACTGCCTGAAGTGTGGAAAAACTTCATGGCCCTGGATACATACAAGGCAGAGATCTTCAAGAAAGATGTCAGCTGGTGACCAGGGGGTGGCTTCTCTGAAACCACTGAAGTACGGTCAACCAGGCGACATGACGTTCCACTGCATAGCAACCATGAAGAGGCGGACACCAGGCTCATCCTTCACTCATGTGATGCAGCGTCCCAGGGCTATGAACGAATACTGGTAGTGTGCAGAGATACTGATGTAATGGTGCTGCTGATTCACTTCGTTTGCACCAAGATCGCTGAAGTGTGGATGCTGTGCGGAACGGCCAAGAACCGAAAATGCTACCCCGTGCACGATGTATTCAAGAGTTTGTCGCCCCCAGTCAGGGACAACCTGGTCAGCTTCCACGCTTTGACCGGGTGTGAGACAGTCTCGTCCTTCAGTGGTCATGGAAAAAAGAAGTGTTGGAAGGTGTTCAGTGACCACCCGCTCCTGCTGCACGCCATTGGTCGAGATGGGGATATCGCAGATGTTGAGAAGTTTGTGTGTCATTTGTATGGCACCCCGGAACAACACACAGTTGATGACGCCAGAGTTCACCTTTTTGGGAAGGCCAAGAAGACTCTAGAAATGCTCCCACCGACAAAGGATGCCTTGGAGCTCCACGCCAAGCGAGCAAACTATCAGGCCAAAATATGACTCCAGGCTGACAAAGAGCACGTAGATGTTGAAGATCCGGTGGACACTTCAGCCTGGAAGTTGGAAGATGAGAGCCTCCTACCAGTGTGGACAAGACTTCCTCCAATCCCTGAAGCCTGCGTAGAGCTTGTTGCTTGTGGTTGCAAGAAAAAGTGCAAGACAGCTAGATGCAATTGCTTCAGGAAAAGGATGAAGTGTACGACAGTTTGTGGTTGTGACGACAGTGGTTGTTGTAACCCAGCTGAACAGTAGATCTATGTCTCTCTCCCGGGCTGAAATCGAGAGAAGCTGGAATGTGCTGTAAGGAACTAATAACTCTGTTCTTAAGTGATTTCAATCCACACAATTGTGACTGTCGGTGCAGCATTTCGGTGCTGTTCATCAAGAAACGTGAACTTGTAGATGTTACTAGTGTGTAAACTGTATAGTTATGGGGCTATATTTACTGCTTTGTGATTTAGTTGATAATTCTGTTACTGTGAGTACTTAATTCATGCCATCAAACTTATTAGGCACTAATCATGTTAAAATAAATTGTTTTGAGAAACAGACTTGCTCAATGTTTTTTTCGCCAATTAAAAAAAAAAAATCACATTTTTAGCGCAATTTCGGTCGTGATTAACTTGAATTTGACCTTGAGTTGGTAATTCGGATGGAATAAGCGTGTGTCATCATACTGATTTATCACTAAGTGTGGCGAAATGAAACATTTGGTCAAACCAATTGGCTCAGAATATTTTTTTAAAATTAAAATTAGAAAATATCATTTTTTGCACAGTTTTACCTCGAAAATGACCTTCAAAGCCAAAAGCGAGAGTGGCATCCACCTGCATTTTATTCCTCACCCACAGGTACATTGATTTAGCATGGGTGCCAGCTATTAACAAAAAACGCCGTTCGAAGTCGATTTTTTAATTTTGGCCGGTCCACTATTTAGGCTACCAAGCTTTAACATTTATCTGGCTCACATCAAGTTAAACAGGAACATTATATATATAATATATATAAAATTCCCTGACGAGGTGTACTTCTGAATACACGAAAGGCCTTGGAATCATTTTCTTTTTCCTTGTGGGTTTGCATCATTTATTCATTTCACGTGTTTAATTGTGAAATTCATCGCGCATATATATATATATATATATATATATATATCTAGTATGTATTTTCCATCGGAATCAATGACATTCTGCCAACGTCCTACAAGCTTTTCAATGCCATGTTTATAAAATTCAGGCGGTTTTGAGGCAAAAAACGTACAAAGACTGGTGTGCAGGTCATCTAAAGAAGTATACTGTTTCTCGTCAAGATAGTTTTGCAGACTCCTGAAGAGATGATAATCTGAAGGCACAAGGTCTGGAGGATGTTGAAGTTTTCCCACCCAAGCTCCTCAATTTTTGCGGAAGTGATCGGAGCGGTATGAGGACGTGCGTTGTCGTGGTGGAACACGATTCCTTTCCGATTGACCAAAGAAGGTCCCTTTTCTTTTAGTGCAGTGTTCAATCGATCCAGTTGTTGACAGTAGACTTGAGCGGTGATTGTTTGGTTGTGTGGTAAGGTTTCAAAGTGTATTACACCACCTTTATCCCACCAAACACTAAGCAACACCTTCCGAGGGTGAAGATTTGGTTTTGGGTGTGGTGTCGCTGGTTCTCCGGCACAAACCCACTGTCGACGGCGCTTAACATTCTGGTACAGTATCCACTTTTCATCACCAGTCACTAAACGGTGCAAAAACGGATTTTGGAGTTCACGGGAATGAAGAGCTGTGCTAATGTTTACCCGCACCCTCAGATTGTCGACCGACAATTCATGTGGCACCCATTTTCCTAACTTAGGCACTTTCCCGAGTCGTTGCAAATGTCGATGGATGGTGGACGGGGATGAATTGAATTTCTGGGCCAATTCTTCGACAGTTGTTGAACAATCTTCTTCAAGTGCGGCTAACAGCAGGTCATTATCAAACTCAGCAGGGCGTCCAGAGCGTGCTGCATCTGTCAAACAGCAGTCACCATTCCTAAACTTTTGAAACCATCTTTGACATTTCCTCACATGCAGAATATCGTTGCCATAAACTTCCTGAATGTTTCGCGTGGCTTCAGTAGCACTATTCCCTTTTTTTAACTCGTAAAGCATTATATGCCTGATATGGTCTTCTGATACCGCCATGTTTATGAGGGGTTCACATAAAGCAAAACACACGTCTTCACTGGTCAAGGTCTGTAAAGTATGTAGCGAAACACGATAGATCTCCTCTTAGATATAATCTTCGGAAAATTTATGCTTAAACCGAGTAGGACTAGTTTAAACTTAATCTATCGTAAAAAATGACATTACTTATTCGTACAGGATCTGGCCTAGAGTTCGTATAAATTTCTGGGTGCAGAGGTTTTGACGACGACTGATCTAGACTAATTTTGGGGCGTAGAATCCTAATTTTTCTATGCCATCGCACCAAATTGGTGCGAAAGTGGTCAAAATGGCTAAAAATTGGCAAAAACGGCAAAATTTTATCAGTTTTTCATATTTTTGTCATATTCTTGAGTTGAAAATTTTTTTAAGGGCAATTGTTTGTTTGAGAATCTGTGTTTGTAACATACTGCTACCTGAACCAAGAAAACTGACAAAAATGTAAAAAAATAACGGCAAAAATAATAAATAATTAAGTAAATATTGTCAAAAAATCGCAAAAATGAAATTTTTGGCTATTTTGGTGCATAAACTAGCTCTAACCATTCTTATCGAACTAAATAGTCAAGAAATTAGATATTAATAGCTCTACTAAAATTTCCTAACACAAAAACATGTACAAATGTCTAAATTTTGGGTTACAATGATTAAAAAATGGTTAAAAATAGACAAAATATAAAAAATAGTGCTAATTTTATAAAACTCTTAGGTTTACATGTTGTAAAAGACTGTGAGATAAGATCATGTATTATTTCTGATGAAGAAGTTGACTGAAAATCTTGCAAAAGTGGCAAAGAGTTTGGCAAAAATGACAAAAACTGTCAAGGCCGCTTATGTGATTGAGAAAGAGTGTTACCGTCACTCAGGTGCATCTTCCCAGTGCAGCACCACGGCGATGGGCTAGTGCAAAATTTATTTTGCGAACTTCTTGATATCCTACACAAATGCTCCGTTTGTTTGCAATTTAGTAAGATCTTTAGACTGCGACAAGTTATGTATAGTTTGAGCAAATCCGACATGCAATGGGGTGGGCACCAAACCATTATGAAGGATGTAAAACAACATCTGGAAGATAGTGTCACACTTCAGCATCAACTGATCGTTGCTATCTGATACATTCCGGGTGGAAAACAAATGCTGAAGAAATTCCATCCATATTGGAGGACGTTCATTTTGGAAGCGTTTCAAGGCTAGATCAAGATCGTTTGGATCACAATAGCTAGAGCATAAACCAAAACTGTAAGTTTTAACTCTTTCCTTAGGTCCTTAGCAACGTTTTCGACAGATGATTTCCGCAAAGTTTCAACAATTCTTGCACTCTTATTCTGGACAGAATAAACCATCTGGGATTTTCGTTTGTTGCTAGGATATGTAAAATAAATGGTGTCCTTAAATTTGTCTATAAGCAGGCTCTTAACCAAATAGTTACTGATAGATTCATCCTGGTTCAGCTTTTTATTGATCTCTTGTCTCAAGTAGGTGACACTGTATCCACAGCTTGTGAAGTCTATTTTTGAGACTACATCATTAAACGCTTCTTGAACCATGTCAGTAGAACCCATAACTTCATTTTCTTGCTGTCTGTTTTCCAAAATCGTCTCTATTCTGCAATCATAGGCTGCAAAATGCTTCTTTATACAATTATTATGATAGAATACATCTGCAGCGAATACATCTTTGTATTCGTTCAACATCGCTACTCTGGTAAAAACATCGTCTTGGAACAAGTGAGCATAACTCAATAACTTTTGGGCACGACCTAGAGTACATATCCGAAACAAATCATGGTCAATGTTTCCACCTTTCAATTTGACTCGAGCTGAACCACAAAATACACACACTTTCATATCCTTGATATGCTGTGTTTCAATCCTTTTGCTTGAACTATTTTCTGGAGGAGTTAATGCTTCCCCTAAGGAGGAATCGGAGGGTTCATATTCAGCATTTTTAGACTTCTGGCTACGTTCAACGAACTTTTTATATGTTGCATAGCACGAAGTGCTGTGATACTGGATATAAGGAGTCTGACTCTCAGTAAGAGCTTTCAAACGCTTGCTTCTGTCATCATCTGGGTACGCAGAAGCCAACTGAAGCAAATTTTTTATTCCATGTTCTCCACTGCTCAAATATTTCTCTCCACTTGGGCTTTTGTTCTTCTGGCACAAGATACATTTACCAAGGTTTGAGCTGTGCTTCTTTTCTGGCACAAGTTGATATACATCCTGAAAAAATAAAATATACAGACTTCTTGCAATTGCAATTATAATAAACTGGTTCTATTCTATACATATAAAAATTCACTTGTAACACATTGGTCTTTATATTTATGCTTTAAATATTCAATTCGATTATTACTTACTTACAGGGATCCTCAATTTGTAGCTACTACCAATACTAAACCTGAAACACAATAAATATGACTTAGTTACTCTAAAGAAATCAATAGATCGATTCTATAAGAAGTTCAAACATTTTACAACAAGCAAGCCTAAGAATAACAAAATTAGTACTTTTTTTTTATATTTTGGCTATTTTTTCAAGTATTTTACAACCATTTTTATCGATTTATCCCCGAAATTTAGACATTTCTGCATACTTTGTTTTAATAAATTCTTGCAAAGCTATTAATATCTAATTTCTTGACTATTTAGTTCGATATGATTGGTTAGAGCTAGTTTATGCACCAAAATAGCCAAAAATTTCATTTTTGCGATTTTTTGACAATATTTACTTAATTTTTTACTATTTTTGCTGTTATTTTTTTACATTTTTGTCAGTTTTCTTGGTTCAGGCAGCAGTATGTTACAAAAACAGATTCTCAAACAAAAAATTGCCCTTAAAAAATTTTTCAACTCAAGAATATGACAAAAATACGAAAAACATAAAATTTTGCCATTTTTGCCAATTTTTAGCCATTTTGACCACTTTCGCACCAATTTGGTGCGATGAAATTGGTGCGATGGCATAGAAAAATTCGGATTCTCCGCCCCAAAATTAGTCTAGATCAGTCGTCAAAACCTCTGCACCCAGAAATTTATACGAACTCTGGGCCAGACTAGACTATATGGGATGACCTGATATTTTGACATGCTCCAGTGCGTTATCGAATGAAGTTAGCATTCACTTTCGTCACAGTCGCTAATCTTAAAACTGTCTTTTGACCATATATTTTTCTTTCACTTATTGCAAATTTCGATGTTACGTACGGTTAGAAGTAAAAAAAACAACTTTAAATTAATTAAAACAGTGATGCTTGCGTAGTCGCTGTTCTAATTAATTTCAAGAAACGAAGATGTATTATCATTATTTTTAAATAAAAATTCAAGTGAAAAAAGTCCCATGACCTCCAGCCTACCTACCAGCCTTGAATAATTCATTCAACTAATGCGTATTGACTCTCATTCTACGGATGGAGTATGTATGTTCTCGCTGTGGTTATGAAAACACCCTCGTATTACCTCGCTACATTTAGGTTTTTGGACCATGCATAATTTGGAAATAAATTGATTTCCATCATCATTCTCTCTGTGTTATCAAAATAATGTTACAGAAAAAAGTGTTGCTTCGCCATTTCGTGACCAGAAACCAAAGGCCTCTTTACGTTTACTGTAAGTGTGAAACGTAATTTGTGTACCTATAATTAAGTACCTCTCCTAAGTACTGATTGTTCTGCATTCATGTTGTGTACTACGGTTATAAGAGTCGGTATACACTGGCCCGGGAAGTGTACCAAGAGTTTTGTAATTGAATGATGTGTGTATATTTTTCCTTGTTCTTTCACATTTAGTGACTTAAACCAGATATATATATATAATATATATATATATATATATATATATGTTACGGCCTTTTTGCGAAATCGGCCTTTTTGCAAACGTGTTAAGTCGTGATATTTTCGTTAAACAACGAAAATATCACGACTTAACCTAACCAATCGTCAAGGGCGGACAGTTGACCTAAACGGGCATTAAATTAACCTAAATCGGCCATTTTTTGCAAAAAGGCCGATTTCGCATAAAGACCGTAATACACACACACACACACACACACACACACACACACACACACACACACACACACATTACCAGATTCCAGACTTTCCAACTGTAATATTTATGCAGTGGATTTCATATTTTTCATGACCTTTTAAACAGATGGTGACGAATAAATTCCCAAATAAAGCTACCCCTTTTCATGAGGACTATATTGTGTATTTAAAAAAGCTATTCTCGCGTTTGTACAATACAGCAGTTCTCTTTAGTTGCGTATTATCGTTTGCAGCAGCCTCCATTTATTACTTTGTCTGTCAAACTTTATCCTTTGAAATAATAATTGCCTTTCAACAAATCTCAAACCTTAACTGTAAATTACGTATTTAATGTTCTTCCGCGTCCCTTCTGAGGGCTTTCTTCCCGCGATTACTTTTAAGTATTTAATTACTATGGACCACTCTAATCGATGCTCTGCTTCGTTCAGTTTGTACTCGGGGACCTCGGGACATTGGAAGTTAAAAGTTTAATTTGTTTTTTCTGTATGAAAGGAATGTGAATTCTGTTTTGGTTCTGAGCGAACATATACCGTAACATTTGCCACTACAGTATTTACTCTTAACACTCCAATCCATTGAGAAGCAAAAATCTTGCCACTCTCTTCTTCATGATTGGTTAAAATCCAAACTCTGATTTCCTCAAATGGTGGTAACTCGCGCGTTGTAGTCGTCGTTTCTTTAAGAAAAAAAATAACGAAATAAAATGCTACCTCTTCGCAGCTCCTCCTCGAACATTTGGAGTGTTTGGTGTCCCGCCACGAACGGTCATTGAGAATGACTGTGGTAAAAAGACAGGCAGCTTCGCAGTCTGGGGTCTCGTCGGAAGTTGAGGTACTTAAGGCTCTCAAGTCACTGTTTGAACACCACAAAGCACTTGACGAGAAGGTAAGTTCCTTCCAAGGAGACGCGGCTAAGTTTGTTTTGTTTAAATTCGGAAATTTCGTCAGTTTCAATAAAAGAAAAAAATTAGGAAAATTGAAACTGAAAAGTAATCATTGTGAAGTATTGTTGTTCTAGCGTAAATAGCATTACCGTAATGGTTGCCCGTGATTCGTTTTGTTGAACTGAAAAGAAGTGCTACCTGCACGTCGAAACCTAAAGTAAGGGAATTCGGTACTTTCTCTTCTTAAGAAGGTATCATGGTAACATTTTAGTTGATTAAGTTTTCTCCCACAGGTGAGAGAACGTTTGAGAGTGTCGTTAGAAAGAGCAGCACAACTTGAGGATGAACTCGGACAGACAAGAGATGAGGTTCGTTTTCGCATGTTTCGTAGTTCTAACTATTCGACGCATTTTCGGGTAGGTGGGACCTTTACCAGAGGGATGGTGTCGTCCACAATGACGAGGGTAAAGGTGTGCTAGGCGTGCTGCTCGACCGGCACCTATACAGAATGGTGAGGTCGAGCCCGGGGAGAGATGACGGGCGGACGTACCTTCAACTGAAGGGTGCGTCCAGGTACAGGTGGGTGACCCTCTTTCCACGTTGGAGGGGGCTCAGGCTCCTGCGGAAGTTGCCTCCTCGTTGGTGGGGGGCTCTTCAACTCCCGACAGCACTGGCTGTTCGGGAAATGGGTCGTGCTAGGGGGCGGTCAGAATAGGGAAGGCTCCCTCCGTGCAATGCTTTTTAATGCTAGGTCGATTAGGAATAAGTTTTGCGAGCTACGGGCGCTCTTAGCATCAGAATAACAGGATATCGTTGCTATCACCGAGTCCTGGATTCATACTGATCGTAGGGACTACGTTGGGGAGTTCGAAATTCCCGGGTATAGAATGTTTCGCTAAGACCGCACCCGTGGGGAGCGGGGAGGGGTACTAATATACGTCAGGGACACGTTGAGTCCGGTTGACTGCCAGTTCCGATCAGGACGGGAGCTGCTTGGCGTCGATCTGAACGTGGGAGGGACGAACTATAGGTTAATCTTGGTGTACAGACCTCCGCATCTCCTCCTCGAGGAGGATACAGCCCTGTACACCGAACTCCGTAGCCTGCTAGGGGATAGGGTGTGTGTAGTTTTAGGAGACTTCAACTGTCGCGGCATAAAGTGGGAAGACAGGACTGCTGATGCTGAAGGGAGGAGGCTAGTTGACTTTGCTGATGAGAACTTCCTCACTCAGTGGGTCAATGAGCCTACACGAGGCGAAAGCGTTCTAGACTTAGTATTCACGACCGAAGACAACCTCGTCACTAGCCTCACCGTTGACGAATCGTTGGGCGGGAGTCATCACGGTCTGATTAGGTTCCGTGTCTGCGTCCCTCGGGTGACGCGTAGTAACTCGAGAGGCAGTAAGCTCGATCTACGGCGGGCGGACTTTGTTAGTCTCCGGGATAGCGTAGGTGAGATGGGGTTAGAGGTCGGTGGCGATGTTGAGGGAGTGTGGAGTGCATTCCGGGACGAGTTTATGGTGCTGCAGTCTGCTGCCATACCCTCAAAACCGGTCACTCCTGCTTCAACGCAACCTAAGTGGTTCAGTCGTGACATCGCTTCGGCTATCCGAAATAGGAAAGTAGCGTATTGGAGGGCGAAGGCCAATCGTTCCCATGAGAACACTGAAGCGTATGTCCGCCTCTGTAGGGAAGTGAAGGCGAAGGTTAGGCTAGCGAAACGTAACGAAGAACTCCGGGTGCAAGCCTCTGCAAGGGAAACCCTAAGGAGTTCTTCAGTTATGTTAATAGTAGAAAGCCCATTAGAAGCATGAAGCATAAAGGATGGAAGCGGCGTTCTGCGGACCTCCGACGCGGACATCGCTAATGTGCTTAATGAGTACTTTGCGGGAGTGTTCACCAGGGAGGACACCCGCGTCATCCCCGAGCCAGGCGTCAGGCACGAAGGCGCTGGCCTGGATAGTGTTCGATGTACCGCGACAGTCGTTGCCGATAGAATAGACAAACAGCTCGTTTAAGGCTCCTGGGCCAGACCAGTTTCCCCAGAGTGTTGCGGGAGGTGCGCGACCAGGTGGCTCCCCACCTGGCTACAGTCTTCAACAAATCGTTGGAGACGGGCCAGGTGCCTGGTGACTGGAGGGAAGCCAACGTGACCCCTATCTTTAAGAAAGGGGATCACGAAAGTCCAGGGAACTATCGTCCCATTAGTCTCACTTCAGTTGTAGGTAATTTATTAGAAGGGATAATAGCTGATAGGATCGTTGACCATTTGCATTCCTACAAGCTGCTTGGGGACTCCCAACATGGGTTTAGACGGCATAGGTCGTGTCTCACCAACTTGCTCGAGTTTTTCCACGTCATGTTGAGTGAGTATGATAAGAGTAGGGCGATTTATATACTTGAGGGGTCCCGCGTCTTAAGGTACCTAAGCACCAAAATACAAATTCGCCAGAAATCGCCTCCAAAGGTCAGCAATATTCTCGCAATAGTATCTCTGTTATTAATTGAGCTAGAACGTTCACTTTTGGCTAAATTAGAGTTCTAAGTATGCTAATGAAGATGTTGATGAGTTTTTGGAATAGATTTTCATATTTATATATATATTTTTTTTTTTTTTATTTTCTTCTTATGTCGAACTTTGGGTGAACTTTTGGCTGGCGATGGAGGTGAAAAAAGTAGTTCGCTTCATAAGGTTTTCAACCATACTTCTAGTGTCGTAAGGTCATTATAACCCAAACCACGCGATAAAGGAAGGGTGAAAATAGTGATATCCATCAAAAACACGTTCTCGCCTGTGGTGGCGCTTAGGTATCTTAAGACGCGCGACCCCTCACTTTATCTCGACTTCCAGAAAACCTTTGATAAGGTACCTCACCGCCGGCTAATGGCAAAAGTGCGCCCGATGGGTATCGGTGGGAAGTAGGTAGGTGGATTGAAAACTGGCTGAAGAATAGGCGGCAGAGGGTTGTAATTAAAGGGGTTAGTTCGGGTTGGACCTCGGTCACTAGTGGGGTTCCTCGGAGTTCCGTTTTGGGGCCACTGTTGTTTATCATTTACATAAATGATATCGACGGTGGCATCGTTAGTCGGATCGCCAAATTCGCTGATAACACCAAGCTTGGGGCCAATGTTGGGACGCCCGAAGCGATCGAGGAACTGCGTGCGGACCTTGATAGGATAGGAGAGTGGTCCGAAAAATGGCAAATGCCGTTTAACTTGGGTAAATGCAAAGTGATGCACATTGACTACGCCAATCCCAAGTCGGACTAGTCGATGTTGGGGAGTAATATCGACTCGACTGGTTTGGAAAAGGACTTGCGTGTGCTAATTAGCAGCGACCTTAAGTTTACGAAACAGTGCGTAGAGGTGGAAAAGAAAGCCCAGAAGCTGTTGGGTTATAACAGGAGGCAATTTCAGTTTCGGAACAAGGAGATCGTGCTCTCTCTGTACAATTCCCTGGTTCGACCGCACCTGGAGTATGCTGTGCAGTTCTGGTCGGCCACCCTCAGGAAAGATATTGAGAGGCTGGAGCGAGTGCAGGCGAGGGCCACAAAGTTAATCCCTTCCGTTAGGCATATGGGCTACAATCGACGCTTACGCGCCCTGAACTTGTTTCCGCTGGAAACTCGGAGGCTGCGCGGTCAACTGATCGAGGTTTTCAAGCTCTTACACGGGTTCAACGATGTCGATTTTAGAAGCACGTTTAGTTTAAATCAGGGGTCACCAACCTGGGCAGTAGCGCCCACTAGTGGGCTCACATTAAAGGTAACTAAACATTTATTTCATTATTTATTTTATCGATTATGTTGATTTATTCTTTTTGATCTAAGGTGGGCGATAAGCTTTTTTAATTTTCAAACAATCGTAAAAGTGGGCGGTGAACAAAAAAAAGGTTGGTGACCCCTGGTTTAAATAATAACCGAACTCGCAACAATGGATTGAAGTTGGATTTGAAACGGTTTAGGACTAGTGTGTGTGGGAATTACTTTACGTATAAGATATGTGACCCGTGGAACAGGCTACCTTCAGAAGTTGTGAACAGTTCTGTGGATCTGTTCAAGAAAAGGTTAGACCGAATCTTGCACACTATTTGAGAATTTTTCCCCTGGCACCCGTTGCCATTGGTACCTCCTCGGTATGCACCGCCCGCAAGGCCTTTTGAGGTAGTACTTTTCCTTGTAACTATATATATATATATACACATATACATATACATATACATATATATATACATGAGTTGGACAAAATAATATGAACACCTTGATAAATGGCGGTTTTTATTCTTAATATGGAGTTGGTCCTCCTTTAGCGGCAATAACAGCTGCAATGCGTCGGGGAATTGATTCATACAGCTTTTGGACAGTGGCTAGAGGAATCCTGAGCCATTCTTCGAGCAAACCCTGCTCCACTTCCTCCAAAGACGCCGGCGGTGGGAATCGGCTTCTGACCTGCTGCTCCAACTGACACCACAGATGCTCGATAATGTTAAGATCCGGGGATTGTGGAAGCCAATCCAAGCGTTCTACTTCACTAACATGCTCTTCAAACCAGTTTTTAACGACCCCAGCGGTGTGGATTGGTGCATTATCATCCTGGAAGACGGCGCCGCCATTGGGAAACAGCTTTGGACCATGGGATGGACCTGGTTAACCCTACCATCAGGGTCGTGGAGTCGCACGTTTCAGGGCGGAGTCGGAGTCGGTAAAAAACTTCCGACTCCGACTCCAATTTCTGTCCTGTGTCACCCTTAATTTCTAAATCCTAAATACTAACATTTAGGTTATTTAGTTTTTTGGTCAATAAACCTTATTCATTGATAGCCTCTAGATTAAGTTTTTTAATATTTTTTTTTACATTTTCAGAATATACAATTAATATTTATTTAAATATAAAATATAAAATATAAAATTTCACACTTAGTCTGGTGGTGATGAAATGTCTTATTATTATGATAATTATAGAGTGAAACACAAGAGGAGTCGGAGTCGTATATTTAAAATGTGAGGAGTCGGAGTCGGATTTTTAGATTTTTTACAATGTGTGGAGTCGGAGTCGGAAAATTTTGGACCGACTCCACAACCCTGCCTACCATGCAGTACTACAGCTGGGCCAAGAGTATTCCACGATATTGCTGCCCAAACCATCACAGATCCGCCTCCATGCTTAACGGTTGGGGTCAGGCAGTCGGGGTCATAAGCATCTTTAGGCTGTCTCCAGACGTAAACTCGACCGGAACATGGAAATAGCGTAAAGGAGGATTCGTCGGAGTAGACTACATTCTTCCACCGGTCCATTGACCAATTCTTATGGTCATTACACCATTTCTGCGCCGCTCAATGTTGATGTGCGAAAGGAAGGGTTTGGCAATTGCAGCCCTCCCATGGTATCCAGCTCCATGGAGCTCGCGACGTACAGTTCTGGTCGATACCGGGCTTGCAAGATGCTGGTTAAGCTCTGCAGTCACTTTTGGAGCTGTGGTCTTATGGTTCTTTGTCACAATGCGCTTTAGCACCCGGCGGTCTCGATCACACAGCTTCTTCTTGCGTCCACTATTGCATTTGTCGGTGCTTGTCTTTCCATGGTTTTGGTATGCAGACATGACCATAGAGACAGTTCCTCTGGATACATTGAACATCTGAGCGGTTTTCGTCACCGATGCACCAGCCATCCGCGCTCCGACAATTTACCCTCTTTGGAAGTCTGACAGGTCTCTCATAACTGCTAATTCATAATTCACTCAGATCTGTAAAAAACAACGTGAGGGTTATAACATGACGTATACACACACTGTTACGCATTCAAATAGGTTTGCCAGTCATTTGACCGTTTACTTTGTGTCTGAGCAGTCCGTAAAGATAACCGGTGAAATCGGCGGGTGTTCATATTATTTGTCTAACCCCTGTATGTATATATATATATATATATATATATATATATATATATATATATATATATATATATATATATAGTACAAACCTTCCCATCCCTACTCTGTCCTTTTAGCTTAGGTTAAGGATGCTCTCCTTTGACTGCCAAAAAAAAAAACTTTTAGTATGTCTTTTTCTCTACTTACTATTAGGACCCTACTGCTACCTCATGCGTGGGAAGAGAGGCTTTGGAACCTTTATAAATAACACCATTTCACTTCAGTTCTAGGGAAATAATTAGAGGGGATAATAGTGGGTAGGATTGTTGACCATTTCGATTCCTACAAGCTACTTTGGGACTCCAACATGGGTTTAGACGGCATAGGTCGTGTCTCACCAACTTGCACGAGTTTTTCCACGTCATGTTGAGTGAGTATGATAAGAGTAGGGCGATTGATGAGAGACCCTTTGATAAGGTACCTCACTGCCGGCTAATGGCCAAAGTGCGCGCGCTGGGTATTGGTGGGGAAGTAGGTAGGTGGATTGAAACCGGCTGAAGAATGACACAAGGTTAATCCCTTCCGTTAGGCATATGGGCTACAATCGACGCTTACGTGACGCGGGTTCAAAGATGTCGATTTTAAAAGCATGTTTAGTTTAAATGATAACCCAACTCGTAACAGTGGTTGGAAGTTGGATTTCAAACGGTTTAGGACTAGTGTGTGTGGGACTTACTTTACTTATAAGATCTGTTACACGTGGAACAGGTTACCTTCAGAAGTTGTGAACAGTTCCTCTGTGGATCATTTCAAAAAAGGTTAGACCAAATCTTACACAATATTTGAGTGTGTAGAAAATTTTCCCTGGCACCCGTTGCCATTGGTACCTCCTCGGTATGGGCCGCAAGGCCTTTTGAGGTACTTCTTTTCCTTGTAACACACACACACTCTCTCTCTCTCTCTCTCTCTCTCTCTCTCTCTCTCTCTCTCTCTCTCTCTCTCTCTCTCTCTCTTCTCTCAGAGGGTTGTAATTAAAGGTGCTAGTTCGGGTTGGGCCTCGGTCACTAGTGGGGTTCCTCAGGGTTCCGTTTTGGGACCGCTGTTGTTTACCATTTACATAAATGATATCGACGGTGGCATCGTCAGTCGGATCGCCAAATTCGCTGATGACACCAAGCTTGGGGCCAATGTTGGGACGCCCGAAGCGATCGAGGAACTGCGTGCGGACCTAGGTAGGATAGGAGAGTGGTCCGAAAAATGGCAAATGCCGTTTAACTTGGGTAAATGCAAAGTGATGCACATTGGCTACGCCAATCCCAAGTCGGACTACTCGATGTTGGGCAGTAATATCGAGGTGACTGATTTAGAAAAGGACTTGGGTGTGCTAATTAGCAGCGACCTTAAGTTTACGAAACAGTGTAGAGGTGGAAAAGAAAGCCCAGAAACTATTGGGTTATATCAGGAGGCAATTTCAGTTTCGGAACAAGGAGATTG
Organism: Bathynomus jamesi; assembly: GCA_023014485.1. Lineage (NCBI taxonomy): Eukaryota > Metazoa > Arthropoda > Malacostraca > Isopoda > Cirolanidae > Bathynomus > Bathynomus jamesi. Next base: position 1,035 of record JAJOZX010004770.1, on the reverse strand, counting down.
TGCTCTCACTGTACAATTCCCTTGTTCGGCCGTACCTGGAGTATGCTGTGCAGTTCTGGTCGCCCACCCTCAGGAAAGATATTGAGAGGCTGGAGCGAGTGCAGGCGAGGGCCACAAAGTTAATCCCTTCCGTTAGGCATATGGGCTACAATCGACGGTTACGCGCCCTGAACTTGTTTTCGCTTGAAACTCGGAGGCTGCGCGGTCAACTGATCGAGGTTTTCAAGCTCTTACGAGGGTTCAACGATGTCGATTTTAGAAGTATGTTTAGTTTAAATGATAACCCAACTCGCAACAATGGTTGGAAGTTGGATTTGAAACGGTTTAGGACTAGTGTGTGTGGGAATTACTTTACGTATAAGATCTGTGACACATGGAACAGGTTACCTTCGGAAGTTGTGAACAGTCCTCTGTGGATCAGTTCAAGAAAAGGTTAGACGAAATCTTGCACACTATTTGAGTGTGTAAAGACATTTAGGACCTCAGTCTGCGGAAATTTCTTTTCCTATAAAATAGTTAATATCTGGAACCAACTTCCCTCAGAGGATGTTTCCAGTCAAAGTGTAAATCTGTTTAAAAATAGCTAGACAAAGTACAGAACACACTCATAGTTTAAGATTAAAACCTCAGAAAACTCTGCAGGAGTTCGCTTGCTCGGTGTCTCTGTGAGCAAGCTAAATATAGAGCTATTTATATATTCTCCACTTTCCTGTAAAATTTCCTTGGCTACTTTTCCAGGGTCAAGGTATTTTCTTCAACCTTTTTACGTACCTGCCTCTGGCAGGGAGGGAGCGGAGGGTGGGAGAGAGCCTTCTACTTTACTATCCAGTTTTCTACTACTGCTAGGATAGTTGAAAGAAAAATAAACTTTTACAAAATTTTCCCTGGCTCCCGTTGCCATTGGTACCTCCTCGGTATGGGCCGCAAGGCCTTTTGAGGTACTTCTTTTCCTTGTAACTTCCTTGTAACTCTCTCTCTCTCTCTCTCTCTCTCTCTCACCAATCTTTAAAAAGGGGTGATAGAGAAAATCCTTGT